>OY728148.1:404877182-405477182 GCA_963277665.1 Viscum album | reverse complement strand
TTCCACTGTGTGGCTTAAAATTACTATTGTAATAATAAATGACTAAATAATCCCTAGTCCACATACAAAAGGGTCACATTGATAGATATCCTCAGATAAATATAGAATATTCTAAATCAATGAATGATAATAATTGATTTTAATATAATATTGACTCATGTTTCTTACTTGGGATTTAATAAAGTAATTTTTTAACATATCTTAAACCTTTAAGAGAGTCCCATAATAGGAAATAGTTCCCATTATAATGGTGTGATGAACCCGACCTTCCATCCTATCGACCAACACGATTTCTTAAATATAATTGGATAAGTTCCCCAATAATCACCAGCCTTTTTAATGTAGACCGACGAATCATCAAGGATATGAGGTCCATATTGTTTTTTTGGTCGCATGAAGAAACCCTACTGGAAAAGGACCCGTCACAAATTTGTACAATAAAAATGGTCAATGAGACATGAATAATTTTGTAACATTCCAACCCCAATAATCCGCCATCAATGTAATATTTTTCTTAGAAACAAAAATGGTGAACTAGATGTGAATCCTTAATCACGATGATTATGTCTCCTACCTGTCAGAACCCTTTTGTGTGCTCACAAAATGAAAGTGGTACAAACATGAATCCAAATTTATCGACTACACCTATGTTCTAATTTGATGAAGTTTTCCTATTTGTGTCTATTAAATATATTTAATGTACTTTTCACTCGAAATATCTTAAATCAAAATAGAATATTACCAATTCTCATAGACTTTCATGTCAACATTGTGCAAGCTGGATCATCAACCAAACAGAGGACACCATCACCCACCCAATGTATTCAACGTTGGGTTTAAAATGCATTTTACACGTGTACAACCAAAATGAAACTCTCCTAACCTTGGAGGTAGATAGATAGATCCTATAGCTAAGAAATTCAAACCATCCATATTCACTATAATGATAGATTTCCTAAGAATAGATGACACCAATTTTAATCTTAAACTATTTTAGGATCCTATTCTCAGAACATGATAACATGTTTCTACCTTACCTTAGGGAGGATAGTCATGTGGCCTCCATCAACAACATTGTTATGACATAAGGGTATCTCTTTAGGGTTCCAAGCAGCAGTCACAACCGCCAACACCACATGACCCAACATCCTCGTTATGAAGAAGACACCGCCCCATGTGTTTCGACATATGGCATTCAGACTCGGGACCCCAATATGGCCCAATGGGGGAGATATTCAAACAAGAAGGGATAAAGAAATGTTTATTTTAATTTTAAAGAATCATTTCAGTCAAATACAATGATAAACTTTGAAAAATTAAAATTCATGCTCATTCATATCCTACGCACCTGTGAAATATAGTAGAAAACAACTATCAGATACAAATATATGCTCTTGAATATCAAGACCTCTAGAAAAAAATGGTGGAATAATATCAGAAGATGAAAATCCCTACTCATTCATATCAATCCAACCACTCAAATACAGAGGAAAACTATGATAAGGTGAAAATACCCGCTCTTTCATTTCAACCCACCAGGAAAATATGATGACAATTGGGGGACCTAGTTGGAATACCCCATTTATGAACTAGGTATTATCTTATATTCATTATACAACACTAGAATAATAATATATCTTTGTTATTTTCATGGATGTTTCTCAGCATATCTGGGAAATGATGGAAGTCCAAATTTAAATTCCTATCCATATCCTATAAAATATCCAAGACATGATTGCATCAACAATAATAGATAGTATTTAGACACATGACCCTTCCTCCTCAAGTAGGGTTACTCAACCATAAAACTGGAGAGTTACTCAAGAACATACGTACACCATTAATACCATCTATAATGGTTTTTGGAATCATTATGTGATAAATGGATGACTAGATTGGGTGTATATCCTCGCTTCAACTAGGGATCACCAGCCCATTTCAGGGGCTACTCTGAGGAAGTCTTATATCCCTACTAATATTCTAAAAATTCACCGGAATGATCTAAAAGGAACATGGGAACCACATAAACCCACTCCTGTGTATGAGAATCACCATTCATAACAAGTATTTCTAGATTCCCATGGGATGACATCAAAAAATAATTCCCACCCAGGGTAGTTCAAAATTTTGAAGCAAGCTCGCGATCGTGCTCTATTAGTGGCAGATTTATTAAGGCCATAAAAATATATAAATATTATCCCATAATCTTATAGATCTATTATCAAATTATGGAAGTCATAGTAGTATTTATAATTTTACTCATCGCAACCCTACTACTAGCATATCGGGAGGTCCTCCCTAGAATGTGTACTATGAATACATTCCTCATAGGAATAATCTAATCGACGATGAGAACTCATCTCCTAAGAAGCGCCACAATATCCCATGTTGTGTTTAGAAGATCAATTGATAAGGAGGTTCTCCTCTAACCAAAACAAATAAAATAAATCCAATATATTATGAGGTGCATGGAAGGATAGGTTAAATCTATCCTAAAACCCTCTCAATGATAGGCGACATTCTTTATCAACCGAAAGAGTGTTCAAAGAAATAGTCATCCTCAGAACCACCTCAGGATCATTTCCATTCTAATGATACACCAAATATCCACACTTCTTATAAAAAAACATACAAGAAGAACCCATGTTAGATTGATCAAGTGGATCAATCTATATAGGAATAAAAAACGTTCATTACTTCTAAGAAGAAAACTGTCCAAAGATAATATTACCATCATTTTATGGCACTAAAAACTTCTCAGTTAAATATATCAAAGGAACTGTTATAATAGTGCGTACCTGACATCCATATGATGCTCTGTAAAACTCTCTGTAACATGAAAGAAAATTTATTTCTTTCCAAAATGTACATAGGACATGTTAATGTATTGGGATATGTTTGTGATCAGATCGAAAAGGAACCCCTTCTAGCTGCATGAT
The DNA here is from genome assembly GCA_963277665.1 of Viscum album. Lineage (NCBI taxonomy): Eukaryota > Viridiplantae > Streptophyta > Magnoliopsida > Santalales > Viscaceae > Viscum > Viscum album. Next base: position 405,474,243 of record OY728148.1, on the reverse strand, counting down.
GGCCATGATTAGATAATCAAAAAAAGATCTTCAACTCAAATGACTCAATGAATTTAAGAAATTATATCATTTAATCATCGACCCTACACTTGGTGTTCATGTCCTGGGATGGGGTGAAAAAATAGATTTTCATTTCGCCCCATGCCTCATTCAGCAAAATCCACCAGAGGTAACATCCTCTAATGTCATTTCTATAGGGAGGAAATCAAATGAGACTTCTTCTAAAGAAATATGACTCACTTAGAAAGAATCATCCCTGAATAAGTATCAAAAGTTTTGGACCTAATGGAAGAAATGAAATGAAAATCTATTAAATAAAGACATTGAGAACACTAAAAAGGCTTCTCACTTAAAGGAATCCAATCATCAAGCACTATTAATTCCCTCAGATGCAGGTGTTTCATGTGTAGATCATTAATTTATCACAACTCGTGATCGAACGAGGATGTGAAAGATAAAGAGAGAATAAACAGTAGTATCATCAACCACAACATTTTATCATTTCTAGAGCATGGGATGGGGGGATTTTTAAAATAAAATTCCACTTCGAGGACAAAAAAATTAGTTCAGGGAATAAAAATAGAAGAATGGGGGATACCCGAGCCTATAAGAGTGAGTGTATTTTTGCCCCAAACTTCTCTTCAAAAATGTTCATTATTTTCTGATTTCGTGAGAATTCCACGAAATAAGGTCTCCCTATTCTTCCCATATTGTGACCCACATCCCTTAAAAGGGACACGTATGAAAAGGTTTTTTGGTGGTTCTCTCCAAGTCATTCTTTCCTAAGAAGCTTGAAGAGGATCCCCAAAAAGAGGGAAGTGGTCCAACAAAGGGAATAAAAACACTATCATTCGACATACAATAAGAAATATACAATAAATTATGTGTTGGTGAAAATCATGGGCATTAATCCCACTGATGGTGCTAAAAATAATGCCAAAACAATGGAACAAGGAGAGGTGCTTCCATTCAGAATGCATCCAACACTGAGGTAAATAAAGAAGGTGTGTACACAAGGAATTTTTATCTATCCAAAATCATGGGGGTTCTATCAAATGTTCCACCTCTTCCCCATTTATGAGTTTATACCAAGGAAAAGGGTAAAGGTAACGACGTACCTCACCTACCTTTTGAGGAGGTAAAACCCTTCACATTTGAGGAGAGAATTTCTCAATAGGAGGAACAGATGAATGATCTGAGGAGAATCAACAAAGAACTAATCCACAACATCCCTAGCGGATATATTCTAGGAGTACAGTGTCATCCGAAAATACTCGCTTATAGAGGGTTTTTCATAGTGACCAAAATGTGTCCTGATAATCATCTCAATGTTGGGGTACTAACAACTTATATGTTTGGATCCTATAGTAGAATATCATGAGTTCCAATAATTGTTTACTCGACTGGGGTTGGGTCAAATTCATCCTCACATGCCATCCTCTCCCGGATACCCATGATAGGTACTAGAATAGCCACCAAAGATGTCCCTACCTGTTGTTGTGCATGTTCATATCCTATTTAACCCAACCGTCATCAAGGGCTTATCGACCCCATCAAATCATTTACAGCTTGATCAATTGTCATGGGGGAATTTTGCTTACTGGTACTCCCAGAATAGAAGCCTTACCCTGAATGGGTAACCACTAACCTGAGCCCACCAAATTTTAGTATCTCTATGTTTCTAGTATTAAATAGCTTAGGAGACTAGGAGTTGCATCTGAAAAATTTTGTGTCCCATTGTGATCCTAAGATGAGAACCCATGTGCAACAAGAAGCACTAAAAACATAAAAACACATAAAAGACCCTAAAACCCCTAAAAAACCTTATAAACCCCTAAAACCATAAAACTCCAAAAAACCCATCAAAACACTAAAATCAAATAAAAACACCAAATATCTTTTATACACTTAAAATGTTAAAAAAACTCCAAAAAACATTAAAACCCTGAAAACACAAAAAACCCCAAAAACACTAAAAACTATAAGAATCCTAAAAACACTAAAAACCATCAAAATCTATAAACACCATAAAAATTATAAAAATCCCTAAAATCCATAAAATTGTAAAAACCTTAAAACCATGAAAAAACACTATGAAAATCATAAAAACATAAAAATACTTCAAACCCACAAATAACCAAAAAATGATAAAACCCATAAAGCACCTAAAACCCATGAAAATCCCTAAAAGCCGTAAAAAGCCATAAAAACCTAAAAAACTACCTAAAAATACAAAATATATAAGAAATAATAAAAACTTTAACTAACCATAAGAAAACAATAAAAACTAAAAAACACATAAATCCCCTTAAAACCTAAAATATTCAAAAAAAAACCACTAAAACCCCAAAAGACCCCCAGAAATCCTAAAAACCTCAAGAAACCATAAAACCCCCAAAACCCCCAAAACCATAAAACCCCCAAAACATTAAAAACCATTAAAAACAACTAAAAACTCGAAAAAAAATTTAAACCCCTAAAAACATTAAAAAAAACTTTACAAAACCTTAAAAAAACGAAAAAACTCAAAAAACCACAAACCACCAAAAAATAAAAAAACCCTAAAGCCCTAAAAAACCCTATAAACACTAAAAACAATAAAATACTAAAAAATCCATAAGAATTGTTAAAAACATAAACAATAATAAAAAAATTAGAGAAATCAGAAAAAATTAAAAAAAATTAAAACGCCTAAAACGCCTAAAAAACCAAAAAAATACTAAAACCCCTCAAAATCCATAAAAACCCTAAACCCCTAAAAAACCCTAAAAAATAACTAAAAATAAATAAAAATGTAAAAAGCACTAAAACCCCTATAAACTTAAGAAAAAAATAAAAACCAAAAAACACTTAAAACCCCTAAAACCCTAAAAAATTATAAAAATCCCAAAAGATATTAAAACTCCTAAAACCCCATAAAAACCATAAACCCCTCTAAAAACTTAAAACCCTAAAACTCATATATAATATGAAATCCACTAAAAACACTAAAAACTATTATAAACCCATAAAAACATTAAAAACCTCCTAATATAATAAAAACCATTAAAACCCTATAAAAAATCAAAAAATCAACAAACCTAAAACTCGTAAAAACCCTAAACCCTTGAAAATCCATAAAAACTCACAAAATTCCTAGAAAGTGTAAACTCCATAGAAATATTAAAAACCAAAAAAATCATAAAAATGTAAGAATCCATAAAAACAGGTTAACCCCAAAAAACACAAATAAATTCATAAAAACGTGATAAAACATAAAAATGTAAATACCTAAAAAATGATGAAAACCCTAAAACCACAAAAATCCCAAAAACCCTAAAAAAACCTAAAAACCCTAAAACCCCCTAAATATCATAAAAAATACTAAAACATAAAAACCTTTACAAACATTGAAACAATTAAGAAAACCTTAAAAACCTAAAACACATAAAACCAGTAAACAACATAAAAATGCTAAAACCCTAAAAAACCCCAAACCCCTAAAAACACTAAAAACCATAAAATCCCCTAAAAACCTTAAAAGTATTAAAAACCCAGAAAAAATTATTAAACCCCACTAAAAATTCTAAAACCCTTTAAACACTGTTAAACATTTCAAAAATCTAAAAACCTTTAAAATCAGAAAAAACACAAAAACCACAAAAACCGCAAAAAACCCCATAAAAATCATAAAATGTCTAAAACCCAATAAAATCCTCAAAATCCCAAAAAAACCCACAAGAACCATTAAAATCCAAAAATATATATAAAAATACCTAAAACATAAAAAATCTTATAAAATCTGAAAACCCATAAGAAAACTATAAAAACCTAAAAACACTTAAAACCCATAAAAACCTAAAAAATAATAAAAAACATAAAACCCTAAAAACATAAAAAACATAAATACCTTAAAGAGACATAAAACCCATAAAACCTATAAAAATACTAAAAATGACTAAAAATCCATAAAAATGTGAAAAAACCTTAAACCCCTAAAACAAAATAATAAAAATTTAAAAACCCAAAGCACTTAAACCCCTAAAATTTATAAATAACGGTAAAAACCCTAAATATTATAAAAATACCCTAAGAAACTAAAAACACAAAAAACCATAAAACCCATAAAAAACCTCATAAACCCTTAAAAAACAAAAAACCCTAAAAACCCACTAAAAACTAAAAAACATTTTAACCCCTAAAAATGTTTAAAAAACTCTAAAAACCATAAAACCCTAAAAAATAAGAAAAGACCCTAAAACCCTAAAAAATCCATAAAAACCCTAACACCAAGAAACACCCTAAAACCCTAAAACCCATAAAAACCAAATTCCATAAAAAACCATAAAATCCTAAAAAACTGTGAAATTCCCAAAATATTAAAAACCAAAAAAAAAAGAAAAACCCTAACAAGACTTAAAAATATATAAAAACACTTAAATCCACTAAAAATTTAAAAAAGAGTACCAACCCAAAAAAACCATAAAAACTCTAAAACCCTCAAAATCCCTAAAAACACTAAAAACCATAAAAATCCAAAAAAACCATAAAAATGTAAAAACCCCTAAAAATGTTGAAAAATCCTAATAAAACCATAAAAACATAAAGAGACATAAAAAACCAAAAAAGATAAAAATTATAAAAACCATAAAAATCCATAGAAACCCTAAAATCCATAAAAATAAAAAAAATACAAAAAATCCCTTACTAACCATAAATAACCAAGAAAATATATAAAAATACCTAAAAATGTAAAACCCCTAAAAATGACTAATATCACTATGATGAACTAAAAAACATAAAACCCTTAAAAATCTAAAAAACATGAAAAACCACTAAAAACTGTATAACCCCCTAAAAACCATAAATTCCTAAAAACCCATAAAAACCCTAAGACCCCACAAAAAAATATCAAAACCATTTAAACCTCTAAAAATTTAAAAAAACTCTAAAAAATCTTTAAAACAATAAAAAACTCATAAAAAAACTAAAAACCTAAAAAACCCATAAAAACCATAAAACCCCATAAAAATCCCTAAAACTTCATGAAAACATAAAAACCCCTAAAAATCCTAAAAACCCATAAAAAACCTTAAAAAATAAAAACATTTAAATCCTATAAAAAATATAAAAACTCTAAAAAAACAAAAGGCCCCTAAAAGCCCTAAAAACCCTCAAAATCCCTGCATATCATAAAATCCATAAAAATCCTAAAAAGTACTAAAAATCCTAAAGACGTAAAAAATTATAGATACTCCGAAAAACCTTATGAAAAATTGAATAACCTATAAACACTTAAATCCCCCAAAAATATAAATAACACTAAATACCGTAAAAACAGTTAATACCATTACAAACATAAAAATCTTTAAAAAATAAAAACCCCAAAAAAATAAAAAAACCACAAAAAAATAAAACCATTTAAATTCAAAAAACATTAAAAACTATAAAAACCCTTTAAACCCTTTAAAAACTCTAAAAAACATTAAAACCCAAAAAACCATAAAATCATAAATACCCTTAAAACCCCCAAAACCATAAAAACCCTAAAACATCAAAATACCTAAAACCCCTAAAAACTGTGAAAATAGAAAACATGGACTAAAAATACCTAAAAACTTAAAAAACCATAATACCCTAAAAAACACATAGAAACCCATAAAAACCTAAAACACTTAAAACCCAAAAAACTTAAAAGAAATCTAAAAACCTATGAATCCCTGAAAACCCTAAAAAAGCTTAAAAAACCATCAAAACAACAAAATCCCAAAAACCATAAAAACCATAAAATCCTAAAAATCCAAAAAATATCCATAAAAACATAAAAATACTAAAAAACCTAAAAACCCATGGAAAACCTTAAAACCATAAAAACATAAAACCCTTAAAAACTAAAAAAATTCTAAAACCCCTAAAATTCCCTAAACCCCTAAAAACCATAAACCCCTAAAACATTAAAAAAATGAAAACCATAAAATCCTATAATAACTCTAAAAACTACTAAAATTCCTAAAAACCCTCTAAACACCTTAAAACGTTAATAAACTCAATAAACTATAAAAACCTAAAAATCCAAAGAAAATTGATAAACTCCCAAAAAATATAATAACCATAAATACCATAAAAACCATAAAATTTTATATGAACCAAAAAACCATAAAAATACAAAACAATCTATAAAAATCCCTAAATAATTTAAAATCCTGAAAAACCCTGAAAAAATCAATGAAATCCTTAAAACCCAAAAAAATATAAAAACTCAAACCAACCTAAAAATTTAAGACCATAAAAAATTTAAAAAAAATAAAAATATAAAAAACAATAAAACACATAAAAAATCCTCTAAAACATTTAAACCCTTTAAAACCATGAAAAAATTAAAAACTCAAAAAACCATAAAACACTTAAAACCCCTAAAAAACCTAAAGACACTGAAAACCATAAAAAACCATAAAAATTGTAAAAACTAAGAAAACCCATAAAAACCTTAAAAGTCTCTAAAATACCATAGAACTCCTAAAACCCAATAAAAAACTAAAAAACCCATTAAATCCTTAAAAATGCTTAAAAACTTGAAAAACCATTAAAGACCATAAAAATCGTAAAACACTCAAAATCTCTGAAAACCAAAGAAACATTACAAATACTACAAATTATCTAAAAATAATTAAAAATATATAAATACCCTAAAACCCCTAAAAAACATATGAAAATATTAAAAACATAAACCTCTTAAAAATAATAAAAACCTAAAAAATGTTAAAAACCCTAAAAACCATTTGAAACTCTCAAAATCCCTAAAAACCCTAATTAACTATAAAAATACTAAAATCCCTAAAATTTCAAATAAAATTAAAATAATCTAAATCACTAAAAACCCCTAAAAAATCTTAAAATCCTAACAAAATCTCTAAGAAATGCTAATAACCATAAAAATCTAATAAACCCTAAAAACCATAAAAACCAAAAAACACCTAAAAATCATAAAACTCGTAGAAACTGTAAAAAAATCACTAAAAACAATACAAAGCCATTAAAACCCTAAAATAATTAAAACTCTAAAAAACATGAAACTGTAAAAAACTGATAAACACGTAGAAACCAATAAAAACCCATAAAACCCCAAAAATATTCTAAACCTCTTAAAAGCACTAAATATCCTTAAAAATTCTAAAAATACCAAAAAATCCCTAAAACCTAAAAAACCAAAAAAGCCTAAAACCTAGAAAACCCATAAGAAAACATAAAAACCTAAAAATAATTAAAACCCCAAAAAACCTAATAAATGTTAAAACTCTAAAAACCATAAAAAAAATAAAAACCCAATAATATACTCGAAAACCCTAAAAAACATAAAAACCCTAAACACACTAATATATCTATAATACATTTAACCCCTAGTAAAAGTGGCTCGAAGCATCAGTAAATACGCATGATCCAAAAATTTATTAACAAAAAATAATGGTCAGGTGATTAAATGAGGTACAATGAGTTGGTACCAATAATATAATTAGTGAATAAATACAAAAGGTGACTAGGAAAACAATTATACCATCACTAAGTAGACATGAAAATTTTAATCATGAATTGATTCCCAATGATTTCTCATTTAATAGAAAAATATTCCTAAGAATCATCAATTCATCTACTACCAATTCCCAGGTCATTATCAGAATCATCTTTCAAATCTGATATTCTGCACACATCCTTATGTGGGAATCACTGAAAAATATCTAATCCTCCATGTATTGGTGGGATGATGGACCATATGTACCATCACCTTAGAGGAATTATAATGCTAATAATCTCTCCACATCAGTATATTCATGTTACATTCCATCATATATGTTTATAATGGTTTGGTAAGACATGTTTTCTAGTATCTCAACATCATAAAAAAACTATAAAATCCCAAAAAACCAATAAAAACACTAAAAAATAAAATACCCTAAAACCCTAAAAAATATGAAAACCCTAAAAATACATAAAAATCCTAAAAATACATAAAATCCCTAAAAAAGTAAAAAACCTAGAACAACTGAAAACCACTGAGAAAAACATAAAAATCCAAAATAGTTAAAACCCCTAAAAACCAAAATAATTCTCAAAACCCTAGAAAACCCTAAAATCATCAAAATCCCAAAAAACACTAAAAATGATAAAAATCCTTAAAACCTCCCCATAAACTCAAAAACATAAAATCCCTAAAAATAATGAAAACCCCTATGAAAACATAACAACACTAAGAACTTTTAAAACCCCTAAAAACCTAAAAAATGTTAAGTGTGAAGATGCAGGTTTGCTTCTCTGGTACCATTTTTCTGTTATTGGATCTTGCCGCTGATGAAGGTATGGCTATACTATGATGTGATATTTGTGTTATGCTGGTCTTCGTGTTCTTGAATTGCGGTTGGTTTGGTATTGTGCTATTTTCACTGCTTGGTCACTGGATTTTGGGTGTCATCCTTGGCGAGCTGCGGGTTTTGTTTTTGAAGAAATGTGTTTGTCTGAGAATGTTGTGTATTGGTGGCTACTGGAATGCTTCTTGTATGAGAGGTGATGCTTTTGACCTGATGCTGATGGTTTATGTCGTTGCTTGTCGTGGTTGTGGTGACTGGATGGTTTGTTGCTGGTTATGTCTGATGGGATGGTTGTATGATGAGGCTGCTCTCCTGGTTGGTGTGTCATTGACTCGAACACCCACCGCTTCTCTGGATGCCCTTCCCAATGTATCGGACCCCACTTTGGTCTGGTATGCTGGTGTTTGTGGATGCTTTGAGATGGTGATGGTGGTAGCATCCGGGGTCATGGGAATATCACGGTGGAGTGGCATTGATGACTGATGGTTATTGGTTGCTGATTACTGGAAGATGATGATGGCTGCTGTGGTCTATAGTTTCTGGTGTGGTTTGATGCTGCAGGTTGTGATTTTCTATGATGTCGGAGCTGGTGTTGTTAGTTGCTGGCGCTGGTCAGATTGGACGTGCTATTTCTGCTGCAAGGCTGTGATATTTGGTTTTGGTGCTGGATGCTGGTGTCGGCTGGACAAGATGTGTGGACACTGCTGAGGCTGGTTGGTTTGGACGTGTTATCTCTGCTGCTTGGCTGTGATGTTTGGTAATGGTGCTGGATGCTGGTGTTGGCTGGACAAGAGGTCTGGACGTTGCTGTCATGTTTTGTTTTCTGTCTTTTTCTCTGGTTTTGTTTCCTTTTTTGATTTTTCTTTTTTGGGTCTTTTGCTGTGAAGGGTTTTTGGGTGTGGGTCGTTTGACCCCTCCCCTCCCTTGTTTGTTGTGTCTTTCTTCTTCTTAATAAATTGGGGGGGGGGGGGTCGGGAATAGCCCGACCCTCGCATCTTCCTTGCCCAAAACACCTAAAAAATGCTAAAACACCAAATAAGAATACTAAAAAAACCATAATAATCCAGAAAAATGTAGAAAACCCTAAAAATATTAAAAAATTAAGAAAACCAAAAAAACCTAAAAAAACTTAAAGGCCATGAAAACCAAAAAAAATTAAAAATACACCTTTAAAATCTTTAAAATTAATTAAAAACCCTAAAAATAATAAAAATAATACTAAAAAAACCATAACAATCCACAAAAACGTAGAAACCCCTAAAAATATTAAAAAATTTACAATACATTAAAAACCTAAAAACCCTTAAAGCACATGAAAACAAAAAAAAAACATAAAAAATTCCCTAAAAGCCTAAAATCCCTAAAAACCCTAAAATCCCTAAAAATACATAAAAACCAATAAAACCTTAAAAACCTCTAAATATCATAAAGAATCCCAAAAATACCGAAATACATATAAACCTGTAAAACCCTTAAAAATATATAAGATACCCCTAAAAACCTAAAAACAATCAAAACCCCTAAAAGACCAAAAAACACTAAAAACCCTAAAAGACCATAAAATCGTAAAAACACCAGAAACCATAAAACCCATAAAAATCATAAAACACCTAAAACCAATAAAAACCTAAAACCCACTAAAAACTCTTTAAACACTATAAACCCTTGAAAATTTTAAAAATGATAAAAACCCATGATACCCCTAAAAACTCAAAAAAAAAAACCCAAAAACCCCCTAAAAACAATAAAAACCCTAAAACCAAAAAAAATCAATTATCACTCAAAATACCTAAAATGGGTAAAAATCATAAAAATATTAAAATATCCCTAAAAATTCCTAAATATATAAAAAACCCTAAAAACCCTATGAATGCCACAAAGCTCTAAAAAAAATTTAAACCCCTAAAAACCTAACAAATGTTAAAAACATTTAAACCCCCTAAAACCCTAAAAACCATAAAAACTTATGAAACCCTTAAAACCCGTAAAAATAATATTAATTGTATACCATTGAAAGCTCTAAAAACCCTTTAAAAACTATAATCGTTAAAAAACTCAAAACACTATAAAACCCATAAAAAAATAAAAACCCTAATATGCCTAAAAACCATTAAAAATAGAAAAATCCAAACAAATTCTGAAAAATCAATAAAAAAGTATAATACCAAAAAAACAATGAAAACCACTAAGAAAACCATAAAAACCTAAAACCACTAAAAAATAAAAACTACAAAAACCCAAAAATCCCAATAAAGACCCTAAAACCCCAAAAAACCATAAAACTCCATAAGAAAATAAAACCCTAAAGACCCACAAATAACCTAAAACCATTAAAAACTCTAAAAACCTATTACACCAGTTAAAACATTAAAAACACTAAAAACTGTAAAACCCCAAAACAACTCAAATAAACCATAAAAACCAAAATAACCATAAAAACACAAAAAACTCTTTGAATACATAAAAACCCTAAAAACTATAAAAATTTCTAAAATACCAAAAAAATTAAAAACCATGAAGAACTTATGTAAACCTTGACAAAATAAAAACACATAAAACCCCTAAAAACCAGAAAAAAACTAAAAACCCACAAATCCCTAAAAACCATAAAAATACCTAAAAACCTAAAAACCAAAAAACCCCTAAAAAATTCATAAAATCCATATAAAAATAAAAAAACCCTCAACACCAAGGAAAACCTAGGAAAACCATAAAAATAACAGAACAATTAAAACCCCAAAAAACCAAAAAAATGCTCTAAAAACATTGAAAATACTTAAAAAGACCTTAAAACCATAAAATCCCTTAAAACCCATAAAAATAACATAAACCCATAAAACCCTTTAAAATCCTAAAAACATTAAAAAATCTAAAAAACAACCAAAACATATTAACTACAAAACACTAAAAACATAAAAAACCAACAAAACCCTCACAATCCATAAACCCTAAAACCATACAAAACTAAAAGACCCCAAAAATCCATAAAAATGTAAAAAATTAAAACCATAAAAAATCAGAATAACCCTGAAAACCATAAAACCTAAAAACACTTAAAACCCCAAAAAACCTAAAAATGCTAAAAACTATAAAAACCATAAACCCCTCAAATTCCAGAAACCCCTAAAAAGATAATATTCATAAAAATATCTAAATATACTAAAAAATGTATAGAACCCTTAAAACCTTGAACGACCCTAAGAAATCCTTAAAAATTCAAAACACTTAAAACCACTAAAAACCTAAAAATGATAAAAACCCTAGAGAACCATAAAAAGAACTTATAAACCCTAAAACCCATAAAAACCATAAAACACGCTAAAAACATTAAAAACCGATAAAACACCTAAAAACACTAAAAACCCATAAAAATACTAAAAAAACCCTTTACACCCCTACATTTTTTTAAAAAAAAATATAAACACCCTTAAAATCCTGAAGAACACAAAAAACCCAAAAACCCAAAAAACATATAAAAAACCTTAAAAAAAATTAAAATATTCAAATTCCCTAAAAACCCTAAGAACCGTTGAAATCCAAAAAATTCCATAAAAATTATTAAAAACATTAAAACCCTTAAAAACCATGAAAACCTCGAAGAAAACATAAAATCGATAAAAACCTCAAAAAACCTAAAAATTTATAAAAAGCTTCAAAAAACATAAAAAACCAATAAGCCCTTAAAACTCCTCAAAATCCCTAAAAACCCTAAAAGCAACTAAAATCCCAAAATATCCCTAAAAATCCATAAAAACGTTAAAACCCCCAAAACATGGAAAACACCTAAAAATTTTAAAAACCTAAAAACACTTAAAACCTATAAAACCTAAATTATCTAAAACCCAAATAAATCTTGAAAAGATTATAAAAACCTAAAAACCATAAAATAATTAAAAACTGCTGAAAACCCCTAAAACCCATAAAATCTTAAAGACCACTGAAAATTTTAAACACCCTTCAAACCCTTAAAATGTTCAAAAAATATAAAACCCTATGAAATAAAAAAACTAAAAACAAAAAATCAACAAGACCTAAAAACCCAAAAAACCCATAAAAAACAATGAAAATACAAAAAAACATAAAAATCCTAAACCCCCAAAATACCTAAAACCCCTAAAACCCCTTAAAAATCCTAAAAAATCCATGAAAATCCCTAAAAACATAAAAAACCCTAAAAACCATGAAAAACCCTAAGAAATACATAAAACCTAAAAACACTTAAATATCTAAAACCATTAAAAATGATAAAACACTAAAGGATTGTAAAAACCCAAACACCCCTAAAACTGAAACCCCCTAATAACCATTAAACACAAAAAAATCCATAAAAAATCAAAACAAATAAAAAGTCTAAAATCCCTTCGAACCCCAGAAAATGTTGAAAACACTGAAAAACTTTAAAACCTTGAAAAAAACATAAACCCCATAAAATGATATAAACCATTAAAATTCAAAAAAATAAAAATAGTAAAAATCCCAAGAAACCCTAATAACCAAAAAATTCCTAAAAACCATAAAACTCCCTAAAAATATAAAAAACCCTAAAAACCTATAAAAACCTAAAAATACCGTAAAATACTAAAAAAACTTAAAACCTATATAAATCCTAAAAACACTAAATGAAAAAGGACAAAAAAACCCCTAAGGAGGATGTCGCCGCTCTCGCCAGGCTCTCTCCCTCTTTCGCGTCTTCCTGGTTTCCATCCCGACGGTTCTGCTACTTCCTGCATGATTTTGCGATGTGATGCGGTTGCGGTGCATGGCGATGGGGATTCTTGCTGGCAAGGATCAACATTTGCGACATTCGCTATGTGGTTCGTGGCTCGCGTGGTGCTGCATCTTTCAAAGAGCTGCCTCTCTGGTGGAGTAGTGTTCGTGTGGCTTGATATGCGGCTGTGGGCGTCGGAGCATCTCCTCGATAGATCTGGGATCTGGTGGTTTTTCCCAGCTTTGGTAGGTTTCGCCTTGGCTGTATAGCGGTGTGGTGCGAGCGCAACAGATCTGGTCGCTTCTGGGGTTTCAAGACCCGCGGATCCGGCAGTGGTGGTCCTCGATTTGGGAGGACAACTCAGATCTGGCTTCCCCAGCGCGCGGCGGTCCAGATCCACAGAGATGCGGGATAGATCCGGTCTCTTCTTAGTGCGGTGCTGCATTTCCATGGTGATGACTTTCGTTGTGACGAGCTCCTGGTGGTTCCCGGCTTCCTCGTCGGCTTCCAAGTGGTGGCCTGGAGAGGCCAGACCTCAGTTGATGTTGTGTGGTGGGACATTGCCGATCTTTGAAGCTGTGTGGGGAGCGGCGGTTTTGGTTTGGCTCGGGCAGTCAGGTGATAGTGCTGGTTTCTCACTTCGGACCTCAGCGTGGAGGCAGGTTCGTTTCTGGGTTTCCTTTTTGCGTTATGATCTTGTTGCTCGTCTGGATAAGTGCTGTGTTCTGGAATTTCTATCGGGATGTGGTGGCTGTTTCATGGATTGTGGTGGGATTGGTTTGGTGCTGGCTCTTTGTTCTGTTTTGAGATATGGATTGCCACCTGCTATTGGTGTGCGTGTTCTGTGGTGCTTGCGATGGACCTCTATAGCTGGGAGGTGCTGGATTCTGGTTCTTGTGGAAAAGGATGATGGCTGCCGTCTGGATGTGGGCTTTGGTGAATGGTGGTTGTGTGATTTTGGTGATGATGGCTATGTGCTGTTGGTGATTGCTTGTGTTTGTGGGAAGTTGCTGGATTCTGGTTCTTGTGAGATTGGCTCCTGGTCGCTGATTCATGGCGAGCTGCTGAATACTGGTGATGGTTGTGATGTTGATGCTGGTGGTTCTGTGGCTTTGGTTGCTGGCGGTTATGTGATGTTGAATGCTGGTGATTCTGGAGGCTAGCTGCTGCTTGGATGGGAGGTGCTGAAGCTTTGGTTTATGGTCGCGATAATTCTAGATGTTGTTTGCTATTTGAATTTGGATACGGGTCGTTGGTTAGTTGCGAGCTGCTGGATGCTGGTTGATGCTGGATAATGGTGGTGGCTGCTTTGCTTTGTGTGTTTTCTTTTTCGTTCTTGATTTTTCTTTTTTGGGGTTTTTGTCTTGGGTCGTTAAGGGTTTTTGGGTGTGGGTTGATTGACCCCTCCCCTCCCTTGTCTGCTATGTCTCTTTTGTTTTTTTAATAAATTCGGGGGGGGGGGGGGGGAATAGCCCGACCCTCGCATCTTCCTTGCCTAAAAACACTAAAAACCATTAAAACCCTTAAAACCCTTAAAACCCTTAAAACCCTTGAATCCCTTAAAAACTGCCAAAAACATTAAAAAACTATAAAACCCCATAAAATCCATAAAAAAAATAAAAACTCTTGAAACTCCTAAAAAATTAAAAAAACTCAAAAAACTCAAAAAAATCATAAAAATCCAAAAAGACATAAAAACTCTACGAACCCTAAAAACCCTAAAACCGATAAAATTACTAAAAAATACATAAAAATACATAAAATAATAAGAACCCTAAAAAACCATGAAACCCATTTAGAAACCCTTAAAACCCTAAAAACACATAAATCTCCTAAAAACCTAAAAAATGTGAAAACCCAAAAGGCCTTGTAAAACAAACACCCCCTAAAACCATAAGTATCACTAAAAACCATAAAAAAACATACAAGACAAAAAACTCTAAAACCACTTATCCCCTAAAACATTTAACCCCCTAAAATTTTTGAAAACTCTAAAAACCATTAAAAAAATAAAATAATTAAAACCCTAACCCGCCATCCTGAAAACCATAAAAATCCTTGAATACCATAAAAACCATAATATTATAAAAAATAAATATAAATACCTAAAAACATAAAAAACTATGAAAAACCCTAACGAAACCTAAAAAAAATATAATGCATAGAACCCCTAAAAATGCTAAAATCCCTAAAAACGCTGAAAAAACAAAAAATAACCCTATAAAAAATTAACCAACATAAAAATACTTTTCAATCATAGAAACCCATAAAAATCCTAAAAAATCTATAAAAATTCCTAAAGACATAAAAATATAAGAAATCCATGAAAACCCCCAAGAAAACATAAAAACCTAAAAAGAATTAAAACCCCTAAAAACCAAAAACATGTTATGGACCCTAAAAACCCATAAAACCCATGAAACCCTAAAAAATATAATACACCCTAAAACCATAAAAACCATAATAACCCATAAAACCCTAAAACCCACTTAAAACTCTAAAAACCATTTATATCCCTAAAAGTGTTTATAAACTCTAAATACTTTAAAAATTCTAAAAAATAAAAAAAAACAATAAAACCCAAAAAACCTGAAAGCTAAAAAAAATTAGAACTCTATAAATCCAATAAAACCCAAAAAAGACATAAATAGCCTAAAAATCATTAAAAATATAAAAACCCTAAAAACCATAAAAAACCTAAAAACCCTACGAAAACATTTAAAAACTAAAACCACATTAGAAACATAAATATATATATATATATCCATTAAAACACAAAAAACCCTAAAAAACCTCAAAATCCTTATAGACCTTAAAATCCATAAAAATACAAAAAACCATAAAATTCATTAAAATGTTAAATCCTAAAAACCATAGAAATCTGGTAGAAAACCATAAAAACAAATAAACACTTCATTCCCCTAAAAACATAAAAAAAATATAAAACTCATAAAAAAAAACCCCAAACCCTAAAAACCCACAAGAAGACACTAAAAATGCTAAAAACTCTAAAAACTGTAAAACCAATAAAAAATTAAAAACCCTAAAACCCATAATAACCATAATAAATAATAAAATCCATAAAAAACCTTTAAACCCATAAATAAATTAGAAAAATATAAACATCCAGAAAAACACTAAAAAAATAATATCCATATAAACATGTTAAAACCCTAAACCATTTAAATACTAAAATCCTAAAAAATCCCAAAAAATCCCTAAAACACTAAAAACCAGAAAAATACTAAAAAATATATAAAAATACATAAAATATAAAAAAACCTAACATCTATGAAAAACAATTACAATACCTTACAAATATAAAAATGCTTAAACCCCGTAAAAATCCTAAGAAACAATAAAACCACAAAAAACTCCTAAAAATCATTAAAACTTTAAAAACCATAAAAATTGAAAAATCCAAAAAACCAAAAAACCCAAAAATATAATAAAGACTATTTAAACCTTTAAAAACAATAAAAATCTAAAAGAACATTGAAACTCTAAAAAGTTAAAAAAATTCGAAAAAAACATAAAACCCCTCAAAAAACCTAAAAACCAAAAAACAATTAAAAAATACATTAAAAATACCTAAAATTTTAAAAAACCATGAATAACCACTAAGAAAACCTTAAAAACCAAAAAATACTTAAAAACTCTAAAAACCCGAAAATGTGTAAAAAACTCTAAAAACCAAAAAAATAACATAAACGCCTAAAAATCCCTATAAACTATAAAAACCCTAAAAACCTTGAAACCCCCTGGAAACACATAAAAACCCTAAAACACTTAGAAATCTAATCAAACTTGAAAGGAATAAAAATTGTAAAATACTACAAAATCCTTAAAAACCCTAAAAACCTAAAAACCATTAAAACCCTAGAAAACTAAAAATCATCAAAATCCATAAAAACCATTAAAATTTAAAAGCATAAAAAACCCTTAAAATCTTGAAAAACATAAAAACACCTTATAACCTAAAAAACCTAAAACCACTATGAAAACGTTAAAACACTAAAAATAATTAAAACCCACAAATGACCTAAAAAGGATAAAAACCTTAAAATCCTAAAAAAGGAATAAAACTCACTAAAAACATAAAAATACATAAAAAATTTATATACACTAAGAAAACATTAAAAACCTAGAAACACTTATAACCCATGAAAACATAAAAAATACTAAAAACCATGAAAAACAATTAAAGACCCAGAAAACTTAAACCACAAAAAATCCATCAAAACCCTAAAAATTATAAAACCCCTAAACCCCATAAAACCACAAAAACCAACTATAACTCCAAAAACCATTTGAACTGCTAAAAATATTAATAAACTCTAAAACCCATAAAAACACTAAAACACCAAAAAAACCCCTAAATACCCAAAAAAACCCAGAAAATCCTTAAAACCCCTAAACCTCTTCAAAATATATAAATTCAATAAAATAGGATAAAAATCCAAAAAAACCATAAAAATCCCTAAAAACTCAAAAAACCCCAAAATCCTTGAAAATACCACAGAAAACCATAAAAACCAAAGAAATACATAAAACCCTGAGAAAACCTAAAAAACCCAAAAACTGTCAAACCTTAAAAACCATAAAATCACTATAAACCTTAAAATCCCTAAAAACACATAAAAACCTAAAATTGACCTAAAAAAACCCAAAACCCTTTAAACCCCTAAAAACATTAAAAATATAAAAAAATTAATACACCTAAACACTAAAAATTCATTAAAACCCCAAAAATCCCAAAACCCCTAAAAACCTAAAAACCCAAAAAATCATAAAATGCCCTAAAAATCCCAAAAAATGTAAAAAATGCTCAAAACCTTGAAAAACAAAAAAACATAAGAAATATATGAAATCCTAAAAACAATTAAAATAAATATAAAACCTAAAAACACTAAAAACAGTAAAAATCTAAAAACCATAAAAACCCTAAAAATAAAAAAAACTCTAAATTTCATAAGAATCATAAAAAATACCAAAAAATACCTAAAAATGTAAAAATTCCTAAAAACCCTTGAGAAAAACTTAATAACATAAAATCACTTCAAAACCCTTGAAACATAAAAAACACTAAAACACATAAATAACCCAAAATACCCAAAAAAACCACACCCTTAGAAACTAAAAAAACAAAAAAACCTATAAAAACCCTAAAAAACACTAAATTCTCTAAAAACCCTTTATACACTCAGAAAAGATAAAAACACTAAAAACCCATAAATCACTAAAAAGCACGAAAAAACACTAAAAAACGAAAACAACATTAAAACCTAAAAAACAATAACACCCCAAAAACAATAAAAATGCCTAATAATTTTAAAAAACATTAAAAATCCTAATAAATCCCTAAAAAATCCCAAAAACCTAAAAAAACCCCCTAAAACCCAACAAAATCATAAAAACCTTCAAAATCCCTAAAAACCCTAAAAACCCATAAAAATTGTAAAAAAAATCATAAACATACTTGAAAACATAAAAACCCAAAAAACCCTGAAAACCCATTAGAAAACCTTGAAAACATAAAATCACATTAAACGCCTAAAACTCCTTAAAATGTGAAAACCCTAAAAAAAACCCTGAAAACCCTGAAAACCCCCTAAAACCATAATACCCCAAAAAACCTTAAAAAATACCTAAAAATCCATAAAACCAATAATAACCCAATGAATAATCTAAAACCCATTTAAAAACCTCAAAACTTTTTAAAAATAAAAAAAAACATAAAACTCATAAAATCTCAAAAAAACATTAAAACCAATAATGACATTAAAAACCCCAAAACCCCTCAATAACCCAAAATATCAATAAAAATCCAACAAAAACACCAAAACACCCCAAAACCTTGAAAAAAACTAATAAATACTTAAAAACACTTAAATTCTATAAGAAACCTGAAAATTCTAAAGAGGATAAAAAATATATAAATCTTATATAAACCCTAAAACACACTAAAAATTCCTAAACACCTAAAAATACAAAAAATCATAAAATCTCCGAAAAAACCCCTAATATGTGAAAAAAACTAAAACCATAAAATCCATAAAAACCATGGAAACTAAAAACAATGAAAACCCCTAAAAACCTAGAAAATACTAAAACCCCTAAAAATCATAAAAACCCATAAAAACATAAAAGACTCTAAAAACCAATAAAAAACCCAAAAAACCATTAAAAACTATAAAAACCCATTCTTCCCTTAAAATCATTTAAAAACTCTAAAAAACATAAAAAAATAAAAACTAAAAAAACCCCAAAAAACATAACAACCCTTAGAACCCTAAAAAAGCATTAAAACCCACAAAATCGTAAAAACCCTAGAAGACCATAAAAATTCTAAAAAAAACCCTAAATATCTCTAAAATTGAAAAATATCCTAAATATCCTAAAAAAACTAAAACCATAAATACATAAAAAAACTCAAAACACCTAAAAACCTAAAAACACTAAAAAGATAAAAATATTCAAACCCCTAAAACTCTAATAAACCATAAAACACTCAAAATCCCTAAAAACCATAAAATTCATAAAATCCAGAAAAAAATCCATAATATCCCTAAAAATGTAATAACATGAAAAAACTAAACAACCCTATGAGAACCTTAAAAATCATAAAAACATAAAAATAGTAAAAACCTTAAAATAGTAAAAACCCTAAAAAACCCAAAAAAATCTAAAACCTTAAAAGCCCAAAAAACTCAAAAAACCCCTAAGACCCCAAAAAATCATAAAAACCCCAAAAAACCTTCAAACAACCTAAAAACCCTAAAAAATAATAAAAACTCTAAAAAATCCATAAAAATACCTAATAATTTAAAAACCCAAAAAAATAGTGAAACCAAAAAGAAAACCATAAAAACTAGAAAAAACATAAAACCTCAAAAAAAATATGGAGAAACCCTAAAACACCCTAAAACCCCCTAAACCCCTAAAAGCACTCAAACTACCTAAAACCCTAAATAACCATAAAAATACAAAAAAAACACTAAAAATAACTAAAAACATAAAAAACTCTAAAAATCCTCAAAAAACCTATGAAAATATTATAAAAACTAAAAAAACAAAAAACACTTAAAAATTCTAAAACCCTAGAAAACCATTAAAAAAATAAAACACTAAAAACCATTAAAACCCCTACAAAACATAAAAAACCCTAAAACACAATTAAAACACTAAAACCCAATAAAAAATCTAAAAACATTTAAAACATTAAAAACATTAAAAAACACTAAAAACATAAGAATCTTAAAAACTAAAAAAACCCTAAAAATACAAACAAAAAACAAAAGATCCAAAAAAACCCAAGACCCTTAAAGACATTTAAAATACCTAAAAACACTAAAAACCCAATAAAATCCATAAAAATAAAAAAACACTAAAACTCTAAAAAGCATTTAGAAAACAATAAAACCTCAAAGAAATATAAATCCCCTAAAAACCTAAAAATTATAAAAACCTCAAAAAACTTTAATCCCTAAAAACACAAAATTTCCTCAAAATCCATATAAACCAAAAAACCATAAAAATCATAAAAAGGCCTAAAAATCCCTAAAAATGTAAAAAACACTAAAAAACTGAAAAACAATAAGAACACATTAGTACCCTAAAATCCATAAAAACCCCAAAAAACCTTAAAAATGCTAATATCCAAACAAACAATAAAAATGACACATAAAACCCCTAAAACCCCTCAAAATCCCTAAAACCCCTTAATCTGTATAAAATTTCTAAAAACACACACAAAATCCATATCAGTTTAAAAAACCATAAAACCCTAAAAAATAAGAAAAAAATAAAATCCTAAAAATACTAAAATCCCCTAAAAACCTAAAAATGCTAAAAACACTAAAAACCCTAAAACCCTTAAGAACCTTAAAAATCATAAAACCTCAATGATCAATCAAAAACCTAAAACCCACAAAAACACAAAAAATAAATGAAAGCTCTAAAAACCCTTTAAAGCATGGAAATTGTTAAAAATTTTGAAAAACATTAAAGCCGCTAAAAACATAAAATAAACCATAAAAACCAAAAGGCAAAAAAAACTATAAAAACCGTAAACACAATAAAAACCCTTAAATACCTAACTTCCCAAATAACACTAAATTTTTTAAAAAAAGTCCTAAAAATCTCTAAAATGTAAAAATTCTAAAAACCCTGAAACCCATAATAAAATTTAAAAACATAAAACTATTAAAACCCCTAAAAACTTAAAAATTATTAAAACCATAAAAACTAATAAAACACAAAAAAAACTCAAAAACCCTTTAAAACACTAAAAATGTTAAAATCTAAAAAAACCATAAACACCCATAAAAACTAAAATAACCCAAAAACCCATAGAACCCCCAAAAATTTTAAAAATTCTAAAACACTAAAAATTCTTAAAATCATAAAAACCAATAAAATTACTAAAAAATAGTAAAGATCCTATAAAACGTAAAAAACCTTAATAAACTTGAAATCCAGAAAACCCTTAAAAATCAAAACATTCTTATAACCCCTAAAAATGAAAAATCTCTAAAAATATAAAAGACCATAAAAACCCTAAAAACCAATAAAATCCTTAAAACCCATTAAAATACATTAAAACCTTAAAACATCACTAAAAATTTTAATACCAAATTAAACCGATAAAAACTCTAAAAAATAATAAAACCCCAAAAAAGATGAAACAAAACCTAAAAAATCCATAAAACCCATAAAAACCCTAAAACCCCAAAAGTCTCTAAAACCACACAAAATCCCTAAAACACCTAAAAATCATAAAAAATATAAAATACCTAAAAACGTTAATGATTTAAAATCTAGAAAAACCCTAAGAAAACCTTAGAAACCTAAAAACTCGTAAAACCCCAAGGAAACCTTAACAGGTTAAAAACCTAAAATACCCATAAAAACCCTGAAAACACTTCATAATTTGATAAAACTCTTAAACCCATAAAATACCTAAAAATCCATAAAAATCCATAAAAATGTAAAAAATCATTAAAAAAATATCAAAACCTAAAAGAAAACCATAAAAACCTAAAATCACTTAAAACCCATAAAACCCCAAAAAATAATAAAATTACTCAGAGACCCTAAAACACTAAAACCCGATGAAATCCATAAAACCACTAAAACCATAAAAAATGTGAAACTGATAAACACTATAAAAACCTCAAAACCCCTTTTAAACCCCTAAAAATGTTAAAAAACTCTAAAAAATTGTTAAAATCTCCAAAACCCCTAAAGAAAAAAATAAAAAACCCTAAAACCCCTAAAATCAACTAAATACCCTGAAAAAATATTTTTTTTAAATCCTACAAAATCCCTAAAACACCATAAAAACATAAAAAACCCTAAAAACCCAGAAAACCCCTACGAAAACCATAAAAATATAAAAACACTTAAAAACCCCCAAAACCTAAAAAATACTAAAAACTGTGAAAACCAAAGAGAACCCTAAAAATCTAAAAACCTTAAGAACCATAAAATCCTAAAATTTGATAAAAAATATTAAAAACATAAAAAAATTTAGAAAAACAAAAAAATATAAATACCATTAAAACCCCTAAAAATCCTAAAAGAATTTAAATACCCTAAAATGGACTAAAAACCCTTAAAAATGACAAAAAACCATAAAACCCCTAAAAATGTCAAAAACCCAAAGAATCCCATAAAATCCTAAAAGACAAATAAAACACAAAAAACCCTTTAAACCCTAAAAAAAATTAAAAAAACTATAACAAATCTTTAACCCCCCCCCCCAAATAAAAAACCCTAAAAAAGTCCAAAAAACAATAAATACAGTAAAAACCTTTATAATCCTTAAAATTCTAAAAATAAAAAAAACCGAAAAAATCCTAAAAATCACTAAAATGTAAAATACATTGAAAACCCCTAAGAAAATATTAAAACCCCTAAAACACATAAAACCCCTAAAAACCCCAAAACATTTAAAAAACCCAAAAAATCCCTAATAATGATAAAACACCTAAAAACATTAAAAAACCCTAAGAACTGACTAAAACCATAAAATCCAACAGAAAACTCTGAATATCCATTAAAAAAAACGTTAAAAACTCTAAAAATCATTAAAATCACTAAAAACTATAAAAAAATCTGAATAATCCAAATAACATAAAAAACCTATAAACTCTAAAACACTAGAAACCCTCGAAACCCTAAGAAACCATAAAATCCTAAAAACCATATAAGGACCTAAAAATGTAAAAAAACAAATCCCTTGAAACACCCTATGCAAAAATAAAAAACCTAAAAACACATAAATCGCCTAAAAACCTAAAAAATACTAAAAACCCTAAAAAACATAGAAACCCTCAAAATCCATAAAATCCATGAAAACCCAAAAAAATCCAAAAAAATCCCTAAAAATAAATAAAAATATAAAAACCCCTAAAAATATTGAAGATCCCTATGAAATCATTAATTATTTAAAAACACATAAAACTTCTAAAAAACCTAAAAATGTAAAAAACTCTAAATTAACCTAAAAATCCTAAAACCCCCTTAAAACAATAAATCCACTAAAAAAATTAGTAGAGCCTAAAAACACTTAAAACCCTTTAAGCCCCTAAAAACATTAAAAAAACTCTAAATACATTAAAAATCCTAAAAACTAAAAAAAACACTAAAACCCAAAAAACCCTGAAATCCTTCAAAATACATGGAAATCATAAAAAACTATAAATATCCAAAAAATCATTAAAATTACCTAAAACATCAAAAACCCTAAAAACCTGGAAAACCTTAATGAGACCATAAAAATCTAAAAATAAGTAAAACCATGAAAAAACATAAAAACGTTAAAATCCCAAAAAACCCTAAAAACACTAAAACCACTAAAAATCATAATAAACCCTATAACCTATAAAATCCATAAAATCCTCTTAAAACTCTAAAAACACCTTTAAACCCCTAACAAACATTTAAAAATTAAAAATATTAAAAACTCAAAAATCCCTAAAAAACCGCAAAAACCAAAAAACCTTAAAAAGAATCAATATCCATAAAACTGTAAATTACTATAAATTCTTAAAAAAATTGATAAAAATAACAAAAAATGTAAAAAACCATAAAATCCCTAAAATTCATAAAAAACCGTAAAAAACAAAAACCAATTAAAATCCCTAAAAAAATAAAAAACTCTAAAAATCATAAAAACCCTAAACACCCAAAACCCCCTAAAAACCATCAAATTCCCTAAAACCCCCAAAACCAATAAAAATCATAAAATGTCTTAAAATTCACTTAAAATATAGAAAATATTTAAAAAATATAAAACCCATAATTAAACCTTAAAACATAAATAAACATGAAACCCATAGAAACCTAAAAAATGTAAAAACCATAAATCCCTAAAAACCCAAAGACCCATAAAAACTCTCAAAATACATAAAAAACTCTAAATACTGTAATATTGTAAAACTACCTTAAAAATATCAAAAAATATAATATCCCTAAATCCGTAAAAGCCCATAATAAATCCTTATAAACCTAAGAACACTTAAATCCACTAAAAATACTAAAAAATAATAAAATCCTTAAAATACTCTAAAACCCCTAAAAGTCCCTAAAAACAATAAAACTGAAAAAAACCTCAAAACCCCTAAAAACGAATAAAAATTTGAAAACCCCACTAAACACTATAAACTCTTTAAACTCCTAAAAAATTAAAAAAAATCAAAAAACCTTAAATACCCTAAAAAAACATGAAACCCCAAAACCCCAAAAACCAGAAAAATCCTAAAAATCCCTAAAAATACCTAGAAACATAAAAATCCAAAAAAATATTGAAAACTATAATAAATCCTTCAAAACGTAAAATCAATTTAATACAATAAAAACATAAAAAAATTATAAAAAAACTAAAACCCCAAAAACCCAAAAACCCTCAAAAACACTAAAAATATTTGAAAACCATAAAAATACTAAAAAATTTCAAAAATACATAAAAATTTCAAAAACACCAAAATCTAGGAAAACCCCTAAGAAGGACGTAAAAACCTCATGACACATAAATCCCATAAAAAAATTAAATACAATAAAAACCATACAAACCCTTAAAAACCTCTAAAAACCCTAAAATCCATAAAACGCCTAAAAATAAAATAAACCACAATAAAAATCTAAAATCAATTTAAACCCATAAAAACCATAAAAAATATAAAAACATTTAAACCCCTAAAAAACCCAAAAACCAAAAAAATCCAAAAAAACCTAAAAACGCATAATCCTAAAAACCATAAAAAATATGAAAATCCATGAAAATTCATAAAATTTACAAATAACATATAAAACCCTAATAAAACCATACAACACAAAAAATATACTTAAAAATACTAAATACATAAAAAACTCTAAAACCCCCAAAACCATAAAAACCCTAAATACAATAAAATTCCCTAAAAACCCTAAAAACCGAAAAACTCGAAAGGAGCCCAAAAATATATAAAAATGTAAAAACCCCTAAAAACATTGAAACCACAAACAAACCCTTAAAAACATAAAAATTATTAAAACCCGTAAAAACCAAAAAAATGCAAAAAACATAAAAGAAAACATAATAACTATAAAACCCTGAATAACCTAAGAAAACCCAGAAAAAACATGAAAACTTAAAAAACCCACTAAAAATTCTAAAACCCCTTTAAATCCCTAAAAACATTAAATAATAATAAAAAACATAAAACCCTAATAAAATCAATAAAACCATAAACAGAAAAAAACTGTATAAACTATAAAAACCATAAAAAACCAGGAGGGCCCTCAAAATCCATAAAACCCTACAAACCCCCTAAAATCACTAAATGAAAAAAAAAACACTAAAAACCCTCAAAACCTCCAAATAAAACTTTAAAAACCTAAAAAACATTAAACTTATAAAATAAAAAATGCCGAAAACCCTAAAAAACAATAAAAACCATAAAATACTAAAACCCACAAAATCCCCAAAAAACATAAAAACCCATAAAAATAATTCAAAAGGCCTCAAAATACATAAAAATTAAAAAAATGAAAAAAAATTCTAAAAAACTCTATAAAAACTCTAAAGGCATAAAAGCACTTTAAACTCCAAATAACCTTAAAATATACTTGATGCATAAAAGATCCTAAAACCCCTAGAAATCCTTAAAAACCATAAAAAATTTGAAATACATAATATCC
This sequence comes from Viscum album, assembly GCA_963277665.1. Lineage (NCBI taxonomy): Eukaryota > Viridiplantae > Streptophyta > Magnoliopsida > Santalales > Viscaceae > Viscum > Viscum album. The sequence continues at coordinate 405,448,011 of OY728148.1, read as the reverse complement.
TTAAAAAACCACTAAAAACTCTAAAAACCCAAAAAATGTTAAAAAAACAAAAAACATTTAACACCCTAAAAATAAAAAAACCACAAAAAACCCAAAAAACCCAAAAAAAAGAAAAATAATCATAAACCCTCAAATTCCCTAAAAACACTAAAAAACCATAAAAATATTAAAAAACACCTAAAAATGCCTAAAAATTAAAAATCCCTAAAAACACTAAGAAAACTATAAAAAAATAACAAACCAAAAACCTAGAGAAACCTAGAAATTGATAAAAAAGCAAAAAAACCCTAAAACCCAAAAAAGTAGAAAAAACCCTAAAACCATAAAAACGTGAAAAGAAATAAAATCCCTAAAAATCAATGAAAAACTCTAAAAAAACATTAAACCCCTAAAAAAATTAAACCTTCAAAAAACCTAAAAACACATAAACCCCCCCAAAAAAACACTAAACACTTGAAACCCTAAAACCCCTATAACCCTAAAAACACTAAAACCATAAAATCCCTAAAAAACAAAAAAAAAAACAATAAAAACTCATAAAAACCCTAAAACCCACTAGAAAAACTAAAACCCTTTAAACCACTGAAACCTTAAAACCCCCTAAAAACCATGGAAACAATAAATAACCCTCAAAACCCTCATATTCTATAAAAACATATAAAATCCTAAAAATACATAAAAATCACAAAAGAAACCCTAAAACTCTTAGGAAACCATAAAAATGTAAAACCACTAAAAAACTCAAAACTAGAAAAAACTCTAAAACCCAAAAAATCCAAAAAACCAAAAAAAAACCAAAAAATGTCATAAAAAACCCTAAAAACGATAATAACACTAAAATCCACAAAAACTTCTTAGAAAAATATAAAAACATAAGTATGATAAACACCCTAAAAGACCATAAAATCCCTTAAAACCCTAAAACCCTAAAACCCTAAACCCTTAAAATCAATAGAATACCCAAAGACCCCTTAACACTCAAAAAACAAACATTAACAATAAAAACTTTTTAAACACCTAAAAATTTTAAAAAGTAAAAAAACTCAAAAAAAATCGTAAAATCCTAAAAAATACATAAAAATCCTAGACACCCTAAAAACCCCTAAAACCCATAAAAATCCTAACAAAATCCCTACAAGTACATGAAATAGTAAAAACCTGTAAAAATCCTACAAACCATAATAAATCCTTAAAAATATAAAAACACATAAAACATCTAAAAACATAAAATCGATAAAAACCCTAGAAACTCAAAAAAACAATTAAACCCTAAAGACCAAAAAACCCCTAAAAATCATAAAAATTCAAAAAATCTATAAAAACTATAAAATACACTAAAATTATAAAAAAACAATAAATCCCAAAAGGATAAAAACTCCAAAAAAAACTTTAGAACCCTAAAATATTAAAAAAACCCATAAAACCCTAAAACCTAAAACTGCTCAAATTCCACAAAAACTGAAAAAAGAACAATCCGAAAAAATCACAAAAATACCTATAAACAAAATAATCCCTAAAAACCATAAAATCCTTGATAAACCCAAAGAAAACATTAAAATAATAAAACACATAAAACCTCTAAAAACATAAAAGAATACTAAAAACAATAAAAACCCTAAAACCCCTAAAAATCCAAATAAATAATTTAAAATATCTAAAATTTTAAGAACCATAAAATAATATAAAACTCTTAAAAACCTTAAAACATAAAATTTCATAAAAACCTGAAAACCCAAAAAATTATGAAAACCTTAAAAAAAGACCCAAAACACCCTAAAAACATAAAAAATAATAAAACCATAAAAACCCAAAAACATTAAAAAAAACCCCTAACAACTATATGGACCCTTTAAAATCTAAAAAGATAAAAAAAATTCTAAAAACATTACAAATCCTAATAATGAGAATAAATTGAAGCTCTAAAAAAACAATCAAAACCCTTAAAACCCTAAAAAAGCCTAAAACTGCCAAAATCCATTAAAACCTAAAAAACCATAAAAATATTAAAAAGGAAAAAAATTGATAAGATGTAAAAATCACTTAAAACCATTAAAATCCCTATGAAAATATAAAATCACTTAAAACCCCAAAAAATCTAAAAATTAAAAATACCCTAAAAACTAAAACCCATAAAAACAATCAGAAATAGGAAAAAACTTAAAGACAATAATAATACTAAAACAAGCCCTCCAAACCCTAAAAACATAAAAACCCTAAAAACCCTTATGAAAATATTAAAAACCTAAAAACTCTTAAAACCCATACAAACCTGAAAAATGATAAAACTCAAAAAAACCCTAAAATACCCTAAAACCTTTTAAACCCACAATAAACCATAAACCCCTTAAAACCTCTAAAAACCACAAAAACCCATAAAACCCATACAAATCACTAAAAATGCTAAAAAAACTTTAAACCCCAAAAAGTGAAAAAAAATCTAAAAAACCTAAAAACCCTTTAAAAATTAAAAAAATTAAAACCTGAAAACCCATAAAACCCCTAAAAATCCTTGAAAATCCAAAATACCATAAGAATTCTAAAAAATCACTAAAAATACCTAAAAGCATAAAAAGAAAAAAATCACTATAAAACCCTAAGAAACCATTTAAACCACAAAAAACATAAAACATATAAAAATTATAAAAATACTAAAAACCCTAAGGAAACCAATGATAAGCTTAAAAATCATAAAAACTAAAAAATACCTAAACCCCCTAAAAATACATACAAATCCCAAAAATTCTAAAAAATTATCAAAAAGTGTAAAAACGTGTAAAAAACTTGAAAACTACTAAGAAATCCATAAAATCCTACAAACACTTAAAATCAATAAAAAATCTAAAAATTCTAAAAACCCTAAAAGACTCTCAAAAAACCAAAAAACAACTTAAAACCATTAAAACCCATAAAAACATGAAAAAATCACAAAAAAACCCAAAAACCCTAAAAACAACTACAAATTATAAAAACCATTTAATCACCTAAAATGGTAAAATATTCTAAAAACATTTAAAACATAAAAAACTCAAAAAAACCTCTTACTCAAAAAAAAAATAAACCCCAAAAAATGATTAAAACCCAAAAAACCCAAACCCTTAAAAAACCATAAAATACTAAAAACCAATTAAAATATTAAAAAATTCCAAAAAATCCCTAAAAAACATAAAAAAACCCTTAAAATATTGAAAAAAATAATAATATCATAAAAATATTAAAACACTTAAAACCCCTAAAAACCCAAAAAATGCAAAAGACCCCTCAAACCCATAAAGACAATAAAAAATCTCTAAAAACTAAAGAAACCCCTACAAACAAAAAGACCATAAAACCCTCTATAGATGTAAAAATCCTTTAAATTAAAAAAATACTTAAAAATATTTAAAAAACCCTTAAAAACCCTAAAAACTCAATCAATATCCAAAACCCCCAAAACCATAGAATCTTAAAAACCCTAAAAAACACTAAAACCCCTAAAAACTGTAAAAATACTTAAAAATACCAATAAATCCCTAAAAATTTAATAACTATAAAAAACTAGAAAACTCCTAAGAAAACCTTAAAAACTATAAATATTTAAAACCCCTAAAAACCAAAAAATGAAAAAAAACCCTAAAAATACCTAGAAGATACTATAAAATAGAACACCCCTAAAATAATAAAAATCCCTAAAAACTATTAAAACTATAAAAACTCATAAAAACCATAAAACCCGATAAAAAATATAAAAACACTATAAATATATAAAAGCGTTAAAAACCCATAAAAACCCTTAAAACCCTAAAAACTCAAAAAATACAATAAAAAATAAAAACAATCCCTAAAAACGATAAATAAATCTAAAAATAATCAAAATCTATAGAAACCTCAAAAGCAACAAAATCCTCAAAAAATTCCTAAAAATGTAAAAATCTCTGAAAACACCTAGGAAAGCATTAAAACCTAAAAAACATAAAACCCCTAAAACCCTAAAAAAGACTAAAACCCTAAAACCCCTATAAAACATAAAAATGTTAAAATCCCTAGAGATATTAAAAAAGTATAAATATATAGACAAATTATATAAATCTTTAAAAACAAAAAGAAACAAAGAAACCCTAAAAAACCTAAGTAAACCATAAATCTCTAAAAACACTTAAACCACTAAAAACCTAAAACAAGATAAAAACCCTAAAATTCTAAAAGAATCAAAAACCAATAAAACCCCAAATCCCTTATAAATCATAAAAACTCATAGAAACAGTAAAACCACATAAAACTCTAAAAAGCCCCTTTAAAACCCTAAAAATGACAAAAAACTCTAAAAACCTACAAAACCCCTAAATAATTAAACAAAATAAGCCAAAAAATTCATAAAACCCAAAAAATACATTTAAACCCTTAAAATCATTAAATATAATAAGAACATAAAATTCTTAAAAAAATCCCTTAAAATCCCTAAAAACATATAAAACCCTAAAACCCTTAAAAACCTGAAAAGTAATATGAAAACCTTAACAACATAAAAACACTTTAAACACCTAAAAAACCATGCACCCTTAAAAAACCTAAAAACCATTAAAATATCTAGAAACCCTAAAGACCATTAAATTTCTTTAAAAGCCTTAAAAATCCAAAAAATGAAAAACCCCTAAACCCTTGAAAACCCCTAAGAAAACCATGAAAACCTAAAAAAACATAAATCCTCAAAATACCTAAAAAACTAAAAATATTAAAAACCCCATAAATGTCCCTAAAAACATCTAAAATTATTAAATACCACTAAAACTATAAAAACCCTTTAAACACCTAAAAACGTTAAAAAATTCTAAAAACCATGAAAATCCTAAAAAACTCAAAAACACCCTAAAACCAAAAAAACAATAAAAACACTAAAATCACTAAAAACCCTAAAACCCCTAAAAATTTATAAAAACCCCGAAAACCCAAAAAATCCTAAAAAATATATAAAATACCTAAAAACATAAAAACCCAAAATACTCTAAAACCCCCTAGGAAAAACTAAAATCTCTTAAAACCCTTAAAACCCAAAAAATTATAGATAAGATAAAAGCCATAAAAATCCTAAAAAATCATAAAAAAATCAATATTCATAAAACCCATAAAAATCCTAAAAAATCTCTAAAAATACATAAAAACATAAAAAACACTAAAAACTCGAAAAACCCCTAAGAAAACCTTTAAACCATGAAAAAATTTAAAACCCCTAAAAACCTAGAAAACATTGAAACCACTAAAATCCCTAAAAACCCTAAAAACCAAAAACACCTTAAAACACAAAACCCAAAAAATCATTAAAAACCCTAAAAACCACTGAAACCTACTAAAAAAACTTTATTCCCCTAAAATAATAAAACCCTAAAAACAGTTAAAAGAAAAAAAACTCAATAATCAAAAAAACCCAAGATAAACATGGGAACACAAAAAACCCAAAAAAAACCTTGAAAATACCTAAAACCCTAAAAATCTTTAAAAGAACGTAAAAATATCTAAAAAAATCAAAAGACAAAAAACACTAAAACACTATATATCTTAAAAAATTCTTAAAAAATAAAAACAATTAAAACCCAAAAAACCTAAAGACATAAAAAAACTAAAAAACCAAAAAATTGTAAAAATCATCAAAAAAATCCCTAAAACCCATATAAGCCATAAAAATCCTAAAAAATATATAAAAATATATAAAAACATAAAATCTACTAAAAACCATGAAAACCCCTGAGGAAATCCTAAAAACCAAAAAACACAAAAAAACCCAAAAGTCATAAAAAATGTTAAATCCCTTAAAATACCATAAAAATCTAATCTCTCTAAAAACCATAAAAATGCTAAAAATCTTTAAAACCCCTAAAAACACATAAAAATTAAAAAAACCACTAAAAATTATAAAATACCTTTAAACCCATAAAATCCTTACAAATTGGTAAAAAATATGCCAAACTATAACAAAATCATAGAATCCCCAACCCCAAAAAATTATAAAACCCCTAAAAACCCTAAAAAACACTAAAACCCCTCAGAATCCCTAAACACTATAAAAATACAAAAAAATATTCTAAAATACTTAGAATCACTAAAAATAAATTAAACCAAAAATAACCCAAAAGACATAAATAAATCCTTAATAACCTAAAAACACTTAAACCCCTAAAAACCTAAAAACAATGAAAATTCTTAAATCCCTGAAAATCCTTAAAACCCCTAAAACCCATAAAACCATAAAAATTATAAAAACCATAAAATACCTAAAAACCACAAAAAAATATATAATCCTTTTAAACCACTAATAATTCTAAAAAACCCCAAAAACCTTTTAAACCCCAAAAACTCAAAAAAACCCTAAAAAAACAAAAAACATGAAAATACTAAAACCTATTAAAAACCTAAACCCTCTAAATCTTTAAAAACCCTAAAAACCTTAAAAAATCCAATAAAATCCATAAAAACCTGAATAATGTAAGGATCCATAGGATTCTTGATAGAAACTAACAAAAGATTAAAAAACTGAAAACAGATGAAACCCTTAATAACATTAAAATTTTCTAAATATCATAAAAATGATTTAAACAACCAAAAAATCCTAAAAATAAAAAAAACCATAAAAATTATACATTTTTTAAGACCCTAAAAATAAAAAAACATAAAATCACTAAAAACTCTAAAAACACATTAAACCTCTAAAACATTAAGAAACTCTAAAAACATTAAAACCCCTAAAAATAAAAAAACCCTAAACACCAAATAAACCATACGTCCTATAAAAACCCTAAAACTCCCCCCCCCCAAAATAAATATAATTCCTAAAAAACAAAAAAAATTAAGAACACCAAAAAACCCCGAAAAATATCAAAAATTATAAGAAACTAGAAAAAACCCCAATGAAAACCTTAAAAACCACAAAACACTAAAGACCACAAAAAATATAAAAATACTAAAAACCCAAAATTCCTTAAACCCTATAAATACCTAAAATCAATAAATTAACTAAAACACATAAAAATATAAAAATCCTAAATTCCATAAAAAACATAAATATGAAAATAAACCATAAAAAACCTAAAAACCCTTAGAAGCCCTTAAAAAATAAAAACCCATAAAAACCCGTAAAGAATAAAACATTTTAAAAAACCTAAAATCCTAAAAGACCCTAAAACCCCTAAAACACACTAAAAACTATAAAAATCCCTAAATAAATTAAAACCCATAGAAAATCCCAAACGCCACTTTAAACTCTAAACACCCTTTATAACCCAAGAAATGTTAAAAAAATCTTTAAAAAACCTTCTAACTCTAAAATACTCATAAACCCATAAAAACCAAAAAAACCCATAAAACACCTAAAAACCATGAAAACCTGTAAAATCATTAAAAACCTTAAAAAACCATTAAAACCAAAATATCCATAAAAATCATTAATAATGTAAAAAACCCTAAAACCATTAAAAACATGAAAACCCTAAGAAATCCTTTAAAACTAAAAACAAATAAATCCCATAAAAAACCAAAAGAAACTAAAAACTATAAAAAACTATAAAACCCCTCAATATCTCTAAAAACCTAAAATAACCAAAAACCTAAAAAATCCCAAAAAAATCCTAAAAAATTAAAAATCCTAAAAACTAGAGAAAATTATAAGAAAAATTTAAACACCTAAAAACAAATAAAATCCTAAAAATTCTAAATAACCCTAAAACACCACAAAACCCTAAAACCCACTTAAAAACCAAAATACCTCTAAAACCTTAAAAAAATAAAACACATAAAAATCCTTCAAAACAATAAAACTATTAAAACATATTAAACTCCTATAATCATTACATAAAATATAAAACCCAATCCAAACCCTAAATAAAAAAAATATAACTCCAAAAAACCCTAAAACCCTAAACACCTTTAAACCATCATAATCCCTAAGATCCCTAAAACATTAAAAATTCTAAAAATTTCCATAAAATGTTAAAAGCCAAAAAAAACCCGAGGAAAACCTTAAAAAATACAATAAACCCATAAAAACCAAAAAAATCTAAAAACACTAAAAACACCTAAAATCCATAAAAACCCTAAAACCACTCAAATAAATAAAAATAAAAAAACATTAAAATTCTAAAAAACCATTAAAAATCTTAAAAATGTAAAAACACTATAAACCATGAAAACCATTAATAAAACCTTACAAACCTAAAAATTATTAAAAATTATTAAAAACTAAAAAACTTTAAAAACCCTAGAAACCACTAAAAGACCCTAAAATCCATAAAAAATTTACAAAACTTAAAAATCCTAAAACCCTAAAAAAATTTAAACTATAAAAACTCTTTAGACTCCTGAAAATGGTAAAAACTCTAAACTTCCTTTAAACCCCAAAAAAACTCAAAAAACACTAAAACAAGAAAAAAAAATCCCTAAAACCCTAAAAACCATAAAACCCTCAAATTTACTAAAACTATAAATACCCATAAAAATACTAAAAACCCCTATAAATCTATAAGAACGTAAAAAAATCTAAAAAACCTACAAACTCTTATGAAAATTTTAAAAACCTAAATACACATAAGACTCCAAAAGTGCCTAAAATCAAGGAAAAACCAAATAAAATCGAAAAACCTAAAAACCGTAAAATCTTGAGAAATCACTAAACACTCTATAAATCTCTAAAATCCATAAAAAACATAAAAAACACATAAAATCATTAAAAACCCAAAATATTCTAAAAACCCTATAAGCCCCTAAGAATACCCGAAAAACCCTAAACCCCCTAAATATCTTAAAACGCTAAAATCCCTAAAAACCCTAAAAACCATAAATGATAAAAACCCACTAAAAACTCTACCATCCTTTTTGAAGACCTAAATAATTAAAATACTCTATAAATACTTTAAAATCCGAAAAAACTCAAAAAAACCCAAAAATTCCAAAAAACCATAACACCCAAAAGAAACCTAAATCCCCAATAAATCATTAAAAACCCTAAAAACCATAAAAATAATAAATGAATACCTAAAATCTCTAAAAATGAAAAAAACCCTAATAACCGGAAAACCCATAACAATACCTTAAAAAACCAAAAACTCTTAACATCCTTAAAAACCTAAAAATCAAGAAAACACTAAAAACTCCTAAAAATCCTAAAACCCCCTAAAACCATAAAAATCACTAGAACTATAAAAACATATAAAAAATCTTTAAACCCCATAAAAATACAAAAAAATGGAAAAAATATAAAAACCCCAGAGAAACACTAAGAAAACATTAAAAAACTAAAAACACATAAAACCCATAAAATCCTTACAAAATTATAAAATCCCTAAAAACATAAAAAACCTAAAATCCATAAAAATAACTAAAAACGTCAAAAAAATAAAAAACCCTAAAAACACTAATAAAACTTTAAAAATATAAAACCCCTAAACCCCTAAAAAACCTAAAAAATATATAAAAACCCAAAAACCCTAAAAGGACCCTAAAACCTTTGAAACCCCTAAAACCATAAAACCCCCAAAATACGTTAAGAAACTCTAATTTCCCATGAAAACCACAAAAAAACCACTAAAAATATAAAAACTATTTAAATCCCTAAAAAACAAAAAAAATATTAAAATCCCCAATAACCCAAAAAACTAAAAAAACCATAAAAATCCAAAAAACCCCATTAAAACCCTAAAATACTAAAAAAAATACCTAAAAACCCTAAAAATCCTTAAAATCCTAAAATCCCAAAAAAATACAAAGAATCCCAAAAAATCACTAAAAACATTAAAAACCCTAAAAACTCCCAAACACCATGAAAACCTTAAAAACTAAAAACACTAAAACACTTTAAAACCTAAAAAATACTAAAACCCCAAAAAAAACCTAAAAATATTAAGATTAATAAAAACCATAATTTCCCTAAAAATCATGAAACCCCTAAAACCCTATAAAAACCATTAAAACCACTAAGAACTATAAAACACCTCTAAACACCTATAAACAGAAAAAAAACTCTAAAAACATTTAACCCCTAAAAAATAATAAAAACCCCAAAATCCTTAAAAATGTAAAAAACCGTGAATAACTATGAAAAACCCATAAAAAACTAAAAACCACATAAAACCCCTAGTAAACCAAAAAACCACTAAAAAACTAAAAATTCTAAATAGACCATAAAACCCCATAAAACCAGTAAAAACACATAAAACCTTACAAAACCCAGATAACTAACATATACCCTAAAACCACCCAAAAATCCAAAAACCATTTTAAACCTCTATAAATAGTAAAAACCTATAAAAACCTTAAGAACCCAAAAAAATACAAAAACCCTAAAATGAAAAATACCCATAGAACCCGAACAACTCTAAAAACCCTTAAAAAACACTCAAAATATATAAAATCCTTAAAACCATAAAAATGATAAAAAAACTCCTAAAAATAACTAAAACTATAAAAAACCCAAAAAACCAGTAAAAATCCTAAGAAAACAATAAAACCCCATAAAAACCTATAAATTATAAAACCCCTAAAAACCAAAAAAACAATAAAACCCAAGAAACCTAAGAATCAGTAAAAACCCTAAATATTATAATAATCGTAAAAAATCCCTCAAAATCCCTACAAACAGAAGGTACCAAAAAACCCTAAAATCCCATAATAAAAACTTAAAATCCTAAAAATTCATAAAACCCCTAAAAAATTTTAAAACCCCTAAAACCATAAAAGACCCTAAAAATTAAAAAAAAAGTCCTAAAAACCATAAAACCCCTAAAACCCATTAAAACATAAAAACACATAAAAACCCAAAAACACCAATAAGAAATATAAAATCCATTAAAACACTATAAACATTAAAAAACTCTAAAACCCCATAAAACACTAAAAATGCATAAAACCCTAAAAATCCTATGAAACCAAAAAAACCCCTAAAAACACTGAATCTATAAAAGCTATAAATACCCCTAAAATCGAAAAAAATCATCAAAATCCTAGAAATTCCAAAAAATAATCACAAAAAACATAAAGACCCTAAAAAAATTAAAAACACTAAGAAAATATTAAAAACATACAAAAATTAAATCCCCTAAATACCTAAACAAAATTAGAAATGGTAAAACCCATCAAAATCCATAAAACCCATAAAAACCCAAAAAATCCAAAAAAATACAAAAAAATGTATATACTATAAAAACCCTAAAACACCTAAGAAAACATTAAAAATTGAAAAACACTTAAAAAAACTAAAAACCTAAAACCTCTAAAAACCCTAAAAACCCAAAATCACCATAAAACCATTAAATCCCCAAAAACATTAAAATACCCTAAAACCCATAAAAACCTAAAACCCCATTAAAAACTATAAAAATATTTTAAACCTATAAAAATAATAAAAACTCTATAAAACCTTAGAAATCATAAAAAAACTCAAAAAAAACCAAAAACCCCAAAAACCAAAAAAAAAATCTAAAAACCCTAAAAGAAACTAAAAATCTCAAAATCCCTAGAAACCCTAAAAAATATCAAAATCCCTAAAAATTCCAAAACATGTAAAACCCAAAACCCCTGAAAACCTAAAAAATGATATAACCCCTAAAAAATCCTAAAAACCATAAAAACTCCTAAAAACATCAATATAACTAAAAACTATAAATACCTATAAAATTCATAAAATATCTGAAAGAATCCCTAAAACTGTGTAAAAGATAAAAAATCCTTAAAAACCCCAAAGAAAATCCTAAAAAACTAAAATACAAGATCCCCTAAAAACCTAAAAAATTGTACAATCCATAAATAACCATAAAGGGAACCTAAAATCCATAAAACTACTAAAAACAATAAAAATACATAAAACCTTACCAATCCCTATACCAAAAAAAATCCTAAAACCCAAAAAACCCTTTAACACCTCAAAAATGTTAAAAAATGAAAAAGAAATGTAAAAAACCCACAAAACTAAAAAACCCAAAAAACCAAAAAACCATGATACCCCTAAAAACCCTAAATCCTATCAAAATCCATAGAATCCATAAAGAAATATAAAAAACTGAAAATTCCCTAAAACCCCTTAAAACCCTAAAAATCCTAATAAAACCATACAAACCTAAAAAAAATATAACCCCAAAACCCCCTAAAAACCTATAAAAATACACTAAAACCCCTAAAACCCCTAAAACCATAAAAACCACTAAAAACCATAAAAAACCCTAAACCCCATAAAAACCACTAAAATATATAAAACACTTTCAACTTCAAATAACATTAAAAAACCCTAAAAAACCTTGAAAACAATAAAAATATAAAAAACCAAAAAAACCCTGAAAACCCTAGAAGATCATGATAACCTAAATATTGATAAAAAACTAAAAATACATAAAAATTTATAAAACCCTAAAAACCCTATTAAAAACATATAACCTGAAAACACTTAAAACCCTATCATAACCTAAAACCCCTAAAAACAAAAAAAATCTCTTAAACCCATAAAATTATTTTGAAATCATTATTAACACACCATTTTTTCACATGGAAGAAAGTGAATCAAAGTGAAATAACATAAAGAGAATAGAGAAGTAGAAATTAAGATGTCTAGGGATAAGAAAATATTCCAAAGAACATTTTTCCCAAGTACCCAAAGAATCATCGATGTAACAGGTACATGCATGGAACCCTGTGTGACCAACCTGCGTGGGTACCTATTCAATACACAATAGCAAGATAGAACCTTTAACCAAGGTACCATATTTACTAATAAATACGACCATGGGGTCTTGATTTTTACAGACAGAAATCCCTAATATCTAAATGATGCTCTATTCACCCTAGTGCTTCGCTCATGCCCTATAAAATATTCTAGATAGATTTATAAAACCTGAAGAATGGGTATTAAAAAGGTATAGTGAAATTAATGTCCTCCCAAGGTTTACAATATATAATACCTATGAATGGAACTTGATCAACCCTTGATTTATGAATACTAGCATTATTCACCCTTACTCATCTAGGGACCTATGCGAGTCACTCATAATAACCCTTATGGAGACCATTTATGGATTGATAAAGGTCCCAAAAAAGTGTACTTGCCATGTTTTTTCATCACCCTTGGTTCCACCATTCCCTGCAGGCCTACCTATATAGATCACCCCATGCGTAATCCTCATTGGTTCTCCCAAACCATAAACCTACACTATCCAACCCTTTTATCCCTTTTCTAAGCCACATATGGTAGGTATCCTCTCCCCTTATCTAAAAGTTACCAAGTTGAAGCCTCCAACATGGCCTGATAACTTTTTATTTCTATGGTCATGGGTTTCCTAAACATGTCCTACAAGAAGATTAAGATCCTCGGGGCATGTGTGGATTTGTATTTCCATGGTCACGAGGACCCATACCCCAGGGATAGTGTTAGGGGTTTCCCGGTATTAGAAAAAAGGGCTAGGAACAGGTCCCCCTTATTATCTCTAAGACCCGGAGCCTTTGATTCCAGGTAGGAAGGGTGAGGATTACATTTACTTTTCCATAAAATATGGAACAAAATCCTTCTACCTGAATGTGGAACTAATTTTTTAGTGTCCCTCATGGAGTAATCCCCTATAATTTATTGTACGAGGATTCACTCTTGCATCTCTCTACCTCCTATCCACTGGGTTAGAGAGGGTATAGGAACCCAATCCCTCTCCCCTCTTTAATGTTTCATTCCTTCCTTAGTTTCTATAGCCTGGACCCATTCTAGGGTAAAGTGTGGAGAGGGAAGTTCCATAACCTCATCGCACTGCTACAAAACAGGCATTTAACAGAATTATAAATAACCTTTATACGCACTAGAAAAGTGCTAACAATGTGAGAGACATTAAAAGACCATGACTTTTATCAGTTCTTATAAAAGAACTGATAATGATTAATACTGTGGTATGTTGTAACATCTCACTGAATAACTATAAACACACCATAAACACATCAAATATCAATAAAAACATGTCCCAATACAAAATTTAAATTAAATGAGATTTACAACACAAATTATAGAAAACCCACAATATTATAGACATTTCAAACATTGGTTTATAAAATTAAATAAATAAAAATTATTACATACATTCAAAAACAATCCTAACTATCAATGTTACCACAATTTCCATTTAATATCTTTTTTAAACTTCCAACATTTCATGAGTAGATTTGAACAAACCACCTCAAATTGGATAAAGTATCCACCTATATTAGATAAAAAATTATAATGAGTTATACTAAAAAGAAATAAAATAAACATAAATATAAAATGATACATTAATTATATGGAAAATTATTTTACGGTTCAAATATAATTATTACCACTATGGTTGAGTAGTTTAAGGAACGTAAAAGAAATTGAAAAATATGAACACTGTTGAAGTGAATGGTTTCATGAGAGAAGAAGGTTGTGAATGTTTTTGTTCAGAATGGGATTAAATATAGACAGAGCACCCAAACTTGAACTAAATAATACACCTACAAAATAAAGCAATTATTTTTGATAAATACTAAAAATAAATAAAATAAACATAAATATGAAAAAAAATCATTAATTCTATGGCCAATGATTTTACTGTGCATACATCAAAATTTCCTCTAAGATTGAGCAAATAAAACGTCACTGCTCTTCTAGTAAAGGAAGTAGAGATAACTTGAATGAAAGTGATAAATTTACCACTACATAGGTGAAAATGTTTTAATTGAGAAGAAGCATGAAATATGGAAAAATCACCCCAGCTCAAAAAAAATCCTTCTATATAAGAAAACAATTATTATGTGAGTGATACTAAAAAGAAATAAATTAAACATACATATTAAGCAATACATTAATTCTATGGAAAATAATTTTAATGTGAAAACATGTATATTACCTTTATAATTGATCATAGGTAATGTCGTTGCTCTTCATAAAAAGGTAGTCAATGTAACATGAAAGAAAATGATAAATGAACCACTTCATGGGTGAAATGGTTTTATGGGATACAGAGAATGAAAGTTGGAAAGAGCACCCCATCTCGAACAAAAGAATCCACCTGTATAACAAAACAATTATTATGTGATAAATACTAAAACGAAATAAATTAAACATATATATTAAATAACAAATTATTTAAATGGATAATGATTTTATTATGCACACATCAAGAATACCTATGTGATTGATCAGATATAGCATCATTTATTTTCCTGCAAAGTTTGCGGAGGTAACTCGAAATAAAGTGATAAATGAACCACTACATTGGTGAAAATGTTTTAAGGGAGAAAGAGAATGAAAGTTATACAGAGCACCCCAACTCGAACAAAAGAATCTACCTATATAAGAAAACAATTATTATGTGAGTAATACTAAAAATAAATAAATTAAACATAAATATGAAAAAAAAATATTAATTTTATGGACAATGATTTTAATGTGAAAACATCAATATTACCTCTGTGATTGAGAAAAGACAACACAAATTCTCTTCTGTCAAAGGCATGACACATGAAAAAAACATCTAAAATAATTGAACTATAAAAGGAATAATTAAAATTAAATAAAAATTCCATTATATAATTTTTTGGTAAAATAGATAATGTATATCGTTACATTACCCTTGCATCAATCCAAAGGGATTCCTTCATTATAGTTTGTTCCTATGAGGGATTGGTAAAAAAATCACATGCAGAAGACATTGTTTTCATGAGTAGTCAAGTATTTATTTTAGATTATGTTAATATAGTAGATAACATATAATATTATGAGTAAAAACATAATATATTAAAAAAATTACCTTTTTATTGAACACTATTTTTTAAAAAAGTTTCAAGGATTTGGTTCTTCTACTGAGAATCCAAATCTTCTCTTTGTGGTCACCTATAATATACGATACATTATCAACATTTGGAATGACATGAACTGATTGGGTTTTCATAATGAAAGGGTTATCCTCCATTGAATTTTTATCTGA
This sequence comes from Viscum album, assembly GCA_963277665.1. Taxonomy (NCBI): domain Eukaryota; kingdom Viridiplantae; phylum Streptophyta; class Magnoliopsida; order Santalales; family Viscaceae; genus Viscum; species Viscum album. The sequence goes on along the minus strand of OY728148.1, from coordinate 405,432,082 downwards.
CTCAACATTTGTTTTAGTCACTATCAATACCATTGAACAATTCTTTTTTTTAGATCAGAGTTATAAAATACTTTCACTACTTGTGATTCCATTATGAATGGCTTTTCATTTTTCCATTTTACACTAAAATTCACCTTCACAAATCCAATTTCATCAAATTTAACACTATTGATGTTGTCAATGAATTTGAAATGGAAAAGATAAAATTGAAATATTGTATAATCCAACTCATGTATCTGTTCTATAATTCCAAATATAAAATATTTTCATAATTATGATTTTTATCCTTAGAATCAGATAATTTCATCGCTTCCACCACTAGCGTAACACTAAGGTTTTGCATCATACTAGAGCTATCATGCTCTTTTGTGTAGAACGTATAACCATTGATTAGAAATCCAGTGTAATATATAACTTTGGAATTCATTCCTATGGATAGACATTGAAGTCATTCGACAAATGAATTTAGATTTTTAGTTAACTCCTTATAAATTTGATCTCTGAACAATTCTAGGAATTCTTTATTATGTGTATCTGATGTCCATATTTCATCCCTTTTTGGATTCAAATCTCTATGAATTTATTTGTGGGATTCAATGTATGGATCAACATCTTTAATATTATGTAATACGTAAATATTTTCTTTCTCCCTCTATATAAAGGTAATTGTAACAACATCTCTTTTGGAAATCCCTTCTCTCATAAGGCATTCACTGTGATTATACATTGGGAGACCGATGCTTTCAACATCTGATACATAATTGGTACAAAATTAAATATCTTCTTCAAATTTATATTGTTCTTCAATATAAACTTCTGGTTGACTTCGATTCACGAAATACCCTTTAGAAATATTCATAAACCATTAAATGGGGTACATCCACCTGTAATGGACATCACCACATAGGTGAACCTCTCTTACCAAGTGAACCATCATTTGGACTATTATATCAAAGAATTATTGTGGGAATAAAATTTATAATCCATATAATATGATTAAAATATCCTTATTCATAATGGGAAACTCTGTCGGGCCTATAACTATACTACACATGGCTTTGAAAAATTAGTAGATTCTGGTTAATATATGTTGTACGTTTTGAGGAAGAATTCAACAAAAAGTAAAAAGAATTAAATATTTCATCAAAATATGATGGTCATGGGATTTTAGTCCTTGTAACATCAAATTAGTCATTGACATGACATTATTGATATTTTATGAATACCCCTGTGTAACTTTTACACTCATAAAAAAAGGAAAATTTGCATTTTTTTCTGTATTGATTGAATGTAAGATACTAGATGAAGAAAAGTGCTTCTTTTACCCTTCATCGGTGCCAAATCTTCCCTCATACCCATTTTAATCATGTCCAACCTATCCTTGGTGCCATATTTTGTTTTTCCAGGGACATTTAGTAACATACCAATAACACTATCAAATACATTCTTTTTCTAAATTCATGACATCAATAAAATTTATGACATATAAATAATTCCAATATGGTAATAGGGATAAAATTGATCTCTTCTTCCAACCAGATTTTGTAAGGTTTTTTAATATGGTTTATCGAAAATAGTGTCAACCTGTTTTACTTTTTTGTATAGTTGATCACATGTTGTTGAAGATGGTGCTATACCTTGTTCAATATTCCCATCGAATACTATCATCCAAGATTGATATTTATTTCATTGAGGTAAAACTTTACAATGTCCTAAAAACACAATCTTTGAGTAATGTTTCAACCAAACAATGTATGTGTGTTTTTAATGAATGGGACACCCCAACATTCATTTAATGTTATAGAATGATAAATCTACATAAGTGGGGAAGTCATTTATTGTTCCATATAACATGGAACTCAATGTGAATACTTCACTTCTAGGATAATCGTACACTGTAACACATGTATCCCACATAAATTTCAGATCTTTGATCAATGAAGCTAAATAGACATCAATAACATTACTAGGTTTATTTGGTCTTGATATAAGCAGAGATAACCTAATGTATTTATGATTCATGAATAATCATGATAGAAAGTTATAATTTACCAACATGATGGTTCATGTACTATTTGTTCTGCTCTGTACAGCAAAAGGATTTATTCCATCTATAGATAATGCATGATGAATGTTTATGGGCTCATCTGCAAATTCAAGAATCTTGTAATCAATTTTCTTCCACTAAGGAGAATATTCTTGATGATGTAGGTTCCCTTCTTAAATTATTGTATCTGCATTCCATGTTAATTATCTTGAGGTTTCCTAAAATCTATATTGTCTTATAAATCGTGGAATGATCAGAAAGTACCATACATATTTTGAAGGACTTGATTCATTTTTCTTGTATCGATATGCACCACACATAGAGCATTTGATGAGTGATTCATGGTCTTTGAGAAAAAATATTAAATCATTTGGAAAATCATTTATTTTTCTAGATATCATTCTCATTGAACATAACATTCATTTAGTGTCATATTTTTTGCATGGTATTTCATTTTCTTATGGTTGCATATCATTCAGAATAACAAGTAGTTTTGTAAAGATGATATCACTCCATCTGTTTCCCGATTTCAAATTATATAACCTTAATAAATCTAAAAATGTTGTGTATTTATTACAACTGTTATATACTGGTTTCTTGTAAATATTATTTAACTCCTTAAACATATTTGTACAATCATGAAGTCCATCTTCAGTTGCCATTTTCATTTCTTCCATGCGATCTCCCTCATATTTTACAAAGGTATTCATTTAAAATGGTTCATAAACCGTAGTATCATCCCAATCTATGTCCACATTCAGTTTTTTCGGGGGTTTAATACAAAATGCATATCTTTTATCTATTGCATGAAAATTAAAATGTTCTTCCAACTCTTCTAGAATAATTTGTCTTGAACAGAAACAATTTAAACATGAACACATGATTTTAGAAGGATCGACTGCTTTCTCTCTTGCAAACATGATAAACTCTTTAACTCAATATTCATATTCATTGGTCCAAAAATTATAATGCATATATTTTTGGTTCATACCCATCCTATTGGGTTCATAAAATATTAATTTTATACAATATATAAATAAATACAGATAAGATATTTATTATCCAAAGTGAAATTTATAGAAAACTCTAATAAGGAAAATATTGATCATTTCTACCAAAATATCTGAGTGCCTAGATTTTCAAAATCTAATAACAAGGTCTATGGGAATTTGAAAAAAACAGAAGGAGATAAAGGCAGGTAATAAATGATATTATCAATAAACTCTTTAGGTGTAAACCGAAAGATGGATAGTGTAATGACCCTAGCTTGAATTACCCAAACAACACCAGGTCATGTCATCTTTTGACATATAGCACACCTCAATGATACTAAAGGATGGTTTAAACATTGGGTGTAAAAACCCATAAATGGGAGGTGGTCCCCCCCCCCTCAATAGAAATAATTACTACCAGAGGTCAAACAAAATTCTAGCATGACCCTTGAGGTCAATGGATATAAGGACCCAAAATCTTCATTACTCAATATAGTCATACCTGTTAGAAAAAAAATACATAAATAAATGATTCAATAGCTATATAGACATTCATATATGTCACACCAGTATAATAACTCACTCACTTATTCTCTATAAGAAATATAAAATAGATAAAAACATGAAATTCAAACCTAACCTGAACTGAAGGCACCATAATGATTTAAAAAGTGAAGGCTTGATGTAATAAAACCTCATGTACATAATTGGGGATGGCCCCTTTCAATCTTATCCATAAGAAAACAACGGACCATAGTGAATTCTTAGAGGAACTAGATCCTATGATACATATAACCAATAGAGGAACATATATCACTCCACTAAATCGGTTCCTACAAAATAGCATCTAAAGTTTCATGTACACTACGGTTTCCATGAAAGGTGTCAGAATATATATATAATCATTAGGGAACCACCAATGTTCCTCAAATTAGTAATCAATAAAAATAATATACATGAATTTTCTACACATTTATATACATATATGAAAACAAATATTTAGTAAGAATATATAAAACATAGTAGTAAAACAACAATGAATGAATCCAAGGATTAGTTTCAGATATAAACATTGGATCATACATCGGTAGTCAATAAAAAAGTGGGCCACAAATTATTCCCTAAAAAACGGATCACAAAAAAATCATAAACAACAGATCATAAAAAAATCATAGAAAAATAAATCAATAATGAAACCAAAAATACACAATGAAAATCGGAAGTCCAACCTCACTAGGTTGAATAAAATTGGAGACCCTCTTTGGATGTTGTATTAGATGTTCGGAGGTAATCGAGTGGTATGATTAGGCCTTTGATTCACTGAGGAGGAGCACTGATAGAGGGTGGATTCCTTGGAAAGATTCTATATCACCCTGGTTTTGCAAATGGTATGGGTTTTTAAAATAGATCAGGACACTTTTATTAGCACTTACTAATAAGAAATGATAAAAGCACTATTTATCAACACTAAACTTATAGCAATTATAAATCCTCATCTTTATTAGCATGAAAACATGCCGATAAAGATTCTTTTATCAGCGCTTACAACTAAATCATTTTTAAAGGATGGATAATTATATTTTTAAGTAAAAAATTGTAAATATTTGTAAATACTTAATAAATATATATAAATATATATATATAGTAAATATATTCCTTTTTAAATATATTTATTATAATATTATAATTATTTATTTATAAATATAAAATATTTTTAAAAAATATTATTTATATCATTATATATAATTATATAATTATACATATACATATATTTAAGAAATATATACATAGTAAATATATTCATTATTTAAATAAATTTATTATAAATTTAGTAATTATTAAAATAAAAATAATTATTTATTTATAATTATATAAATACTTTAAAAATATATTTATTTATAATTATAAACATATAATTGTATAGATATAGTGAATGTACATTTATAAATATATTTATTTATAATTCTATTTTTCAAATATTTTTTAACATTATTAATGAATATATAATTTTTATTGCATTAATATATGTACAAAATGAGTGAAATTTAATAAATTAAGAATATAGAAACACATTAACAATATTGAAAAATTGGAAATGTTCTCTGTGTATGGGTATTGTGTATAAAAATGCATTAATTACGTATATGTGAAATAAAAAAAACACATTTCATCTACATTAAATTGAAAAATTAAAAGGCATTCAATTATATGTTTAGTACCATGCAATTAGTCAGTATTTTTAATTAATATTTATTTTTAATTATATACCATTATTCAATAAATATATGAAAATTTAATGCAAAGCACATAAATATTTTTTAATATATAAATCATATTTATATACATTAATATATATCTATATATTTAATATACTCAATTTAATAACATTAATTTTCATAATTATTTAATTAATATTTTTTAGTATTTAATAATGTATGATAAATCAATTTATTTTTATCAATAATTTTTTAATTAATAAAATTTGCAATATTTTTTTTAGTAAACACATTATTTATTTTTTATTTATTTCATTATTTCATTTTATTAGTGCCAGAAATGTGTTGATGAAAAAAATATTTATCACCGCTAAACTTAAAGTACTGATATAGCATACCCTTTATCAGAGCTAAAAATAAATCACTGATAAAGGATACACTTTATCAGTGATAAAAGTAAATTGCAGATAAAGGTTTCCTTTATTAGTACTAAAATAAAAGCCCTGATAAAAGGTTAAATTTATCCGTGCTTTCTTTAACACTAATAAATATTCCATTTATCACCATTTTCTTATATCACTGATAAAAAACAGTGCTATTAAATGTATGTTTTTTAGAAGTGTCATCTTCCACCATCTTCTTAGGATAGATGATATAGGCACACTCAACACCTCATCCCTCTCCCTTTGGGATTTGATTCCATGTCCACCTGTAAAAAAATCATATTTTGTGGTATATCCGATCTTTTTTCCCCTTGTTTCTTATACCAAGAACGACTCACGTGGGATTAGAGGGTAACGATAGTCATGAAATCAACACGATCCATACAAAATATTTAACTACAAGGACACTAATTCCTACTATAATCTAGATACGTAGGATGCCAACCTAGGGACCTAGATCAATGGGAGTCCTCCTTAGGATTACACCCTAATCATATATCCCTTAATATAGACATCCTCTTTAGAAGTAATCCCTGAAACAAGCCTCTAAGTCACCATGAGTTTAACACCCCTCATGGACCCTTTAACTGGGAATCATCTTTATAAGTAAGCCCCAATCATGTCATCGAATAATCTAGGCATCATTTTCAGGAGTAATCCCCAACCTAATCTCCTAAATGGGCCATACTTCCCTATGAGATAAACCATTCAAAAGTCTCTATTTGTGACGTTATTCATAATTGAACTATGTTTTCTTTGATTCCCTTCCATATGTAATATGTCAAAAGCCTCCATGAGGTTTAAACCCCAAAACCCAAAATAACCATATTCTCCCAAGGCCATATTCCCGATAGTGTTTAATTCAACATGGGAATCCATCTAACTTCTAGGTTTACTGTGCCACTTCGGAATAAGTCCCACACCACACATTGATAAGGTAACTTCCACCTAGATTTCCTTGCTACATGATGTTAAATTCTATGGATATGTCCTTATCACATGACCTTAAAATTTATGATGTATCCCATTAAGTGGAACCAAACTATGTGGGTTCTTATTCCTTTCAAAAGTATACACAAGAATCCCATTTATGGTTTCGATCCCAAAAAAAATATCTTCTATCTCCCTGTATGATGATACAATCCAGAGTGATCCAATTTGTGGCTATGAAAATTGCATCACCGTGATAACGAAAAAAGTATTTCTTTATAGAATACAAGAGGATACCATTGATGGATAACCTCATATACATAATGATATATCCATTTATGAAGAACCTTAGATACATATAGTTGATTCTATGATCCATATATGCTAATAATTGATTGTTAACTCTAGAATAACCCACATCATACATGAGAATCAATAAAATATTCATGAACATTTCTTAAATATATAAGAGATCCCTATAGTTGGAAATAATTCCCCCAAAAAGGTGCAATGAGCCCGACCTACCATCCTCTCTTCCAATGTGAATTTATAATAATCATTGACTAAAATACCAAACAATTTTCGGCCCTGTAAAATTATGTCCCTTTGGATATAGAACCAATAGGTTTTTCCAGTTCCATGATCAAACCTATTGGAAAGAATTTGAAAATATTGAACTCAGTGTGAATGATTGCACACAACTCAGCCCCATGAAATTAACCATTGGGAGAACGATTCTCCAAAAAGAAAACAAAAATGGTGAACCCAACAAGAATCCTTAACCAAGATGATAGTGCCACCCATCTATTATGACCTTTTCAATTGATAAAATAGGGCCATAAAAGGCAATCAATCAAACATGTGTTCATTCAAATTAGATTCTTCTTTGACATGGTCTTCTTGTTTGTGCTTTTCATATACTATATGCACTTAATTTTAGAGATCCCTTCAATCCAATGGCTTCATTATACATTTCATTAACGAATAGCATGGTTACTGCTCAAGATGGATATTTTCTCATGAAATGGAATAAATCACCAACCCATCATCTTTAATGATGGGTCATGAACTCTATGGTTGAAGAATACCACCAAAACAGTATTATCCCAACCCTGGAGGCTACCTAAAAAGTCCTCCAGTTCATGAATCCCCATTGATCATTCGGTCATTGATGACTGGAGGTCATAACATAGAAGGTGTTGAATATCGTCTTCAACCATTTTAGGAGCCAATCCCTAGATCACAACAACAAGACCCTACCTTACATTAGGGATGTGGATCAAGAGGCCACATACATCCACATCAAAAAGGTATAAGGGTCCTTTCAAGGGGATCCTTCCAGTAATCACTGACATCAACACAGCATGGTACTGAACCCTCAACATGACGAGGGTGTTGTCCTCAGCTATCCATATTAGGACCTTTGAACTCATGCATGAAATATGGTCCTCTAAAGAAGTAAGTTGGAATATACGGACAAGGTTCAAACTATCTCCCCCACTATATAATCCCACCATACCATTTTGGTGGGAAATTATGAGCAGGAAAATTCACCCATTCACCTTCATTCATACAGCCAAGAGACAATTATTGAAGAAATCAAAGAATCCCGCCAATCAAATATAAAGTCATATTTTGAATAGAAACATAAACCTTCATAAAAAAACCAATTTGACCACTAAATTCATCTGGAAGAACTCAAATAATCTTTCCATCCAAGTTTGGCAGCAAATAATGATCATGTGCACCAACATTCCATAATTCATTAATCATATCAACAACCTTATCTAGAAACACCCAGAGAACTCAGTCGAAATGTCCTGAGGACCATAATGAGGAGGACATAACTCTCTTCCCCCACACTCCAATACATTCAGTATCCAATGATAGGAATTAGAGGATAGGGGTATGCACATAAATGTACTCCAATTATGGAATGGACATATAACCCTATTCCACTCACTAAAGTCACCAAGTATATTCTAGAAATGGTTAAAGGGAAGAGGTATATCCCTACCCATATTTTAAAAACTTTCTATGAAAACATAATGGAAATGAAAGTAGAGCCCAAGGGACAGAAAAATAAATATGTCCCCATAAGTTGGGTGGATCATCATCATGTCACCCTTGAGAAGATACAAACCTCTACTCCCATTTAAGAGGATTATAGAAAAAAATTCCACATATTATAAAGAAACCCAGTTTGATAACATACTCATTCTCACACTAGAGGAAGTTTTTATTTTCCCAATGGAAACTACATGGAACAAACAAACTACTTCCCATGAAAACCAATTCTCCCAGAAAATGTCCCTAATCACTCGTAAAAAGTCATCCAAGAAAAATCCTCATCTAACACGATTGGATAATCAAGAGTCTATCTATGATCCTAATCTACTTAATGATGATGTTCTTAAATTCCCTAGAATCATATATATGGAAACTCAATATCTTACCTCTTGTTACCAGATTTTGAGATTAGTAGATATAATTCCAAATTCTCTCATTTGACACTTCACCCTGAAGGCTTAAGCCATGTATACAATTCAATCTATCTCGAGATCCCATCTCCTGATGAGAGCCGCAATATCTCTTTACATGGCCGAAAGATGAAGGATCAAGAGGGTCTTCCCTTTATGTAATACACCATGGTGGTCCTCCTCATGGTGGCTTTTTCTAATAAAATTATCTTCTCATTAGTTTTTCACATTGTAAAGAGAATTGACCAATTGAAAATGTAGTGATGATAAATCCCTCCTATTGTGAAGCACTTTTGAAAACAAGGAATGTTTTGTTTGATTACTTGTCATTGGTAGGTGAAATATTTTATCAATCGAAAGATATCCCAAGGTGAAGATAATTATTTAAACTGCCCTTGGGTCACATACCTTCTAGTACTATAGAAGAAGCCCCTTCTGATCTTTTTCCCATGAAAAATTGATAGGAAAGCATCCTCTCTATTCAGAATGGGTAGATGAACCTCTGGAAAAAATGAAGAAGACATGATAATAATGAGGAAACAAATATCTAAGGATAAAATACCTATCATGTTTTATACTTTTTCTACCCCTAAATACAGCATTCCTGAGGTGTTTTTGTGTTATTGAATGCCCAACAATCACCTCAACATATGGATAAAAATTCACTAAAAATAAAAATAATTACCCTATGATGAGTATCAAAGTTACATCAAGGTAATAGAAGGGTAATAGTACCAAATTGACATGGAATCTATCATGGCTTCATGACATCCAAAGATCGAGAAATTTTAAGGACACCTTCCACACCAAAGCCTCAGGACATTTATGTGGTTGCAAAAACTGATCGTAGATACCCCATATAGAGTTCATATTATATGATGGGCTGTGCATGGAGCGTAACATTTTACTATGCTCTCCAACCAGAAAATCTCTCCATGGGTGGTAAAATGAAATATTATTGCTTCATAATTTCTCAAAAAAATGGAATCAATTCATGATTCATGATATTCTCAACAAAATCAGGTTCAGACAGACTCTCATCGACATTGGTCTAGAAGAGAGCATGATATTGATAGACTCTTGCACTAGTCATCTATGAATATCGAGGAAGACTCTATATTAGAGGATATCATCCAACACATAGAGAAAATGACAAAAATAGTGTGACAATATTTATAAATGATTGATTCAAGTGTGTGTCTAATCATAGACGTAGCCCATATTCAAATAAAACTCTATAAGATCAGTAGACCAGCCACGGTAATATCAATAAATAATTTTGGTAGAAACTCCATCCCATAGGGTTATGGGATTTTTTACCCTAACCTTCGGGGTCTCCAAATCAGGCTTGAAGTGTTGTGAAATAATAATAGGAACATCTCCAACCCACAAGGCTGGGGGATTTTTCACCTCAAAAATCACCTCCTTAGCTAGAATTGGTTTTCTCCCAATTAGAGAAGATTCTATAGAATTATTCCTCCCAGTTTTTCCTATCCCATGATCTGGGAATTTTACTTGGAACAGATATGACTAAACTATCTAGAGATTTTCTTTTCCTTACAGTCCAAAAAATATTCCCCAGAAAATTAGGAATGGATAGGACAAGGCCCTGTGGGGGGAATAGAAGAAGGTGATATTATAGATACACTTATATAATTCCCACAGTAGGTTTCACATCAGTTAATGTCATCAACGCCATAATTAAATATTTTATAGAAGAAAGTACCAATTCAAAGGAGTCTAAAGAGGAAGTTCATGTTATTGATGCAGCTACACAAAAACAATTCACGGAGTTGTACATACCTAAAACAATAGGATTTCCCTAAATTTTTGGAACTCCCTCAAACAATCCACAGTTAAATTCTCAAAAGAAGGCAAAATTTAAGGGTCAAATAATGTTTAACCACCCTCCAAGATAGGCTAAGTCCCTTTCATTAGAGGAAATATTTTCATAGAAAGTGGAAGAGATGAAATAATTGATAAGACTAAATGTAGAATTACTATGAGGTATTTTATCTGCTTGTTATGTTCTTTAAGAAGATCCTAAACTAGTATGTCCAGTTAATTCACCTCAATAATGAGTGATTGTCATGTCAGGTGAAGTCGGCCTCGAAGATCTTCTCAATGTAGGGTACTGACCCACAAAATATTTGGATCCTTTAGTAGAAGATCATGAATTAATTACATTGTGTATGCAACTAGTATAGGTTCAGACACATATTTACAGGCCTTCCCCTATTGGTTACCCACAATATGTACCAATAGTGCCACCGCCAATGGTCCTACCAGCTGTTTCACCCATTCAGGCTCTAGCCGTCACCCCTATTCAAGCCCTAGTTTATCTAGACATTTCTCAAATACTTATGTACACTATTGAGTCACTGAAGACTCAATTGGATTCCATGGAGGAATTAAATGATAAAATATAGTTGGAAAATAAGCCTTGTCCTCAATTGGTAGATCTTACTCTTTCCCCATCAAAATTTGGGATTCCCATATTTCTAAAATTAAATGGATTAGGTTATTTGGAACAACACATGATGCATTTTTTCTCTCACTTCGATCCCATGATGGGTACTCCTGAACCGCATGAGCCAATGAAACTCATCTGATTCATGAAACTACTACAAGGACCACCCTTTGTGTGGATCACAAGTTTGTATTCAATATCAATCCCGGGATGATAATTCCTCTATTATAAATTCTTTTAATAGTTTAGCTCAATGCCATAGAAGACAATAGTCTTCAATCTCATAAACTGTAAAAAACAGGAGAATGAAAGGGTCTCATATTTCATTACTCGGTTGAAAGTATTAACATACTCCTTAAACTACCACTCCCTCAAGAAGATTTTATTCCCATATATGTAGAGAATCCTCATGACGAGTTTCACATGTCGTTGATCCCTCTGAAATACAAAGGACAGTTTCAGTACCAAGCCTCAATTTCTCAACAGGTGGAAAACTCCATTGTAGGGACTAAAGAAAATACCTGAGTAATTCCATCAAATTAGGGAAGGAGAACACAAAAAGTAGATGACTCTACAGTTACACTAAAGCAAGCCCTTGTACATGATCTTACTTCAAAGCCTTCACTATATCATACGACTCATCCTACCAAATATTAGTAGAAATTCTTATATCACTAGGATTATCAGAGAGACCATAGGGTAAATCGATTGAGGAGATAAAAAAACATTGTTCTTTATTGGAATGACCATGTCTCTGACTACTTCATCTCAACATTAGAAAACAACTTGGTGAAGTTGAAAAATACCAAGAATCCTAGAATGAATGGTGATGAAGATCTCCCAAAATATTTATCATTTCATCAAATTCTGGGCACCACATATAGGATTGTTTTTTTTCAAATACCTCCTATAATAGATGGTGGAATGCAGGACAGTGAAGTTAAAAAATTCACATACATAGGTTGTGTATGTTTCTATAATTAACTAAGAGGATGAAAATGAGTTTCAAGATGTTAAGTTCAAGAGTGAACATAATTTCAGTGAATGGATGGTTAGGGAAATGATCAAACATAATCATGATATTATATGACCACATTTGAAACAACCAATTTTTTCTCCAACCACTTCTGATGTAGTACATCCAAATTCCCTGGCAGCTCAATCCTCCGAAGGAAAATCCTCTAAAAAGATAATCAGTCGGAATTGTAATAAGAAGATTTGGTAATATAAAACTTTAACAAATACAAATTTTTCCTTAACTTTATTGGACTTCATACCCACTGTCCTAAAATCATGAGAACCACCCCACTAAATGACCCAATTAGAGTTAACCCATTAGATGAAATATTAATCAGATGAGGAGTTTATTTTTGGTTCATTAATGTTATTCACTTAATGGATATCTATTCAAAATTATATAAGGATTATGAACCCCAATTAACCATAAATGATTTTGTAAATATGGGAATATGACATGAAAACCAAAGGTATAGGTGAGGACGTGATCATCCATAAGCATTACTTCAACAATGCCCGTGCTTTAGATGTCTATGTGGCTGAAACTCATGGAAGATCTCTCTAGTGATCTTAGTATAAAAAAGGGAATTTCTCCATGAATGACTAGATACACATTAAAATAATCATCCTAAAAGATTTATTAGATGATTTTTCATCACCTGATCAACCCTATAATGTAAACAAGCCCAACCAACCTAATCCACCCAGAGCAGAATCACTTGCACATCCCACTCTAATGGATAGTCTATATACACTAGGAACATTATCTCTCAATACACATGGTAAATACCACCCCCATATTGGTAATATAATAGCTTTGGACCATATTTATGATTATTTGAGGAAAAAGGACCATGTTCCAACAAATTTATCAATTTTGGATTCCCTTAGTCTATAAAAATATCATTAGGAAGTGATCATTAAGGCATTATCGAGCCCTTAAGAGTTTGAATATGAGGTTTCTATTAATAAAGTATATCACATACATAATGAAACCATATAATTCCATGATATCATCTCTTCCATAAAAAAGAAAAGGATATTGTCGTATAAGGACACGTTAGGCCCTTTTACCTATATGTAAGGATAAATTACATTGATATCTGGTGATTTTTTTATTGAAAATTCCTAAGGATTCAACCTCATTATATCCTTAACACTTCACCAATTAAGTATCAATGAATATAACATGTCTTCCTCTACTATAAGGTAATAGGTTTATGAAAAAAAATGAGTAATATCCTCATGGTTAGATCACAATTATAACTCAATTATGGGATATCATGTCAGACTTAGAGTTCCTAGTTTTTCATTTGGATACATCTTTCATTTCCCTACTAGGAATACCTTGGTTGATCATCATGCGACCATTATTTTTTCATATCCAAAATTCCTTAAATAATTAGTTTATGGTCAAATTAGGACATTATATGGTTAAAATCCCAATTAAAATCATGTGAGACACATTACATTGATGCATGATTCTACCACATGGGAGGAAAACAATCCATGGCTGACAATGTTTCTCGAATTAATACCCCAAATGGCTTGGAGATGATCCCATATAACCCTTTAAATCATCTAACTATACATTACATGGTTCCCATTAATAAAATAGAAGTTTTGGATAGTAATTCAAAAATTAATTCAATAACTTCTGTGATTTCAATTGTGATATATGGGCCCTTTTGTGCTGGAGAAGTTATATACTCTCTGAGTGATAATGAAATCATGAATGAAAATGTATTTATATCTCCCCTATATCCCCAATAAATCATGGTTCCATCAATTAGGTTGGAATAAGTTATCATGGAAATGTGAGAATGTGAATAAGATCATTCTCAGTCCCGATTTTCCCCTTCGGAGCTCCAAAGATGACTATCACCATTGATTGATCCGAAAATGATTGCTTCATCTTCTAGATGCCCAAATAGAGGATCATATCATCTCTATAAAGAACTCTCTTCCCCACATAATCCCCAAATATAGGCATAATAAATAAATCATGTGGAATAGGAAGAAGAGGAAGATCTCAAGGATGCCCCTCTAGGATTTGAGGAAGGGTAATCCACAATTGTGGATGAACATAGTGAGATAAATTTCGGTATACAAGACGATCCCCAACCCACTCTAATTAGCGCGGCCATTAATCCTAAATTACAAGAGGTATATACCTCTTTCATGAAGCTCCACTGTGACGTGTTCACCTTGAATTACATATAGATTCTAGGTCATGACCCCAAGGTGGCCACCCATCACTTGGGATTGTCCAAATGTCATCCGGCATACAAGAGGGTACCCATAATGACACAACTAACTCATGCCTCTGTAATTGAGGCTAAAGTGGAGAAGATCATCAAGGGAATATTTTTCAGATTGGTACAGTATCAAAAATTGTTATCCTAAATTTTTCTAGTTGATAAAAATAATAATAAAATAAAGGGTTTCCTTAATTTTATATATCTCATCCTACATTTTCCAAAAAATGATTTCCCGATTAAAATCACAAAACAACAGATTGATTTAATAGATGTTTATCAAACCGTATTTTTCATGGATGTCTATTTTGTGTACAACCAAACCCATATGTCCCAAGAATATAAATAATCCACAACTTTTAGAGCCCCTAGGGATTATTCAGCTATTGGGTAATTCCCTTTTTCTTAAAGAATGTTAGTGCTACATACCAACATACCATGCATCAAATATTAAAATCCTTATTGGGATTTTTTCTGAATTATACCTTGATGATCTAGTGGTTAACTCCCAATAGCGATAAGACCACTATGGTGACCTAGAAACCATATTTAATTTGATTCGGTAAAAAATATTAAATATGAACCCTTGAAATTTTCTTCTGGTGTAACCTCAGGGAAATTTATCTGCTATGTTTCACACCATCATTGAATGAAAGTTAATCCTAGGAAAACTAATTCATTCATCGGTATGTCACCTCATAAAAACATGAATGAGTTGAGATGACTTCAAGGACACTTTTTCTACATCCCACTCTTCATATCCAAACTTGGAGGCTAGTGTTTTCCCTTCACCAAACTAATGATGAAAAGGGGCTTGTATCAGTGGACCAGTAACAATCAGGAATCATTTGATAACATCAAAAAATACCTCTTGATTCCACCAATATTAATTCTACCTATTGAATAAAGTCCACTCATTTTATATGTGACATCCTTGGAGTGATCGTTAGGTTCCTTCCTTGTGAAAAAATAATGATGAGGGGAATTAAAAAATCCTTTATTATCTTAGTTGAACCATGATCAACACTAAGACTCATTAGAAAGATACTGAGAAGAGATGTCTGGCATTAATATTTGTCATTTAGAAGCTGAGTCAATATCTCAGCACCATGACTTCCACTTGGTTTCTTGTAAAAACTCACTCAAATTTATCCTCAATCACCCTATACTGACATGTCATATTTCATGGTGGGAAGTTATTCTGTAGAATTTTGACATTAAATTTTTTACATAGAAATAAGTTAAAGGCCGGGCCTTATGGGAATTACTTTCCAAACACCTTTCTATAAAAGATACATTGTTAAATACTAAATTTACAAAAGTGGAGATATTATCTATTCATGTTGACCCCAATGGTGAGAACTTTATTTTTATTGGTATCCAGAATCCCAAAAAGAAATATAATTGAATACCCTACACTCAAAAAATTAGGGTTGGGGATTGTGTTTATCTCCCTAGAGAAGGCAGTATTTCTATACTCCTTATTATCATAATGTTGTACTAATATTGAGGCAGAATATCATGCTCTCATTATAGGAATGCAATTGGAATTTTTAATACGAATGATCCACTTGGAGGAGAACATAAGCATAGATTTGTTAATCATGTTGATAAATGGGGATTACACCATTAGAAAATAGGAACTAATTCCCCATTTTGACAGGGTCTGAGGTTTAATGGCCGAATTCTCCTCAGAAACAACATTGAATAACATCTCTTTATCACAAAAAATATGAGGTACATTCATTGGAAAATGAATTTATGATTTTGGAAGATCCAAACCAAGAAGAAACAATAATTAGGATCACCCATCGCCAGATAGTCTCACCTTCATTCATGTCAGAATAGAGGAGATTAATGAAATCATCCCCATCCCTATTGCATATGGCCCTACCACTAGAAGTATAATTCTAATCATGGAATAACTTTAGGATGTTGTGATTATATAGGATAAGGATAGAAGAGAGTAGATCTGGCAGTAAGTATCCAATTTCACTCATTATGATTCCCCAAATCACTAGAATGTTCTCTACAAAAAAGTATTTAATGGATTCCTTATCAGATGTGTCAATCGAGAATGGACTTAGAATATTATGAAACAAGTACACGTAGGATTTTATGGTTCATAGTAGTCATAGTACATGATTTTTTATCAAATATGAAGGATTTGATACTTCTGGCCTTTGATGACTCTGTATTTCCCACAATTTTCCAAGAAGTGGCCTTTTTCATGGTTCATGAAAACTTCATCCATAAAGCCCAAAAGTTTCTATATAAAACCAAATAATCTTGTCCTTTTTCTATATGGTGAATGGATGTAGTGGGGTCGTACCCTCTAACCATGACCAATAAGTTCAAATACATCCTGACTACTACCGATTCGTTCTCTAAATTGGATGATGAAATACCTCTCAAAGAAGTTAGGGCCAAAATAATTGTTAGTTTCATCAAATATAACATCAGTACTAGATTTTGTTTCCCTAATTCCATAATAATGGATAACTGCATAAATTTATATTTTGTTGGGGTAGAAAACCTTTATCAGGAATAAAATATCAAATCCAACTGTTTTTCCTCTATCATGAAGCAGCTAATGGATAGATATAGGCCTTTAACAAGACCCTATCAAACATACACTAGATGATGTTCGAAAAAGACACAAAATCATAGCCTGACAATATCATGCATGCCTTATGGACTTATCAGACTACAACCCATACTACAATGTGGTAGTCCCCATACTCCTTAGTGTAGGGAACCGAAGTATTCATACCCATTAAGGTTTAATTACCATCACACCATATTTCCATCTATGACCAGAAATCCATCGATTGAAAATCATATAAATGATTGGATGAATTGGAGCGACTACATGAAAAGAGATTTCATACCTTGAATCACTTGAAAGTATAACAGAATTAGAAAATACGATCCCTCAACATGAAGTTTTGTCTCTATTAATTCCCCAAATGAGAATTAGTATTCATACTTAGGACTCCAATGTTACAAGTAAATAAGCCTCCAAATATTGAGCTGAAGTGGGAGGGACCTTACTCCATACACAATTTCCACCCAAACAGATCTTATTACTTGATCTTAATGGATGGATAAGTCATCAAGACTCTAACCAACGGAAGGTTCTAGAAGAAATATTTCATGTAATCACATGACATTCATCATATCTAGAGGATGTTAAACTGCATAACACTATATATCTCCCCACTGCATGAAATTAAATATAATAGTAGGTCCTAGCCATACGACTAAAAACATAATGATATCATTCATCCACACCATATGACATTAAATTTAAAGATTAACATTGTTATTATTTTATGTTAAGAAACCACCAAAATAAAATAAGTTGAAACTCCCTATGTCCCCTAGAATATGAGGAAGAAAGGATAGGAGGTTCCAATGAAAAAGACCCATTCACATCATAGCATGTCCATAGTGGAACATGGGGCCCTTTATAGGTATAATCCCTAATGTTATCATGTACTTATAAAATAATGGTAAACTACACAGTTTTTATTAGAACTATGTGTAGATTTATTCTCATTATAATGAGATATGTAGTGACATACAGATCTCCAATCATGGGCCTAACCACAACCAAATCAAATAAAAAAATCTCATTCACTCTCTATGTGTATGGATCCAACCTGCACATGGAACATTTTCCAGAACTATGTGTGGCTTGATTCTCATGTAAATGAGATACTTAGTGACACCCAGAACTCATTTTCTAGGTCTATTCATGATTAATGAAAAGTAAACCACAACCCATACACAATGTTCATGAATCTGAACTGTGCAGGTAAATTTTCTAGTAAATTTATCTTGGTTCTCAATAAAATTGGACTCACAATAATTCCTAAACCTTGTGTTTCAGTCCCAAAAACCATCCTATAAAATTTTAAAGTTCCTTTCCCAATGATAAATCCTAATCAATGCGGGGAGAAATCTCCAAGAACTATTTATAGCTTGATGCTTTCCCTAGAAATATAAATAGTGATGCCCAACTCCTACACATTGGTCCAACCACAACATTTTTTTCCTTTCACGTTGATTCATATTTATTCTTATCACCTGACATTAAAATTAATGTAATTTCAAGTACTATGTACAACATTATTCTCATCCCAATGAGATATGTGGCAACACTTAGATCTTATCTTCTAGCCTAACCACTATATAATTGAAATCCACCTATCCTTACATTTTGTTATAACTTTTCTATAGAAGAAACATTTACCACTCCTTATTTCTCACACCAACCATAGATCAGGTGGGATTATGCGTTTTCTAATGGAGTTGTCTTCTTAAATAAAGTGTATCAATTCCCATTGGGGATATCTGGGTTAGGGATGTTAGACCCCAAAAGGCACACCAGATTTCCTCATCGCATAAAAATGAATTGTAAAATGTATTTAAGAACAATGTATGGATTTATACTTTCCTAGAAATATATATAGTGCCTCTTTGGTCACACACCCTATCCAACTGTGATATTACATTTCATATTGAAACCACTGATGTCCATGTCGGATGATGATAAACTACATGGTTCTTTAAGAACTATGTGGGGATTGATTCTCACCCCTATAAGATATGTAGTGATGTCCATATATTCAATCCTAGGACTAACCATAGAACAACATAAGAAATTCATCTACTCTCCCATGTACGAGTAAGATCTATATGTGGAGACCAAATACAAGTTCTCACCCAACACGGTAACCCTTATCCAAACACCCTATGTCCTCCACACATTAATTCAATCAATATGGGGTTTCTTTATTGTTAACACTACATGTGGCTTCATTATCATCATATTGAGATACATTGACTCCTAGGACTTAATCCTAGTCCCATACATGTGGTATAGAACTATTCCTCTTCTCCCACATAAAAACAAAGGTCCATGAATGAGGTTTTATTCTTGGTCCCCTCATTATGGGGCCCACAAAAGAAATAAAGATGTCCCCCTTGTACATATGAGTCATATCTATAGAAGGGACATTAAAATCGTGGATATTATCTGCCAAAATGATTCCTTTATGCTCATACATATCCCTTCCTCATGTCGTAATCCTAATATCGAACACTTTCATATCTTCATAATATTTCCTCACCTTCTGGTACTATAATTACTGATACCTGAGAGATCTTTTTCCCAACTCTATTGTAATATTCCCTAGTTGTATTTTCATAAAACAAACCAAAAAATAGGTTGGTAAACTAAAGGATGATGCGGCTTGACTATGCATTATTCAACCTAGTTGACCTTTCAAATAACATCCCACAAAAAGGTTTTTTAAAATAGTGGTAATTTTTCTCTTCGGAGAAGCATCTTTTGTCCCTATACACATTGAATACAATATTATGCACCCTACAATTGAAATATAGTATTCATCCCATGCATATTTTTTCCATTTTCTCTCTATTTATTTGAAAACCCTAAAGACTATGGTTTAAAATTTCCTCCCTAATGTCCAAAGTATATAAGAATGACCTTTTTCTGAAAAGGCCACATATCACATGTCATTTCCTTGATATTATGGTTCTAGTTTAATGACCTTAAACTAAAGGAACTTCATTCCCTACACTTAGATCAGACCTACATAGAGAACCTATTATCTTAATTCCATGGAAACATTAAATTGAAATTCTCCTTTCAAATTCATATACTTTCCTTTAACAAACCAAACTCTATACCTAGGGAATTATGAATATCCTACAACTTCCATCAGTTTTTAATGATAGAATGTTGTAATTATTTTGGAATTACTTACCTAACTATGTTGTAACACACCCCAATTGGCTTTTCATAATTTGCTCACAAATTTCAGGGACTTTAATCAAAAGGATTCCAGTATTGACAATGCAATATATTACCTAATCATCCTTGTATAAGAAACCCCATAAAATGGGTTTGTTAACCAGTCGTAATGTTTTCCTTGTGAGAGACCTCCTCTGATCTCATAACCCCATTTTCCATACCACTCTTTGGATTAGGAAGTCCCCAAATCACAGATTACAACTTCCTCCTCTCATGACTAAATATAGTAGTGTATTTCTAGACAAATTACCAAGAATGGGAGAATCATAACCATTAGTTTAAAGCTCAAGACCTTTAATTATAGACCATGAATGTCCTTGTGGTACAAATTTAAATAAAATAGAAAAATGACCCCTCTGTATGACATTAAACTAAAAGATCAAAGTCCTGGTCACACGATATTAAAATTCATGATGATTTAACCCTTTTCAAGAATGGGCCTTATCCATTACCTTATTTATTTTAAAAATTGTACCATCCTTCACTTGAGACAAATTTTTTCCGGAATGGTTTCTTATTTAGGGACAACACGAGTACAAATATTCCCTTAATTCTCAAACACCTCCTTTTATAAAAACCACTCATAGTGGTCTTGATAAATCAGAATCATAAATTTTGACCATCACCATAATACTTTCCTAATTTATATGAAATTATTTTCTGGACCATGCTGTTATACTCCCCAGTTATATTTACATAAGTTTCTCACAAATTTTAGGCCCTTTCAAACAAATAAAGACACTATTGAATATATTGTATGCGCCCTATTTGGCCTTTCATAAAACAGACCAAAAAATGGTTAGTCAATCAATGGTAACTTCTTCCTTAAGAGATACCACTTATATTACCTAATATTGTGTTTTATCTCTAGAACCAAAAAAATATGGCTCAATATTTCCCACTGGATATCTGAATAATGTCAGAATATTCTTGTCCCATGAGCCCTATTTAGGTTATTATTCCAAAAAATATAGTCAATGTTGTTTATCCTAAAATAGTATCCTTATTATTAAAAATTTTAGGACATTAAACATCCCATGAAAAGAGATGTCGTAATCACCAGATTGAAAACCCACAAAAGGAACTCTGAAAAAAATTCAAGTCATTGCTCACTAGACCGGTACACAGCGTGTTTTAGAAAAAATTGAGAAATAGAAAGAAATAGAAACAAAAATTGTTAGGCCAAAAACCTAGAAAGTGATGTCTAATAAAAAGTAAATTCTTTCCCACTAACTCTCCTTTATATACAGACATAGAAAAAATTATGTTCATAACAAAAAAGACATAAATTTGGTATGGTTTTTTATAAAACCATAATAGTTATCAAACTATGCTCACTAGGCCCCTTAGATTACGTAAAAATTAGAGTTTCCACATCCCTATCATCGTGATTATAATTAGAGGGTATGAATATTTCATGCTACAAAAATTTTCTATGATGTTGTGATCATAGGAAGAGAGAAGGGATTAAGACACATATGATTGGAAAAAAATTATTTTCATTTATGGAAAAAACCATAGGATCATCTATAATATAGAGTCTATCTGTCTTATATTACAAAAAGACTTCAAAATAACTCTTCATCTATTGAATGGCCTCCTTAGCCCCACCAGTCTCTAATTGAATCTTAGTCCATCGACTAGATTCAGTCTTTTAATCCTGTTTAAGTACTTATATTACATTTGCAATGGTAGTTTACCCTTCTATTTGGGATTCTCCCAATAAACGATAGATTTTTTGAGTTCCCCTTGAATGATATCCATTTCATGCCGAAGTCGCAACCCTTAAATGGTATTATCCTTGATATCTCATTTCAATTACACCATATTTTTGTAATGGAAATATTCTGCTGGGGATAACATATCTCAAAAGCCATCAATGTTAGGAAGCTCTTTGGCCTTATGAGGTCTTCCTGAAGCTTATTATCTTTCTTACACCTATGAACATTCTTATTCATAGAAGCATGGATTTAGTGGTAATAAAATCCACTAAATACCAATATTCCATATAGAATTAGAAGTTAAAAGAACTGGAAAGTTAGGTATTCTAGAGAAGTCTCAGAAATAATCCTCCAGATGATCTTCCAAGCCCAGCCACATGTGACACTAAGAGTAGTCTTCAAATCTAAGCCTGACTCAGAGCCACTATTAGTGGGATGAATGTACTATAAAACCAAAGAACTAAAATAAGTTCCATTCACTTCTCCCTCTAAGATATTGGTTTCCTAAACTTTTGATGTAGGTTGAAATTGTATAAAAGATCTACCCTATGACTTGCTTGCAGAAGCTGATAATTGAAAATGATGATTCAGAATAATTGTTAGCCTCAAAAAATAAAAAAATGAAAAAAAATAATAACAGTTATTGACCCATACCTAAAAGTAGGTCAACATCCTAGAAGGATTACTCCCTATCATCCTCAAATTCACTAGTATGAGTTAGATCCTCTTGATTAGGGTAACCCTTTTGAGTATGTGTGGGAGTCTTGTATGGAAATTATTGAATGTTAAGAGTCACGAGAGATGTTAGTCAAAATGATTAACACATTAATATATGAGGAATCCCCATTCATAGCCCATGTGCATGACTCACCTACAAGGCAGGCTTAGTAGGGAAATAATCATGGAATGCTTGAATGGATGACTTTCAATGGTTACCTCAATTCTTCATCCATCCTTTTCATCCCTTTACATCAGGATCACCCCCTCTCCCTTTGATCAGATCCAATCATGATGGGGGATTTTGTTAACAATATGTTTTCTCATGTTGATGAAAAGGTAGAAAAGGGAAATACCTTAGGGAGAATAGAGGAGAATAAATAAAGAAGTCCAAGGATACAAAAAACCTCTAAAGGCCATTTTTCTAAAGATCTCCATGCACCGTCGGCGCCCAAGGTACCTGTGTGGAACCTTGCAGAACCAAAATGTGTGATATGCCTGAGAGAGAAAAACCCTTCACCAGAGGTCCCATATTTTCTAATAAATATGACTATAGGGTCTTCATACGAATAGATAGAGTCTTCCGGATGCCAACCTACACTATGTTCTCCCTAGTGATTTTCTCAATCCCTCCTAAATAATGTATATATATTTCTAAAACCTGAAGAAGTAGGGATTAATGGTGGATTATGAAATTAAATTCCGACCATGGTTTAAAATAATAAAACCCTACATGAGGCACCTTCTTAAACTATGATTAAAAATTACAAGTGAAAGGAAACCTTCCTCATCCAGGGACCTATGTGAGTCACTTTTTGGAACACCTGTGGAGACCCTTGAGGGTTTGAGAAAGGTATCTCCCATTTTTAGTATCCTAGGTGATCTATTGCCCAAGATTCCACCAGTTCTCGCATGCCTACCTACATGGATCACCCCCTGCACGAGTCTCATTGGTTCTCCCTACCCTTCACCCAACATGATCCAACCATTTAAGCTCATTTCCAAGAAACCTCTGGTTGGGTTCGTCTCCCCATGGATACCTTTTCTGAAAGGGAAAAAGCTAAAACCTCTACCAAGGCCTCTAGACTAGCAAATCCATGGGATAAAGGAACACCCGTATGTCTCACATTTGGATTTGAATTTCTAAATTTTGGTTTTTAACAAACTAGTCTTAATAGATGGTTAGGATACTTGGTGCGCGTGTGAATTTTTATATCCACATTCATGAGGATCCCTACCCGAGGGACAATGTCAGGGAGTTCCTAGTATTGAAAATAAGGGTTACAACCATGTCCGACCCTTCTCGTTTCTGAGAACCGAAGCCTTCGATTCCAAGAAGGAAGGGTGAGGATTACAATTTATTTTCCATTCAACATGGAATGACATCCTCCTCCCTCACTATAGAATAAATTTTAGAAAATCCCTCTTCGAGAAGTTCTCTATCCTTTCTTGCAAAAGGTTACATTCTTGCTTCTCTCTGCCTCCCTACCATTGGTCTAGAGAGGGTATGGACACATGAGCCCTATACCCTCTCTCATACCACCTTCCCTACTCTGTCTCCATACTATAGAGCCATTATAGGGTAATATGAAAAGTGGGAAGAGTCGTACCCTCATCCTCTTCCACCATCATCCCAATATAGAGGAGATCATCACACTCAACAGCTCATCCCTATCCCTTAGGGACTTTAACTATTCCCACCTACGTATAGAAGTAGATTGTGTGGTATCTTGGATCATCTATTTCCCCTTGATTATCAAAATGATTATGAATCACATGGTCTTAGAGTTTAAGGACGATCCCTAAATCTTCATGATTCATGAGACCTATTAATCTATGAGGACACTGATTCCAACTAAAATCAAGATACGTAGGATTCCAACCTTTTTCTCGAGCTCAATTGTAATCATTATTAGGAGTAATACCCAATCATATTTCCCTTAATTTGATCATCCTCTATAAGATTAATCCCTAAAAAAGCCTCCAAATCACCATGAGTTAAACACCCCTCATGGCCCCTTTATCCGAACTTCCTCCTTAGAATTAATCCCCAATCATGTCATCGAATAGTCTAGGAATCCTTTTCAAGAATAATCCCCAACCCAATACTCTTAGAGGGACATACTCCCCTATGAGATAAAAGTAATAAAAGTCTCTATAGTTGAGGATCTACATAATCGAACTGTGTGGGATTTGATTCCCGTTTATATGGGATATGTAGGAAGCCTCCATAAGTTCCAAACACAACACCCCTAAAAAACTCTATTCTCCCTTGGAGATATTCTCAATAGGGTTTAATTAAACCCAGGAATCCATCTTCATTCCAGGTTCTCTAGGCCACTTCGACATAAGTCTCACACCAAACTTTGAATATGTACCTTCCACCAAGACATCCTTTATATATGACATTAAATTGTATGGTTAGGTCCTTATCACATGACCTTAAAAGTTATGATGTTTCCCATTAAACAGCACCAGACTACATGGGTTCTAATTCATTTAATAAGGATACCTAGGATGCCCATTTATGTGTTCAATCCCAACATTAAAATAAATTCGTTCTCCCTGGATGATGACACACTCTAGTTGCCCCACTGTGTGGATAAGAAACCAGCATAATCTTGATAATGACCAAAGAATCTATAAGTAGTATATAAGAGGATACCAATGATGGAGAACCTCAAATACATATAGATATCTCCAACGGTAAAGAACCTTAGAGACTTAAAGATGATTCTAAAATCTATACATGCTAATAATTGATTGTAAACTCTAGGATGACCCACATCCTGCATGGAAATTAATAAAGGTTTCATGAACTTTTCATAAATCCATAAGAGAGTCCCATATTAGGAAATAATTTCTCCCCAAAAGGGTGGGATGAGTCCGACCTTCCATCTTCTTGACCAGTGTGAGTTCTTAAAAATTATTGGCCCAACCTCCCAATTAGTGTCTGCCTTTGGAAAGAAGGTCCCTTTGGATACATAACCATTGTGTGTTTCCAATTCCACGAACAAACCCACTATAAATCATTAGGAAATAGTGACCCATCATGAATGATTACAGACAACTGAACCCCTTATAATCGACCATCAAGAGAATGATTATCCATGTGGTAAACAACCATTAAACCCAAAAAAACATAAAAATCTAAAAATCCATAAAGAACCAAAAAAACACTAAAAACTATAAAAAAAAATTTAAACCCCTAAAAGAGTTAAAAAAATAAAATAACATATAAAACCCAAAAAAACAAAAAAAAACTCTAAAGACCATCAAAATCCCTAAAACCTTGATAATCCATGGAACCCTAAAAACCATAAAAATATGAAAAAATATAAAAAAATCCCAAAATATGTAAAAACCCATAAACCACTAGAAAACCTTCATAAAGCCTTAAAAACCATAAAACCCATAAACCACTAAAAAATATGAAAAACTCCAAAAACCCTAAAAACCATAAAACCCCCTAAAAACGATAAAAACACATAAAACACCTAAAATCTAAAAACTCTAAAAACCCTTTAATCCTAAAAAAATTAAAAAATATAAAAAAACCATAAAACCCTAAAAACTCAAAAAACCCTTAGAACCCAAAAAACCACAAAAACTCAAAAAATCCCAAAACACCCTAAAACCCCCACAAAATTTGTAAAAACCCAAAACCCCAAAAAATGTAAAAAATACCTAAAAATATTCCAAAACATCAAAAAACCTGAAAGAAAATAAGAAAGTACTAAATAACTAAAAACGATCAAAACCCCTAAAACACATAAAAAACCTAAAATCCTAAAAAAATCCTAAAATGCTAAAAAAACCCTAAAACCCCTCAAAATCCATAAAAATCCTATAACCCATAAAATTTATAAAATACCTAAAAATAACTAAAATTGTAAAAAACCATAAAAAAACTGAAAACCACTAAGAATACCTTAAAAAACTAAAAACACATAAATCCCCTTAAAAACATAAAAAATGTCAAAACCCCTAAAAGTCCCTAAAACCCTAAAAACCATAAAACGCCCAAAAAACCATTAAAAATCATAAACACCCATAGAAATACTAAAAAAACAAAAATATATTAAAACCATTTAACCCATTAAAAACATAAAAAACTCTAAGAAACAAAAAAAAACTATAAAAACACAAAATACCCCAAAAACCATAAAACACATAAAACCCTAAAAACACTCAAAATCTCTAAAAACCCAAAAAAATAAAAAAACCATTAAAATCCGTAAAATAATCTAGAAATATGTAAAAACCCTGAAAACCAATAAAAACCTAAAAGCACTAAAATCCTAAAATGGTAAAAACTAAAGAACTGTAAAACCCTCAAAATCACTAAAAGCCCTAAAAACTATAAAAATTCTAAAAATCCTAAAAATCCTTAGAAATCGCAAATTTTTTTAAAACCCCTAAAACTCTGAAAACCCCAATGAAAACCATTAAACCCTAAAACCACTTAAACCCACTAAAAAAACATAAAAGACCCTAAAAACCTTAAAATACCAAAAATAATTACAAACACCTAAAGGACATAAAAACCAATAAAAACCAAAAAAACCTCTAAAAAATATTAATACTATTTATACCATTGAAAACTTCAATAAAACCAAAAAACATAAGACCTCTAAAAAACTCAGAAAACCCCTAAAGCCCCAAAAAACCATAAAAACCTAAATACCCTAAAAACTCTCAAAATCCTTAAAACACCTAAAAATCTATAAAAATCCAAAAACTCAATAAAAATATATAAACTTGAAAAAACCCTAAAACCCCTAAGAAACCCCTAAAAGAATAAAATTACTTAAAACCCATAAAGAACCATGAAACCCTAAAAACACTAATAATCCTTACAATCCCTAAAAACCCTAAAACCATAAAAACCCAAAAAATTCCCAAAAAATACATTTAAATATGAAAAACATTAAAATTCCTTAAAACCTGAAAGAAAAGAATAAAAACATAAAAAAATAAAAACCCCTAAAAACCCAAAAAAATGATAAAAATGTTAAAATACAAAAAATGACAAAATCCATAAAATACTAAAAACCCTCCAAATCCTTAAAACCCTAAAAACCATAAAAATCCTAAAAAGCCGTAAAATCTATAAAATATAAAATCACCTTAAGAACCTTGAAAAAAACCTAAGAAAATGTTAAAAATAAAAAAACACTAAAAACCCTTTAAAACATTAGTATCGATATATCACTAAAAACCTTAAATGACCATAAAACCCTAAAACCACTAAAACCCATAAAAATGCCTAAAAACCTTAACAACCCCAAAAAACATAAAATATTAAAACCATATAAAAACTTTTAAAACCCATTAATCCGATAAAAACATTTGAAAAACTCTAAAGAACCTAAAAACACCTAAGAACCCGATAAAACCCTAAAATCACAAAAAACCAGAAAAACTATAAAACCCTTAAAACCCCACAAAATCCCGACGAAATGTAAAAACCATAAATCCTAAAAAAGAATTAAAAATCCTTATAGATTTAAACATCCTTAAAAAACTAGAAAACCCTTAAGAAAACGTTACAGACCTAAAAATACTTAAAAACCAAAGAAACATAAAAATAATTAAAAACACTTCAAAGACCTTAAAACCCCTAAAAACTATAAAAAACCCTAAAAACATTAAAACCATAAAAACCATACAAACCCTAAAAAATAAAATTTCTAAAACCCTTTACACTCTTAGAAATTTTACAAAACACAAAACCACATTAACACCCAAAAAACTCAAAAAACTCTAAAACTCTCAAAAAACCAAAAATGTCGTAAAACCCCTAAAAGCACCAAAATCCCTCAATATACCTAAAAACCAAAAAAAAACTCATAAAAAAGAAAAAAAATTAAAAAAAATCTAAAAACCATGATGAACCCTATGAAAACCATATAATACTAAAAATAGTTGACACCCCTACACAACCTAAATATGATAAAAAATGCCAAAAACACAAAAAAAATACCATCAAAACCCTAAACCTATAAAAACCGTCTAAAAATATTTAATAAACCTAAGAACCCTAAAAAACTCTTGAAATTCCAGAAACCCTTTAAACCCCTAAATTTTTTTAAAACTCTAGTAACCTTAAAAAATAAAAAAAACTCAAAAAAAACCTAAAACCCCCCAAAAACCAAAAAACCTTCAAAACCCTCAAAATCCATAAATACCCAAAATTCCATAAAATTGTAAAAGATTACTAAAAATACCTAACAATATAAAAAAATTTAATATCATGAAAAATATAATAAATACTTAAAACCAAAAAATAATTCAAACCCCTAAAAATCATAAAAACCGTCATAATTCCTAAAAACTCTAATAACACAGAAAAATCAAAAAAGGCCCTAAAAATTCTAATAAATATAAAAAGCACTAAATCCCCTAAAAATCCATAAGAAAACATTAAAAAACTAAAAATACCTAAAACCCATAAAAACCTAAAAAATTATAAAACCCCAAAAACACTAAAAAGACACAAAAAATACTAAACACCCATAAAAACATAAAAACCCCTAAAAGAAATAAAATACCCTAAACACCCATAAAAACCGTAAAAAACACCAAAAAGTTTACAAACCCATTAATCCCCTAAAAATTTAAGAACTCAAAAAAAACCATAAACCCTAAAAAACTCAAAAAAACATTAAAAACAAAAAAAACATAACAATCCTAAAAACCATTAAAATCCTCAAACCCCAAAAAATTCATAAAGAACCTAAATAACCATAAAAATATTAAAATTTCGTAAAAAACCCTAAAAACGTAAACACCCATAAAAACCCTGATAAAAAATAAGAAAACCTCAAATCCCTAGAAAACATTAAACCTCTAAAATAAAAAATGCTAAAATACTAAAATGCCTAAAACCCACCATAAACCCAAAAAAACCCTAAAAACATATAAATCATAAAACATATCAAAAAATACCTAACAAATTTAAAAACCATGAAACCCCCTATGAAAAACATAAAAAGATAAAAAAACTTATAACCCTAAAAAAACTAAAAAAAGCTAAAACGCCTAAGAAATCCTAAATTTCCTAAAAACAACTAAAACCATAAAATCCCTAAAAACTGACAGAAAATGATAAAATCCCATAAAAACCCATCAAACTACTTAAAAATCTCACACCCTTTAAAAATATAAAATTTTTAAAAAACTCTAAATACATTAAAAATCCTAAAAGACTCAAAAAAATCCAAATCCCAAAAAAAATACAAACCTAAAAGCCTAAAAAATACTAAAAATGCTAAGAATTCCTAAAAACCATAAAAATAGAAAAAGTACATAAAACTCCCTGAAAACATAAAAACCCTTAAAATGATAAAAAGTATATGAAAATATTAATAACTAAAAATTGTTAAAATCCGAAAAAATAAAAAAAATGCTAAAATCGAAAAATCCCTAAAAATAGCAAAAACCCAAAAAACAAAAAAAACCCAAAAAACATAAAATAAACTGAAAACACATAAAAACCCTAAAAACCCAATATCTCTAAAAACCCATTAAACCCATTAAATTTATTAAAAATCTTAAAAAACCATAAAAATCTTAAAAAACAAAAAAAATATAAATTCCAAAATTCCATAAACCCCTAAAACCCTAAAAATATCTAAAAACCCTAAAAAATCAAAAAAATAATAGAAAATCCCTAAAAATATGTTCAAATGTAAAAAATCATAAAACACTAAAAACATATAAGAAAATTTTGAAAACCTAAAAACACATAAACCCACTAAAAATATAAAAAATGCCAAAACCCTAAAAATCCTAATGACCATTAAAAGATTGAAAATCCATAAAAACCCTTAAAACCTATAAAAATCCCAAAATATCCCTACTAATCCCTAAAAATGTAAAACCCCTAAAAACTATAAAACCGTATGGAATCCTCAAAAACCTAAATTCCCTCAAAACTCCTAAAAAACGTAAAAAGAGTAAAAATACAAAAAAAACATAAATGCTCTAAAATATCGTAAAAACCCCTAACAACTGCCAAAACCATTAAAAACATTAAAAACCCCAAAACCCATTAAAAAGTTAAAAACTACCCAAAACTCATTAAACCCCATAAAATTTTTAGCACCACTAAAAACATTAAAAGACTTAAAAACTAAAAAAAACCCCTAAAACCCTAAAAAACAATAAAACCCCAAAAAACCTAACAAACCCTAAAAACACTCAAAATCCCTAAAACCCCTCAAGAACCAAAAACATTATAAAATATCCCTACCCGCCCCCTCAATGAGAAAAATGCTACGAAACCCTTAAAGACCTAAAAAAACTTAAAAACCCTAAAAATTTTCCAAAATCCTGAAGACCCTAAAACCCAAAAAAACCGTAAAACCGTAAAACTATAAAAATACTAAAAACCCATAAAAAGTAAAAATTCACTAAAACACTAAAATCCATTTAAACAACTAATAATTTTTAAAAACACTAAAAAACCAAAAAACCCTAAAAACTCAAAAAAACCAAAAAAACTAAAAAATAAGCATAAATACCTAAACACCATAAATATCCCTAAAACATCTCAAAATACCTCCATACCTTTAAAACCAATAATTTTTTTAAATACCCATAAAATCCTAAAATACCATAAAACCACTAAAAACCACCAAAACACTAAATACCCGTAAAAACCTTAAACCCACCATAACTCTAAAAACACTTTAAACCCCTAAAACAATTAAAAACTCTAAAAACCCATAAAAACCTACAAACTCAAAAAAATCATGAAACCTAAAAGAACAAAAAATCCCCAAAAACTCTAAAAACCCTAAAATCCCTAAAAATCCTTATAAACCCTAAAACCCCATAAAAACCCAAAATATGTCTAAAAAAAGTAAAAACCCATAAAAACCCATAAAAAACCTAAGAAATCATAAAAAAAATAAAAACCCACAAAAACAATAAAAAAATAACACTACAAAACATAAAATTCTTTAAAAACAATAAAATTCTAAAACCCGAAAAATCCCTATAAACCATAAAAACCAATTTTTTTTAAAAGCCATAAAATTCTATAAAAAAATAAAAACCCCAAAAACCATAAAAACCCCTCAAAAAACATAAAAACCCAAAAAAATTTAAATCCCTAAAACCCTAGAAATTGATAAAAACAATAAAAAACCTATGAAACTATGAAAAACCTAAAACCCTAAAAACCGATAAACACCCTTTAAAATCATAAAAAATCATGAAACCCCATAAAATCACTAAAAACCCACAAAAAACATTAAAAAATATTTAAACCCCAAAAATGTAAAAAAATAAAAGGAGTATTAAATACCCTAAAAAACCCATAAAAATCCAAAAAACCCGTAAAAACCCAAAAACCATAAAATAAACAAAAAAACATGAAATTCCCTAAAAACACTAAAAAAAATCCACAAAAGGCCTAAAAATATATTAAAATATAAAATACCACTAAAAACCTAAAAAACCTATGAAAACATTAAAAACCATAAAACAATTAAAAGCCCAAAAAACAATAAGCCCCCTAAAAACCCAAATAACCTTAAAAAACCTTAAAATCCCTAAAAACCAAAAAAAAACTATAAAAATATGAAAATTACTAAAATCTCTAATAAGAGAAAAAAAAACTAAAAACTATGGAAACCCATATGATATAATTAAAAATAATAATAATTAAAACCCCTAAAATACATAAAAATGCTAAAACCCCTTAAAACCCTGAAAACCATAAAAAAATAGAAACCCCTAAAAACCACAAAAAACAAAAAAATACACTAAAAACATAAAAAATTACTAAAAACTATAAAATCCCTTTAAATCCATAAAAATTTTAAAAACACTAAAAATCATAAAACCCCTAAAAACTCAATGAAAACCCTTAACACCTTAAAAATCCTTAAAACCCTGAAACCCTAAAAACCATATAAAAATAACAAGAAAACCAAAAAAATAATAATAAACCCTAATAGCACTAAAAACACCTAATAAAACCCTAAAAAGAAAAAAAACCTCTAAAAACATAAAAATACAAAAACCCAAAAAACAATAAAAACCACAAAAACCCTTAAAATACATAAAAACGTAAAAAACCCAAAAAATATCTCTAAAATTCCTAAAATCACAAAAACCAAAAAAACCCTAAAAAACCATAACCAAACCATAAAAAACATTAAACACAAAATAACTCTAAAAACATAAAAATTATAAATACACTAAAAAACCATAAAAGACCTAAAAACCCTAAAAACCCTTAAAAACCATAAAGCCCACATCAAACCATAAAAACCCCTAAAAACATAAAGAACAAAAAAACCCACTTGTGATCCTTAAAAACCATTTAAACCCCTAAAAACTAAACCTTGTAAACCTTAATTCCCTAAAAACTAAAAAACCCCATAAATCACAAAAAAACATAAAAACCTTAAAAACCCTAAAACCCCATAATACCTAAAAACCCTAATAAACCATAAAAATTAAAAAAAAATACTTAAAGGAACCTAAAAAATACAAACTCTAAAAAACCCTAGGATAACTTTAAAAACCAAAAAACAATTAAAACCCCTAAAAATCGTAAAAACACAAAACCCCCTAAAAACCCCAAAACCCCACAAAATCCCAAAACCCCCTAAAAACACTAAAAATTCAAAAAAGTCCTAAAAATCCCAAAAAATTAAAAACCATAAGAAAACCTTCATAACCAAATAACACTTAAAATCCCAAAAAACCTAAAAAATGCTAAACCCCCTAAAAACCTTAAAAAAGAAAATAAAATCCTTAATATTCTCAAAAAACTATAGAACTCCTAAAAACATTAAAAAAAACCCCATAAAAACCATAAAAATACACTAAAAACTCCAAAAACCTTATAAATCCAAAAAACGTTACAAACACCGACAAACCATTAAATACTAAAATCTCAAAAAACCATAAAAACCGTAAAAAACTATAAAACACTAAGAACCCATTAAATCCCTAAAACACCTAAAAATATGTAAAATACTTTAAAACCAATAAAATCTCTAAAAAATCCATAAAAATCCAAGAAAATGTAAAAACCCCAAGAAACCAAGAAAAACCCTAAGAAAATGGATGCATAAAAACACTCAAAACCCCAAAAAACCCAAAAAATGATAAAAACCATAAAAACCCCATACAAACCTAAAAAAACTAAACCCATAAATACCATAAAGACTATAAAAATCCCAAAAAATACCTAATAATCACTAATAATGTAAAAACCACTATAAACCCAAAGAAAACCTTAGAAAACCGTAAAACTAAAAATCACTTTAAACCCCTAAAAATTTAAATATTCTAAATACCCTAAAACCCCTAAAAGACTCTAAAAACCCTAAACACCCTAAAAACCATAAAACCCCTATAAACCTTAAAAAACCCTTAAAATTCCTAAAACCCAAAAAAACATTAAAAACTCTAAATACCCTTTAAAATTTAAAAAACATTAAAAAAACTCTAAAACCCCTTAAAAACCCTAAAAAACTAAAAAAATCATTAAACCATAAAATCATAAAATCCCAAAAAATACCCTAAAATCTTAAAATCCCAAAAAATACCCTAAAATCCTTCAAAATCCCTTCAAGCCCAAAAAATCTTAAAAAGCCTAAGAAAAACCTAAAATACAATTAAAACATAAAAAATATAAAAACCCATAAATACATTATAAAACCTTAAAAACCTAAAAACACATAAGAACCCTTAAAAACCGAAAAAACACAAAAGACCCTAAAAAATCCTAAAACCCCTAAAAACCAATAAACACCCTCAAAATTTATAAAAACCCGCAAAACCATAAAATAAAAAAAAACCTTAAAACCCTAAAAAAAATCTCTAAAATCCCAATGAAATCCTTAAAAACCTAAAAACACTTTAATCCCCTAAAACATAAAAAATGATAAAAATCCAAAAAATACCATAAAAACCCTAAAACCCATAAAAACACTAAAAAACCAGAAAAACCTTTAAAACACTAAAACCCTAAAAACCCTTAGAACTATTAAAAACTCCACAAACCATTCAAACCCATAAAATTATTTTAAAACTCTAAAAAATCTTAATAACCATAATGAACTCGAAAAAAACCCTAAAACCCCAAAAAACAAATCACAAACCCAAAACACATCAAAACCCCCCCAAAATCCCTAAAAACCTAAAAACCCATAAAATTTCTAAAAATACCAAAAAATCCCAAAAAATGTAAAAAACCCAAAAAAAATTAAATCCCTAAGAAAACCACAAAAACCTAAATATACTTAAACCCCTAAAAAACCTAAAAATCATAAAAATCACTTAAAATTTAAGATAACCTAAAATCTATAAAGACCCAAAACCCTCAAAATCCCTAAAAACACTAAAAACCATAAAATAAAAAAAATACATTAAAATATTATAAAATGAAAAAACCTTATAATCCCTGAAAAATCCAAAGAAAACCTTAATAACTAGAAAACACATAAAACCACTAAAAACCAAAAGACGCTAAAAACCCTAAAAAGTGCTAAAACCCTAAAACCCCTAAAACCCATGCAAATACATATAAAATTTTAAAAAGCCCCTAAAAACACATAAAAATCCTATAAAACAACTAAAAACTCTAAAACCATTTTAAACTACAAAAAAATTAATATCTCTAAGAAAACATAAAGAATAAAAAATAAAAAATCCCCTAAAAACCTAAAAAAAAACTATAAAAATACTAAAAACACTAAAAATGTCAAAATCCAAAAAAATAATAAAATATAATAAAAATGCTAAAATATACTTAAAATGTAAAATATCCTAGAAATATTGAAAACCCTAAGAATCCCTTAAAAACCTAAAAACACATTAATCTCTTAAAAACCTAAAAATTGATAAAAACAAAAAACTCTAAATCCATGAAAAACAATGATAACTATAAGAAATGCTAAAAAACATAATAAAAAATGAAACCCCTATAAAAACCATAAAAACATAAAAATATTTAAAACAATTAAAAACCTAAAAATGCTAAAAACCCTAAAAACCATAAAATGACCCTAAAAACCATAAGATCCCATAAAAACGGCAAATTAACTAAAAACATAAAAACCCTAAAAATCCATAAAACCCCAAATAAACCATTATAAAATCTAAAAAATCTTTAAGCCCCTTAACACATTAAAAACTCTAAAACCATCAAAACCCTGAAAAACTAAAAAAACACTTTAAAAAAACATAAAATACCTAAAAATCCAAAAAAACCTTGAAAACCCCACAAATACCTAAAATCCATAAAAATAAATAAAAATCCTAAAAATCCATAGAATTTATTAGAAGCATAAAAAACTCTAAAACCTCAAAAAACCATAAGAAAACCATAATATTCTAAAAATAAATAAAACCTATAAAAAACCTAAATATCATTAAAACCCTAAAAAGTCCCTAAAACCCATAAAAACCACTAAAAACCATAAAATACTAAAACAATTTAAAACCCTTTGAGTCCATAACACTTTTAAAAACCCAAAAAAATTATAAAAACACTTTAAACCTCTAAAATGTTAAAAAACTATCAGGGGACGTAAAACGCTAAAAAATAAAAAAATCATATAAACCCAAAAAAATAAAAAACCCAAGAATACCATAAAACCCACATAAAACATTACAAATCCTAAAAGTCCCTAAAAATAAATAAAAAATAAAAAATTTCTATAAAACATTAGAAATACTAAGAAAAACATAAAAACCTAAAAACATTTAAAACCATTAAACACCAAAAAACTATAAAAACACTAAAAACCCCAAAAAACACTAAAAACCCATACAACCCTTAAAAATCCTTAAAACCCAAAAAACAATTAAAAATATAAAAGAAGATCTAAAAAATATAAAAATGTAAAAAGCCTAAAAACAATGAAAAACTCCTAAAAAGACTTAAAAATATAACAACCCTAAAAACCCCTAAAATCCTAAAAAATATTAAAAACACTAAAAAACCCTAAAAAGACCACAAAACCATATAACCCCATAAAATCATAAAAAAATGAACAATATAAAAACCCTAAAACCCATTGTTAACTCTAAAAACCCTTTAAACCCCTAAAATTTTTAAAAAAATGCTACAATTGTTTAGAAAACCTAAAAACTCATAAAAACCAAAAATCCCAAAAAAAACCATGATAACCCAATATAACCCAATAAAACCATAAAAATTCCAAAAAAACCATAAAATCCATAAAATCATAAAAAATACAAAAAAAATATCTAAAAATGAATAAAACTCTAAACACCCTGAAAACCCCTAAAAATTTGAGAATCCTAAAAACACTAAAAACCCTAAAAACCATAAATCCTAATAAATACCTTTATATAACTAATAATATAAAATAATCTAAAAAACCTAAAAACCCCTATGACGAACTTAAAAACAAAAACACTTAAAACCCAAAAAATTCTAAAAGAAGACAAAAACCCTAAAAACCATAGGAAAACTCTTAAAACCCAAAAACCACTAAAAGAATAAGAATACCTAAGAACAATAAAAAAACCTAAATCGTATAAAAAACTCTAAAAACCACTAAAAATCATAAAAAACCTCTAATCCTCTAAAAATTAAAAACTCTTAAAAATATAAGAACCTAAAAAACATTGAAAACCCAAAAAACCCTAAAACCCAAAAAATAATAAAAACCCTAAAATAATAAAAACCCTCAACCCATCAAAATCATGAAATACCAAAATAATCCTAAAATCAACTAAAAATCCCTAACATCATAAAAACCATAAAAACCTAGAAACCTCTTTAGAAAACCATAAAAACATAAAAACACTTAAAACCCCTAAAAACCCAAAAAATGCTAAAACCCCTAAAAACCAAAAAGAACACCAAAACCCACAAAATTCATATAGACATTAAAAACCCATAAAAATATTAGAAATCATTTTAAAATATCTAAAAACATAAAATCCAAATAAACCCTAAAAACCCAAAGAAAACATTTGAAATCTAAAAACACTTAAAACTGCAAGAGTACCAAAAATTCTAAAAACACTAAAAAGTGCCCAAAAACCTTGAATACCCATAAAACCCATAAAATACCTAAAATCCCTAGAAAACACTAAAAATATAAAACCCTTTAAACCCCAAATTTTTTTAAAAATATATAAAAAACATAAACCCAAAAAAACACAAAAAACCTAGAAACCCAAAAAATCATAAATACCCTAAAATCATTAAAAACTCAAAAAAACATAAATAACCTAAATCATTAAAAACCCTAAAACCCCTTATAAGACCTAAAAACCCTAAAATCCCCTAAAAGTACTAAAAACCCTCTAATTTCCCTAAAATCATAAAAAACCAAAAAACTCTTAAAAGTCCTAAGAAAACCAAAAAACCATAAAGACACTTAAAATCCATAAAAAACATAAAATCTCTGAAAAACATAAAAACCCTATAATCTCCTAAAAATAGAAAAATTTAAATAAATACTTAAAAATATAAAAAATAAAAAAATAAAAACATTCTAAACCCCAAAGAAAACCATAAAATATATAAAAACACTTTAAACCCCTAAAACCCCTAAAAAATTAAAAAAAACTAAAAAACCCTAAAAACCAAAAAAACACTTAAAAATTAAAAAAACTAAAAAACTGAAATAAACATAATAAATCACTAAAAACTCTACAAATACTTTTGTTTCATAGTTCCTTGAAACATGTGTTCTAGTTTTAGAATCACTTCTTCCATACGGTTTCCATTGGATTTATTCATAGAACTGGAAACATCCAACAGATCTTTATCCAAAAGGTACCTGCTTTAGAAAGGAAGGAATTCATTAATTTTGAACTTTAAGATAGTTAATAACATGAATTGGTCAAGAGAATGGGGGATCAGACTCATCACACCCTTTTGGAGGGAATTAATGTTTACTCTGGGACCCTCTTTATAAATTTAAGATATCTTCATGAATCCTTATTAATTCGCCAAGTATAACATTCAATTTCCTTCGAATTTGAAATAATTTATTAACATTTTTGAAATTTAGAATCATCTATATGTATTCGTGGTTCTCCACCAATGCTAACCTCTTATACCCTATTTAGAGATTATTTTAATCATTGTTACGATTATACTGGTTTTTAAGACACTCAACAGGGCACTCTGAAATTTATTATCGTCCAAGGAGACAAAGATTTGTTTTGATATTGTGATCATACCCATAAAATGGGCTAACTATTTATCCTTGTGAAAGGAATCATAACCCTCATAGTTTGGTGCTGCTTAATGGGACACGTCATAGCTTTTAAGGTCATGTGATAAAGACCTAGCCATACAGTTTAATTTCATGTGGTAAAGACATATATGAGAAATGTGCTTAGTAAAATTTGGTGAGGGACTTATGCCTAAGAAGCCCAAGGAAGAAGGAAATAATATGAGTTTATAAGTAATATTATACCCAATTAGGAATATGACCCAAGAAAAATAGGGTTGACTTGAAGTGTTGGGTTTGAACTTTCAAGAGGCTTCCGGCATATCCCATGTGGATGGGAATCAAAGCCCACATAGTTCGATAAGAATCATAGGAGAGTATAGTCCTTTGAGAGAAATTTTCTTGGGATTACTTCTTGAAAAGTATGCCTTGGTTATTTGGGGGTTTAATTTGGGGCTTACTCCTATAGAAGATGCCCATATTAAGGAAATTAGGGTTGGATTCCTGAAGAGGATGTCCAGTGAGCTCGGGCACTGAGAAGGCTTCCTACGTTTCCCAATTATGATGGGAATCAGAGTTCTCATAGTTCAGACCAGTATTGTGCAAATTTTTTGATCCTAAAAAAATATCTAAGCCCACATGAGTCATGCTTGCTGTGAGAAATAAGAGGATGTCAAAAATTCGACAAAGGCACCCACACTTTTCCTCCTCTTCTAGTGTAAGAGGGTGTGCCTATGGCGACGAGGGTGTACGAGGTGAAGTCGACCTATTAATATGTAGAAGATACAAGTCGTACCTTTATTCACTTTACATTGGACGAGGGTCCAATGCAAGGAAGGAGTGAAGGTAAATAAAGTAGATAAGATTGAGACTGCAACCTCCTACTTGAAAGGTTAGGGGATTACACTAGAAAGACTTCCTTAGTGGATCTCGGTAGGGGAGGGAGACTTATACTTTGATTACATATAAAATAAATTGTAAACTATACCTTCCCTACTAGAGACATGAGGTTCCATGTTTTAGAGATGAAAAGGGGAGGACATAACCCAAACCTTAATCCTCCAATCTGGGAACTTACCAACACTGTTCTTGGGAGAAAGCTCTATGTGACTACAGATATATAAACCCAGATACAGTCCATGAATCCTAATCCCATTGTGAAACAAATGTTGGAAACCTCTGACTATAGATATACAAAACCTAATAGAAGACATGCTGATGTTCCTTTCACAAAGGTTTGAAAAGTCATGAGGTTTTTGTAGAGGATTCAACATAGTCCCTTTTAGATAAGGGTAACAAGGAAGGAGATACCCTTCCATGAGTGTCCATAAATAGGGTACCTTCTTTGATATTTAGGCCTTATACATAGCTTTTCCATGTAGGTTCTCCATGTAGGTGTGCCGCGTAAGTACGTCGCATAGCTGTACCTCACAGGTGTGCCACATAGGCCTTTACGATGACTAAAAAATGATTCACATAGGGGAACTAAGCCTATGTAAGCTTCAAATTGTGAAATAATTTCAAAACATTCTTATCCCATATAATTATCTCTTCTCTTGTGTTTTTAGAGAGCTACCTGAGAAAATTTGATGGATCTAGGTGAAAGAGCTATTCCATGGGAGCTTCAGGAGGTCCTTAAATTTTTTAGTCTTTGAAATGGGGAGCCCAATGGTCCTATTTATATGCTATTAGGGGGCTAGAAGAAGTCAATTTATTGGTGGAGGTTCTCTGCATAGTCCCTCTATGATGTTCTACCACATAGGGGTGTAGAAAGTATAGTGCCACGTAGGTATGTCACACAGGTCTACCATGCAGGTCTTTTGAAACATTGGATTTCCTTTTAATTCTTCGAAATTTGTCTTGGGATTTTGAAATATATAGGGCTATCTTAATAGAATATTTTTATTTCTAATTAGTGTCAAAAAAGTCCCCCCCTAAGGATTGGATCCAATTAGAAATAGGGTTGAGTATTGAGGTAAAATTGTAGAGAAAAGACTATAGATTAATTATTGAACTGCACAGGTTTGTCGTGAAGCTACTTTGAGTATGTATTCCATGTATATTTTACACATAGGGATGTCACGGAGATCTACGACTGGATGTAAATAGGTCTGATCCTTCTTTGATTTTCTTCACTTGTGCTTCCAAATTTTCCGGCTCTCGTTGCGTAGCTCTTCCATCCAGCCTCAATGCATTGTGCTCTCACGTAGTCTCCTTGAAATATTTTGAAGGTAAAACTAATTTAGATATGGATCTATGCAGAAGGACTTAATCAAAATAGTTGCACTAGGACCCTTATTAAAGGACCTACACGACGAACCTCATTGAACAACCTACGCGAAGAGTTCCCTTTTCCAAATTTTCATATTCTTTTAAGTTGAAATTTCAATTTTCTTAAGTCAAAATTCCAACCTAATAGGGGGATTTTGGTAATTATTTTTCAAGAAATGGATCATTTGATAACTTCTACTAAAGAATATTTGGATCATCAATATGATATGATAAAGATCATTGGAACAGATTATTATGACGTTGTTGAAAGTACTCTTCATTGAATATTGAATGTTTTAAGTCCATATCAATGTGAATATTCGAAAATTCACTACATTCCCTTTTATGTATAGGGGATTTTACAAGATGCCCACATTATATATATTATTAAGTACTTCCCAAAGAATTGGTTTCTTCAATACTATAATTATCAATGCATGAATATTACCACGAGAGGTATGGCAGTTCATGAGAGAACAATCCCTATTGGTTGCATCCGACATCATAGTGGTTGTACTCCTGATATGAAAGATCATGTTGTAGAGCCAAGGCCAGGTTGCTATGATTCAAACTTTCAGGATTTTCTAAAAAATAATTCTAATGGTTGGAAGGACTATTGGGATCTTCGTTGCAGGGGAGTTGTTAAACCTGAATGGATGTGGGCATTCTAGGCACTCCAGAATAGTGAAGAATTCATGAAATAGTTATTAGATGTTTGTATCTATGAATCTATATGGATGGGAATAATTTATGTTTATAAAAATTATTTCATTCCTTAATTTATGAGATGATAGATTCTACAAATGAATTCCATCCATTTGACGCATGATGAAGTAGGAATTAGTTAGTGGTATATCTACCAAATAGCTGGGGTTCCCATTCTCATGGAAATGTATGACGGGTTTATTCCGCTGACTAAAACATGGGGTGATGATACCCGAACACCATTATTGGATCATGAAATATTCAAAATAGTAAATAAATAACCCAAAGACAAGAAACATATTCATTCCAGAGTGTGTAAGGAATCAATTTTTGAACCAATGACATAGAAAGGTCCC
Source organism: Viscum album (assembly GCA_963277665.1). Classification (NCBI taxonomy): domain Eukaryota; kingdom Viridiplantae; phylum Streptophyta; class Magnoliopsida; order Santalales; family Viscaceae; genus Viscum; species Viscum album. Next base: position 405,389,421 of record OY728148.1, on the reverse strand, counting down.
ACCTATAGACATCCTACTACTTGCCCTTCTATAGATAACCGAGGTTGTTCAAGCACATATTGGCCTACATTGGAGATAGGTAAATATTAGCACTGGGGATATAAATTCAAATCGAATATTGATGCAAAGATATACTTATCCTCCTTCCTTGCCATGTGGCTAAGAATTTACTTGCTTCCAGTTCGTGAGTCCGGAGGTGGTGTAAGGCTAGGGACTTTTTTCATTGTAGCTAAATTGTTAGAAGGGAAGTTTATTAGGTTTGAAACTTGTGTATTAGAAATAATTTACTATCACCTGCTTCAATTATACAATGGGAAGGCTAAATTTTGAATTATAGGGCCATTCCAAGTGTTGTGGGGCTGGATTGTGGCACACTTTTCTTCATACTCAGTATTGAATTCAGTTAGAGTCCCCAATGGAAAATTAACTCCATTTTTACAGAATGCTTCTCGTATTTAGTCTCACAATTTGAGACCTAATGTAGTGATAAAGGCATTGAATTCATCAAGAGAATTCATATTCTTTCCTTTTGGTAACCCACCAACTGGAAAATTTATTGATGATGGTAAAGAAGAAAATTATGAGCTGATGTGTTATATGATATCATTCAGGGATAGTGAATTATTGACCAGGATTGATAGTGAAATTATCTATGTGGCTTACATCCCCTATAGGTTTTCTTGTTAGTTCATATGTATTCAAAAATCAAACAATTTTCCAACCATGTATGTTATACGTAAGAAAAACCCTATGGTAGCGAGACAATTGTGGATTCCAATGGCTTTAGAGACATCCACATTTGAAATTACGCTACCTCCATAAGATGCATCAATCGAATTGGAAGATAGATATTCCAAAGATTGGGATTCTTCATATCCTCAAGGGGATTTAAAAAAAGGAATATATCAAGTGGAAGCTACATTGACTATTGTGCATAGCATAATGGTAAGAAATAAAAACACCAAAGACGATGTAGAAGTTTAAAAGATTTCTGGGCCTTCAAAACATCTTTGTAAGAGGTATAACAGAAAGAATATGGCTAGAGAAGAAATACCTCCAATTCCAAGGCGATCCAGTTGCCACCATCAGAAAGAGATTCCTATTCCATCTATTGACCTTTCTAAAAAATAAGGGAGGTCTGAAGAGGCTCACCAGTGAGAAGGTGTTAAATTTTCATCACAACCAACCATACCAAGATCGAGTTATGTGTGATCTTCAGCCATTCACTTTTGGGAGAGCATGACCCATGAACTTAGGGATGCATGGGCATTCCTCCAACATGGAATTCGAACACCGAATATTGGTGACATTAAGGAACCTTCTAATTGAAATCTAGATAATAACTTTGATGATGTAAAGGATTATATTACAGAGTTAGAGGCTTTTATATATGAAAATGCTGAACAAATACCAGCCTCTAAACGAGTATACCATATGATGGAATTGGGAATATAATAATGGGTAATTATTGACCCTAATGAGTAATGGGATATTTATGTTAATAATGGGAACATATTTTCCTTTTCTTTTGTCTCAATTATACTTTACCATTCACCACAATTAATCTTGATGAAATTCATTTTTCAGCTTGAATGTAGGGAAGGAAACTACAGAAACGTTCTTGGATCACAAAGGTATAGGCCTATAGGTTCTCCCATAGATTCATAGAATAATCCTCCCAGGTCTCTAGAATTTTCTCCAGAAGTGAGAATCATGACTGGGGTAATGGAGAAAGATAATCCTCAGCCATTACCTCAGGATTCTCTTTCCAAGAGGAGTGTTTCGATTTCTCCTCAGGATTATGAAAAGAAATTCAAGAGAGTAGTGATATTAGTCTGAAATGTTTTCCATGTAGGTATGTATTTATAATTTCATTAGGGAATTATAATTTTATTGATACACATAGTTAATCATATTTATCCTCTTACAATATCTTTATCCCTCTCCTATATCAAGGGATTAAGAGATGATTCTTCAATAACATAGAAGGAAACCCCCGGATAAACCCAGGTTCATGTTGATGGATCTACTACCTTAGAAGATAAAACATAAAAATATTTATATTTACCTACTTCTGGCTCTATTGAGATAGATAAAATCTATGGTAATATCAAATACATTACTATTGAATATTAAATTATATTCTAAAATTATTCTTTTCAACATATCTCAGACCAGTTTCCCTTCCAATGGATCCTTCAATAATCAATGCAGATATTCCTATTTCTTTGGGAGGAATGAATGAAGAACAAGGGTAGTTAGAAGTAAATACTGATGTTGACCCAAACCTGAAATGATCTGATGATGCTATAACAATTTAAGAACCAATGAAACAGAAGGTCAGTGGAGCCAATTTGGGCATCAACCAACATTTTTTTATACCTTAAATGGTGATGATTCTATAACATTCCAAGATTCATACACTGAAATGATGGAATCCCTTAATCAAAATATTGATATTCCAGGTTTCATCAAGGATTCTGGGCATTTTTATGAAGAATTACAAGGACGTAAGTCCACATTCATGAATTTTCCATACATAATTGTTCTTATTTTACTTGATATTTGACATGAAAGTTTACCTTATATAGATTTTTGTATAGAAAATGTTTCAAAATATCATCAGGAATGGGGTATTCCACTCTATCCTTATTCTACTGAAGTTGGAGAAATACCTACTAAGGAATCCCTATTGAGATATGTTCTAGAGCCTTCAATTATAAAAACTGTGAAAACATAGAAGAATGACCCTTCTTAGGAAACATCTTCTCACATTGCTAAAGCTGAGAATAATGTGGATGAATCAAATCAAGTGTCCAACTTATTAGTGGGTAAATGTTATTGGTTGTCTAGAACATAATCTGTTTATGTCAATTTCTTAAAATGAAAATGATATTGATTTATCATTTAGGGTTATTAGATCCCATAGTTAGATCGGAAGGTGAAGCTTCTGTGCTGGCTCAGGAATCAGTAGAAGGTTAAACTTATACTATTCTGAGAGAAGTAGAAAAAGGAAACTCTTTAGGTGATTTGTTTCTAAAGTAAATTTTACCCCTTTGTAGTGACTCATATTAAGACTTAGATATGAAATATTCTCTTGGAATGGAATGTAAGAATAATGAAGACTTATATGGAGCATAATTGTTGAGAAGCCTTTGGATGTGCTACTGCCCCATTTTAACAAACTCCCATCATTATTCTGCATATTGGGATTTGGTGGATTTAATTATCAACCAATCTATCTTCCAATGAAAGATATCATTCAACGATGGGAGCATGAACATAAGCTGCAACAAGATTTTGAAAAGGCTAAATGAATTATTAAAATTGAGAGCTTCCAAATTGCAGTAGTAGAAGTAGAGTCCAATCATAACAAGAAGTTGATCGAAATTATCCAACAAAATAAACAATCCATGAAGGAGTTGGTATATCTTCAATAGTAACTAGACGTTTTTCATAAAAAACTCGATCAATTGAACCAAACATTGGTAGAAACACAATTGAATTGGATAACTGCCATTTCAACTATTAAGGAAGCACTTCGTCAAGCCGAGGAGGCTGGATTTTATCAACTATCTCAACTTTAATAGGCGATTGATAGGGCTCATGAGGATGTTCAACAAACAAGGAGTCATATTGAGTGTTTATTTTAACACATGATAGAGATGATACATTTTGTCGATGTCCCTATAATTTGATATGGATGAAAGAAATTTTGTCTCCAATCATATATTTCTTCATTATTTCCTTTTGTGATTTCAATATTAAAGGTAATTATGATGATGATTATTATTTTAACATCAAACCTGCATTTCAGATAATCATGATTATATTGAAAAGAATGGGGGTGCTCAGAATTTTCTTATTAAGTTTATGGACCTAATAGACATAGTTTGATTTTTAAAATCGTTATAAATACAACCCCACAACCTTTTTATATTTTGACTTTCTATTTATCAATATTACATAAACCATACAAAAATGTATGTTTAGTGAGATGGGACTCAACTTTTATCTATAAACCCCTTTGTAGGTTTCCAATCTGGTGAGTACCGCATCTCTTATTATTGGTAGTTTGGAGTCATGATTGTTGAAATATAATGTGCTAGTGTTTATGGATGAATATCTTTGACCATAAATTTCGAAATTAAATCCCATATAAGGACTCAGAGGCTAAAAATTGCCTTAATATTATTTAAATATTTCCAAGGGGAATCTTGAGTCCTGATTTTTTTATGGTCAAAAAATCTATAACTTGTATAAACATAAAATAAGTATTTTACAAGAATGAGGATACCATTATTTGATAAATATGTCATGGGGGTTGTGTTATAAGGGGCCAACTGGGGAATATGATGCATATCCAAATAATGGTATCTTTTGACTAACATGCCTGTTATGTAGGGAAATTTTATGCAAGGCCGCCTAAGGGAATGCACTGTATAGTCAAGCAAAATAGATCTTAGTAATTTAACATTTTACTTTTGATAGACAAAGTAAAATATGATTTTGGTGACTTAAGACCACTGTGGGTGGTTTTTTCCAGGAAAGTGGTTTTAATAATAAAGGGTTATCTAGGCCAACATATGTCATGAATAGAAAAAACAATTCTACACAAATTTGGTGAATGAGGAATGGTTAAAAATTTTCAAAAAAAGGAATTTATGATATCATACTATGGATTTTTATGTCATGTAGTAAAGACATTGTACTGTGCAGTTTTAAGTCATTCTGTGAGAAAATTGTATTGTGCAGTTTTAAGTAATGCAGTGAGGACATTGGTTGGATTTAATATAAGGTCTTTATCTTTGACCAAAGGTATGAGACTCTCCCAATTTCATGATAATTTTTTTGGAAACATTCTACCATGTTCAGGTATGGAAGGGAAGAAATCTGAACTATGATTTACGAATATCTGAATTCAAAGAATGATATGTGAACAAAAGGGCTAATGTAATTAGAGTAAGTCTTTTCCAAGAACGAAGTTACCATTATTTGAAAAAACACATTATGGGGATGTATTATACATGGAAAATTGGGTAATATGTTGCATAGCCAAATAGTGGCATCTTTTGACTGATAGGTCTATTATGTAGGAAAATTTTATGCAAGGCCACCTAAGGGAATGTATTGGATAGTTAGGAAAAAGAGAATATAAAAGTATGAAATTATATTACTAAAATCCTAAGAGAGTTTATGAAGATTAAAATTTTCCAAATAATATTTTTTTATGATGAAATATACCTGAATATGGAGAGGGCATTTACAATCATGATTTACAAAGAATCAGAGGAATAAAATTTCTACAAAGGTATGACCCAAACATAGGAATTATGGTGTCTATAGTTTTTATATCATAAAAATAGGACTAGAAATGGAAACAATATATGATATGTGTACAAGTGATACAAGGTTATTTCATATTTCTCTGAACACATAGAGAGGGAAATGTGTAAACCATGGTCTTGAAGACTTTCGGATTAAGAGAAAGGTAATGGGACAAATATACATGGATCACTTCTTTAAAATACATATTCTTGTATATTTTTTTCAAAGTTTTAAGGGGACAAAATGAACTTTAACCAAGAATGAAATTATAATTATTTGAAAAACATGTTATGGGGGTTGTGTTATGCAGGGAAAACTAGAGAAATTTTTCATATCCAAATAGTGGTATCCTTTGACTGACTGACTCGTTATGTAGGAAAATTATGCACGGCCACCTAAGGTCACGTACTACATAGTCAGGAAAAATATTTCTCTGATATCAGAAACTCTTCCACCAAAAACCATAAGAAAGATTATGAAGATTTGAAAATATTCAATATTAAGAGTGTGAAATATGGAAGTGGTGATTCTCAATACACATGAGAAATATTTGAATCAATATTGTCCATGAGTTTGAAGTTCTTTACATAGATCTAACTCACAAGTAAAATGGTGAATTTCTTGGTTTCCTTTGAATAAATATTATGTTGTGCAGTTTAGAGTCATGCAACTAGGATATAAAATGATTCTGATGTAAAAAGGGAATATTGTGGCTGGACTAAGTAATTAAACCTAGGTGTCACTATATATTTATTATGGATGATAATAAATCCATACATAGTACATTAAACATTCCCTATATAGGTTAACTCTTACATAGAGAATAATGGGGGGTTTTATCATGGATGGTCCCATGATTGGAGATCTAGGCATCTCAATGTATCTTATATGGATGATAAAAAGCCAAATTTAGTTCTTGAACAATCATTTCTCACACCAACCACGTTTGATGTGGGAGACGAGGGATTTAAACCCATTCTAGAATAATTATTTAAATTTAATAAACAAGATGGTATGAAAATCAAGTCATGTATCTTAAAAGAGCACTTTATATATATCTAGTTCATACATAGGAGGAAAAGGTAAGTAAAAAAATTGGGGTTGTGGCTGGGCCTAAGATTAAAGATCCAGGTTTCTCTATGTATCTCATATGGATGAGAATCAATCCACACGTAGTACTTGAAATGAGGTCCCTCTGTAGATCTGATTTAGACATATGGAAGAAAGAAACTCATGTACTACTAAGGAGAAGTAATTATGTCAATGATTCTTGCACATGGAAGTTCTTAATGTAAAAATAGAAAATACATTAATCGTACACTTTATTGTGGTGTAATGAGGAAAAATGATTTCATACAGTTTAACATCACACGATAAGGAAAAATATGATACACATTTTATCATCATGCAACATGGACGCTTATGGGTGTTATACAGTTTAATGTCTAGAGACATGGACCTTATGTTGTACAGTTTAAGGACATGCAGTTAGGAAATTGTACTGCAATTACACAAAGTATTTCTTTAAGAATCTCGCATTGTTTTGAGTTGTAATAAGCACTCCATCTATTGAGATTAGGAAATAAGATCCATTTGAGTAGACCTTATGTATGGAATAAGTTCCTTCCCACTTTGGTTCAATATTTAGAGGATTATTTCTTGGTATCATTGGAGTCTGGAGGACCAATAACAATTCTCCTTGAATAAACGAACATAGGTGAACTTTCTTGTTAAAGGATCACATTATTATGTTCTTATATACTTCTAAATGATGAAAAGTGTGCAAATTTTTTTTTTCTGATTGTTCTAGCTCATCAAACTGTTTCTCAGACTTCTCATCTATAGACAACTGATCACAGATTCAAAATCTGAGTGAATTTAATTGAATTTCAATTGTAAAAACTGTTTCTATGTCATACACCAATGAATATGGGGTTTCCTGAGTTGTAGTACAACTAGTAGTCCGGTAGGTCCATAATGTATGAAAAATTTTATCAGAATATTATTTCTTATCTTTATCCACCATCTTCTAAAGTATATTTGATAGGGTCTTATTGAAGGTCTCTATCTATCCATTGTCCACTTCATGATAGCAAGATGAATTGTTGGATTTGATATTGTGCTCTTGATATAACATATTTAGACCAAGAGAATAGAAATTGGTGCCCTTATCCATCAATATAGGATAAGGAACAACAGATCTGGTGATGATTTTTGTTTTGAAAAAACAAACAATGCTTTTGTCTCTAATTTATTTGATAGGTATTTCTTCATCCCATTTGGAGAATAATTTAGTAGCAGTAAGAATACTATTGAACTACTTAGCTGTAGCTAGAGTATAATGTCCTATGACATCAATTCCCCGTGTGGAAAATGGCCTGAAAGTATTTAACTATTTGTAGAAACTCCGGGGGTTGATTGATGAAGTTGGGATGCTCTTGGATGGGATGAAATTTATTAGTAAAATCTGTACAATCCTTAATCATTGAAGGCCAAAAGTATCCAAGGCTTCAAATTTGATCAGAAATCCTATGACCAAAATAGTGAGCACCATAAACTCTAGCATGTACTTATTTCATGATAGCTATATATTCTTATCAGTCAATACACCTCAAGAGGATTCTATCAAAGCCTCATTTGCAGAGGATCTTCTAGTAATCTGGACTATCATACAGAGTAAAATTGGCCACTCGTTGTCAGATCTGTTCTTTTTTATCTCTATCTGGTGGAAGTACTCTATTTAGAAGGTATTCCATGATGGGTTTCATCCATCCCATGGTATTACCATATGTCTTAGAAATAGGGAAAATTTCATTAATTTGTATCATTCTAGTTTGAACGAAAGGTGAATGCACATGACTATGGGAAATGTTGATGATTGTCTCATCCCAATTTAGATCTGATAGGGTAGTAGCTACATTATCTAGTGCATTGGATTGGGTGTTTTGTGATCGTGGGACATAGGACAATGTCAGATCTGATGGAAATTCAACCATTAACCCTATGATGTAATCACACAAAAGGATTCTCTTATTTTCTGATACTATAATCCCCATTGATTTATTTGATTACCAACTATAAATCACCTTTTACTTTTAGGTGATTAACTTGTACTTGAAGTGATAATTCCAGGCATGCGATGAGAGCTTGATATTCTGCCTCCTTTTCAGTACCTCCTTCTAAAAACAGGAAGGAATAAGGCACCAATACCTTTTCTAAGGAGAAAAATACAATTCCTAACCCAAAATTTTTGAGTTTAAGGTTTTACATTATCTTCCCTATTAGACTTCTAGAGGCACCATCATGTATATTTCCCATGTTTGGGAATTATATTGAATAGATAAGACCTCTTCATCTGGAAGTTTAGTATTCAATGATTTATATTCCATAGATAGAAGTTCAGCAAGGAATCCATCCAAAGTTTAGCCTTTTATTTCCTTAGGAGGAAAAAACTGGATATCAAATTGTTTGAAAATAACTGCCCACCCTGCCAAATTCCCAGTAAGCATAGGAATACTGAGGATAAATTTTAGTTGGTTATTGTGAGAAACCAATTGGATCTCCTGATGATGTAGGTAGTACCTTAATTTATGAATTGAAAAGATTAATTTCGGTAATTACTTCTTGGTATTTGAATATCGAGTCTTTGTGTCAAGCATTGTTCGGCAAGATAGTAAAGGATTTTTTCATTCCCAGCATCATTATTTTGGGAAATTAAGGAACCCAATGATCACTATAAATTTGTCACATATGGAATAAGTGGTATTTCTTCAACAGGTTCAATTAATACCGGTGGACTCAAGAGATATTTCTTGAGGGTATCAAATTCGTCTTGGTAGTCTTCAGTCCATTGATAGGTGACTCCCATTTTCATTAATCTAGTGAAAGTAAAACACTTTCCTTCCAAATTCATAATGATTCACAAAATATAATAAATTTTTCCTTGAAGTCCTCTTAATTATTTCAAATTTATAGGAGGAGACATTCCAAGGATTTATTTTGTTTTATCAGGATCAACTTTGATGCCATGATGGCATATAATGAAGTCGATGAATTTTCCTAAGTTTACCCCAAAATCACATTTCAAGGGGTTCATCTTCAAACTATTTTTCCAAATTTTATTAAATATGGTCTCCAAATTAGTTAGGTGATCATAACATTGTCTGTATTTAACAACCAGATCATCCACATAACATTCGACAAATTTTCCTAAGAAGGGTTTGATGGTGCATAGAATGTTGATACGTTGCACCCGCATTTTTTAAGCCAAAGGGCATTACAGGATAGAAAAATACACCTTTAGGGGATCTTAAGGCTGTAGAATCTTCATCCTCTAGGGCCATTCATATTTTATTGTTCCTAGAGTATCCATCCATAATGGAAAGAGCTTCATATACACTTTTTGCATCAACTAAAATCTCTATTATCAGAACCAGAAATATATCTTTATGACAATACCGGTTAAGATATCTGAAATCAATGAAAAATATAATTTTCTCATTCTTCTTTTTTACTGGGAAATGTTGGCAAACCATTTTTGATATTGAACCTTCCTGACAAATTTATCCTTGATAAGGTTATCAACTTTAGCTTGAATTTTAGAGGCATGAGTTGGGTGTCTGTTTACTTGTTGCTTGCTTGAATCCTCAATGTTCTTCTAGAAAACCCAAATGATGAGTGGATACATTAGGATTAAGAACTAAAATTTCTGTATAATTCCAAGAAAATATATCTTGATGTTTCTTTATAAATGAAGTATACACTTATTACTCTTTATAATTAATTTATAAACTAATTAGAGTGGGGTGTAGATCTTCTTCAATAGCCATATTTATTTCTTTGAGCTCATCCATAGTGGTAGAGAAACCTATCTCAAATATTGTAAGAGAGTCCATGAGATCATATTCTTCTCCTTAATTATTTGTCACTTCTTCTACTTCTATTTTCAGATTTGATGATGAAGAAAAACTTCAGAGCTAGGGGAGAAGTCAATATTTGATCATCCTAAAGAAGAGGCCACCATTTCTGACCCTACTATTGATGAAGGGTCATAATAGAGAATTGAAGAGGATATAATGAGTTGGGAATAAAATTCCTTATCTTCCTATAGTATTTCTACAACATCTTCTAGGATAATTGATGAATTAGAGACTTTCTGAAGTTCAGGGGATGAAATGAAGACATTTCCATTTATTATTTCACCACTTCTTGGTGAATATGAAATTTCTCCCATGCTTTTAGACACAATTTCCACAATTGACATTATGGAAGTCACTGGATGAGTGATATTATTTGGGTTCATCCTTTCAATTTTATTGATAGGAAACACATAATATATACTCAAATGTTTTAATGTGTTTTCTAGGATATTTTCCAGACGATTTGGAGCATTGGTTTTGGTTACCTCGTTTATCACAGACCTCGTTCCCTTCATGTGATAAAGTTCTACCTCAATGTATTGATATTTACACATTTTTAACATAGAATTGTCACCATTCAATGTTCTAATTTGACCATTGAAATAATACTTGAGAAATTGGTGGTATGAACAAGGTATGGTTGATTGTGAATGTAACCAAGGCCTACCAAGTAGATTGTTAAAGGTTGTGTCTTGAAGAATAGCCATAAAATCTAAATTAGACACATGATATCCAAAATAAGTTCTAAGTGTAACACCGCCCATTGGTTATTTCTCATTCTTATCACAACCTTACAACATTACAGTGGAAGGAGATAAGTCATATTCACTGAGGCCTAATCGACGAAGTGTACGGATAGGAATGAGGTTAACTCCTAATCCATTATCAATGAAGGCTTGTCAGATGTCTATGTCATTAAACCTTAAAAATAGATATAAGGGCCTGATATTTCCATTTACAACATCATATTCATCTTCATACATAATAGATATAACTTCATGAAATTATACCGGATCATTCTCTATATGGTAAATATCAACAACAACAACTTTAATTTCAATCTCTTGAGGACTTTACAAAACCTCAAAAAATGCTTCTCAAAGATCTTTTCATAGATTCAAGGCATCCAAAATTATAAAAATGGCTATTAAATGGGACATATGTTTCAAAACATCATACTTTAGGTCTATAGTTCTATTTTTCCTAGAATTGATATGCAGTTTTGCAGGTGCCTTGGAAGTTAACGCTCTTGATGTAGATGTATCCTGTGTCGGAGAAGAAACTATAAATACTCCTAGATTTGGTATGTTAGACTGAATAGGACTATATACTTTCTAAGAGATAGATGGTGTAACCTATAATCAGTCCTCTAAAATAATCATATGAGGACTGAACTTGTCATGTGTGGAAGAATCTCCATGTTCTTGTTGAGCCCGCTGAAGGGATCTTCCATGAGTTTATGCTGCATATACGGTTCAAGATGGGTAGAGTTAAAATAGTTAATTCTAGAATACCCACGTCTTCCCCTATATCCATGACCATGGATTCTACCTATAGTTCCTCAATTAGGTATATTGAACTAAGGATCATTATAATCTGAATCCCCATCGGCATAGGGATATGTTAAGTGAATAATGTTGATGGAACCAAAGATAAATTATTCATATGATAAAGATTCTTCTCGACATGTCAGTTCTGATTGTGACGTTTGGAAGGGGTACCCATGATTTTGAAATATTTGGCATGAAATCTACTAGATTCGAAGACAACTTTGGCCTTGACACAATATCATCTTCTTCTGACTTCACTTTATCATTATGATCATGTTTCTACTTTGAGGATTGACTTTTAGAGGACTGATCTTTCGATGAAGGTGTTTTTTCTGTGGAAGGAGTGGAAGAAGACACAATTGGTTTTTTAAACTGTGTTAATAGAATGAAATTAGTTCTATTTATCATCTTTTGGATCATCCAGTCATTATATTTTTTCACATTTTTACCTCTGACTTCCTATCATTCTCTATTTTCCTCTATATCAGTAGCAGTAATACATGATTCCTGGGCTGATGAACTTTTTAGTTTCACTAGTCTAGAGTTTATCATTTTTTAGGAGGTCCTTAAAAAAACAATCCTAAATGGTATGCCCTAACATTTGGTGAAAGGTGAAATAATTTAAAAGATATTCGTCTCCTTATTTATTTGGTTTCTTTGACCTTGGAAACTAAAAAAAATTATTCACCAGAGTAGAGATGAAGTAATTGTGAACCTGTTCATTTTAGAAAGAATAAAATCTGTTCTTTAACTCCTAAAACTATTTTTCATTTGAGATATTTGATCATATTGATGAGGTAGTCATTTATGCTGATCCTTTGGAGGTATATCCCTTCGATATGATGAAGGTTTTGATGTGGAATCAGGTATATCTTCTTGCTTGAGTGTGACGAAAATAGCCTCTACTTTCCCTATTCCTCTTCCTAGAGCTGATGGAATTACATAAGATTTATCTTTATTTTTCAAAATGGAATCCTCTACATTTTGGGAAATCAAAGCAAGGTCTCGAAACCCACCTTTGTATTTCAAAGGGAATAGTGGTGTCTATAACTCATCCTGTAGATTTGCCAAAAAAATTGGCATCAACTGTTCCTAATAGAGTTCCAGATTTAAGGAATTTATTAATCCTTTCCATCAAGCAATGAAATATGAAACACATTCATTTTCCCTTTTCATGAAATTTGTAAGATAAAAAATATTTTATTTGATAGTGTTGACCTAAATTGAATAATTAATTTATGATAGATATCTTCCCATCTAGTAGTTGACCATGATTAAAAACCTGTATACCAAACAAAAGATAGTCCCTGTAATGTCTACACAAAGCATATGAGCTTTACTACTTCTTTTTGTTGAAGAGTCCCCATCATTGGATCACAATGAGAAACAAAATGTGTTAAGTGTTGTTTCATATCTCCCAAACCATTAAAGATTGGGAAATAATTATTCACAAAATTTGGTGGGGGAGGTATCAGATCTATACATTCAAGGTAAGCTCTATTTTCTTGATGAACTGGTGCATGAAGTTCTACTATTACTTACAATTCAGTTTTTAATGCCTCAATTATGTTCATAAGAATTTGGGGAATATTTAAATGAGTTGGGACCTGTACTAGTACAATAGATGGATCTTGAATTGGTGCAATAACTAGAAAAACCACTAGTGGTACTGCTGGTATTTATCATGGATAACCCATGGGAACAAGAATATAATGATGTGTTTGATCTTTCCCTGACTGTGTACCCAATAGAGGGAATTCATTATCTGCATATGTAGTTACCACAAATCCTCTTTGCTGAGGAGCTCCTACAGTATGTTCAAGTAGAGGATCTGCTTGGGGAGTCTTTCTAGTATAAACTCTCCTTTAAAGTAACCTTGTATTGATTCTTTTCAACTCTTTCATCTCCTCTTCTTTCTGTGAAAATCATTTTTCAAGAAAAAGATATTCACCTTCTCTAGTGGAAAATTGAGACGTGATCTGACTTTTACATTTTCCCTTGTTAGATACCTTTTGAAGGGGTGGGAGATGATTATTTGAGGGAATACCAAGATTCTGGGTAAGCCTCTAATTTCGGGTATGTACACCTCCTTTATTTTCTTCAGTGTGTACCATATTATGGATAATAACTTCATATTTAGATTCCCATGATCTAGACCCATTTTCTAGAGGATCTTCTACAATAGTGTTAATGAAATTTACTGATGCATAATGCATTGATGGGATTCTGTCAAAATATTTGTAAGATCATCTCCTTAAGTATCTTCTATGGGATTCTGCTCTCATATATGATGAATTCCTAGGTACTATTTGATAGACAGTTACCCAAATTAAATCCTTGGATAGTTTAGTTTTGTGCTCTCTTTGTGGCATTTTCTCTAATCAGGAGAAAACTGACTTCTGTTGAGGTGGGGATTGTAGATGTGAATAATCCCCCAGCACTACAGGCTAGGGTTGTTCCGGTTCTTCTTCATAAGACCTTCGATCTTTTTTTATTGAATTCAAAGGTTGAATTAAACAATCCCCCAACCCTGTAGAATGGGGTGTCTCTTGAACTGCTATAGCTATGATTCGCGCAGCTACTCTTTTGATTTATCAAATTTTGTTTCGAACATTAACTAGGTGAATTATCCAAAAACCACCCAAATAACCTATTTCAGAAGATCACTATTCTATTTCAAACATTTTTACCTTCTAACAGCTCATATCCTCCAAGCGGGAGGCCTTCTAAATATTCTCAGATTCCCAGTGTAAAATTATCTCATCAAATTTCTTTCTTTGGGCCCGACTCTGATGGGATCTAGTTAAGGTCTATTCTTGAGCATAGACTTGATTACATACAAAATATATTGCTTGTAACTGGTCGTGGGAATTAAAATTTCATGAGACCACTTTTGGAGGGATTTTGTGACTTTGGATTGCACTGAATTGCAATGCTCCATGTGCACCCCATCCTCTGATATAAACACTAGATGGGGTATCCAAAATAAATTGGCATAGCCTCTTTAGAGAATTTAGGCATGAACGCTAAAGGATTATTTATTGATTTTCAATATTTATATGTTGGGAAACTGAGATAGATTCCAAGTCAATTTGGCGTTGCAACCCTTATATTACCTTTAAATGATTTTGATATTCATCATACGGTAATACTTTTGTTTTTAAATTAAAAAGAGTCTTCCATAAATTGAGGTGGACATGATGAATGAAATATTCTACCATCAATTCAGGAATGTAATATTGAGATTTTTTCAAAGGATAGAACATGACTGGTACTTCTCCTTTAGCCAATTTTTTTCTCAGGTTTAACATATCTTCATCATATTTAATTAGATGTTACTCCACATGGTTTCACCAATGTGGATGCTTCTCGATTGTTTTATTAAAAACAATGGAATTAGTAGATTTTTCCTCTATTGTATTGGAAGAAAAATTACCTAAGGGAGGTTCAGAGAATGACCATTCTCTTAATATGTATTATAGTTGAGAAAGTATTTCACTCATTAATGAAAAGGTATTAGACATGACTGGCCTTATGTTAGCAAGTGCCTTGAGATAAGAGGTCTTTCTCATTATTACATTTCCAATTATAGGATTATATTGACAATGATAAATACTATTTTGGAGAGAACTTTCACAAAAAATGACATCATGAGGAGGACCACCATGGTGGACTATAGTAATGGATAAATCCTCTTTCTCCTTGGTCTTCTGGAGACATGAAGGTTTTTCGTGGCTCTCATCTGGAGATAGGCTCTAGGGATTGACCAAAGTTTCATAAAGAATTACTACATGATGAAGTGACTGATGGAGAACTTCATAATTACTGCTACTACTCCCATCATTTGGTAATGAGATAGTAGAATCTTGATCTTCAATAGACAAATATCTAAGGGATTTAAAAACTCTAGCATTAAGAGAAGCCATATTAGAGCCCGGATCTTGGTTTTCCAACTGTGCATGGAGAGAATTCTTCTTGGATGCCATATTACACTTAGTTAGGGACAATTTTTGGGAGAAGTGGTTATTATAGTATGATATATTTGCCTGCCTTGGAGTGGTTATCAGAACGGACCGATTACCTCAAATTGGAAAGGGTGTATGTTCTCGATCTTATTTTCCATATGATATGGGGTAGTATGCTCCATAACCCTCTTAAACTGGAATAGAGGTATGTATATACTCCCGGATGGCATAACGATGTGTCATCCTATGTGTGGGTATAGATTTATGTGTTTGTTCCTCTGGTACTACTGAAGTTTTTGTTATGATATTCTGACATCCTTCCAGAATATGTCTAGTAATTTTTGTCTACCCTTTCACCATTGTTAAGATATGTTTGGGGACTTCAGTGGCCGAAACAAAAATATACATTCACTCTAAATCTAGAGTAGGTGTATGTGCATGATCCCATCCTCCTTTTCCTATAAATGGGTACTGATAGTATACATGTAGGGGGGAAGAGAGTTGAGTATACCCCAGATTTTTCATCAGATATTTCCGAATGACTTCTCCAGGTGATGCCAAACGAGATTGTTGGCAGGCTAGATGAATACTGGAAGGTGTATGAACATGATGGATATTTTCCATATAACATAGTTGAATAAATTTTTTCAATACTGGAATACGAGACTGCTAGTGGGATTATGGATTGTAAGCAGGTGTTTGGTCATGTTTACCAGTTGCCACCACATTTGATTGGTGTGATTCCTTAAATGCAGTCAGATGAGCCTGCTAACTTGATAATAATTTGTAAGTAGGTGTATGTTCCTGTTCATGGTATTCCACTAGAACTTCCTGGCAGGATTGGTGGGTTGCAACCATATGAGTCTATTGGATAGTAGAATTAGGACGGACGAGTGTATGTGATCGCTCATTGTTTGCCACAAATTTAGGCTGATGGACTTTTCTGAAGGGGGAAAAGGTAAGAACCTACACCTTGTTGACCAGATGTTGTCCTTGACGGTTCGTCTTGCATTCCAGGGTCTGGTAGACCTAGGCAGAACATCCATAGGAAACACCCCCATCATGTTGGGGGTTCACTGTCATGCGATTATTCTTGTCGCTATTGTTGGCGGGAGTCATTGAGAAGTACCCTTGCATCTTTTAATTGAGGCCATGAGTGACCTATTGATCCACCTACCCATAGTATGAGAGGGACTGGTTGTTGTGTTCTAGGGATAAAGACCAGAAATGGTTGAATATGGTGGTTAGAACCGTCTCCTTCATGACCATCGGCCGTCGTTGACTAGACGATCGAGGGTTGTTATTAACCTCAAGAGCCTTTTGGGAAGTCTCCAAGGTTGGGATAGTACCATACTAATGATACTCCCTTATCATCTCATTGGAGACCCAATGATGAAGATTCTTAAGTTGGTGATGACATCCTTCTGGTGAATGATGATCTAGCTTGAGCAGCAGCCGAGACATTCTCAGGTGAAAACTTAAAGGAATCCATTTTGGAGTGAAGGCAGTTCTGATAAAAAACAGAGAACAACAACAAACTCCATTAAAGCAATGTCTTTTATATGTCTAAATGCATGATTGATTCCTTTTTCTAGCCTTCCTTTATAAATTGATAGGGGCTTTATAGGTGGGTAACATTATTAACATGGTTAAGGATTCACGTCGGGTTTACCATTTTTGTTTCGTAGTTCCATGAAACATGTGTTCTAGTTTAAGAATAACTCCTTCTAGGAAGTTTCCATTGGATTTATTCATGGAACTGGAAAAATACAACATTTAATTATCTAAAAGGGACCTACTATTCAAAGGTAGGCGTTCATTATATTTGATCTTTATGATACTTAAGAACATACATTGGTTGAGAGAATGGGAGGTCGGACTCATCACACAATTTTTGGGGGAATTATTGTCTAATATGGGACTCTCTTTATAAATTTAAGATATTTTCATGAGTCCTTGTTAATTTACCAAGTATAATATAAGTTTTCCATGGAATTTTAAATCACTTATTAACATGTGTGAAATTTATAATCATCTATATGTATTCGAGGTTCCCTATAAATGGAATCCTCTCATATAGTATTTAGAGATTCTTTTAATCAATGTTACGACGATATGAGGTTTTAATCCACTCAATAGGGAAATCTGTAATTTATTTTCATCTAGGGTGATGAAGGTTTGTTTACATATTATAATTGTACACATAAAATGGGATACCTACGTATCCTTGTGAAAGAAATCATAACCCTCATAGTTTGGTGTTTCTTAATGGGACACATCATACCTTTTAAGGTCATGTGATAATGACCTAGCCATACAATTTAATGTCATGTGGTAAGGACATCTTAGAGAAAGGTGCTTAGTTATTGTTTGGTGTGGGACTTATGCTTAAGTAGCCCTTTGAACATGGAAAGAATATGAGTTTCCAAGTAAGAATAGAACCGGTTGGGAATGTGGCCGAGGAAGAACAAGGTTGTCTTGAATTGTTGGGTTTGAACCTTAAGGAGGCTTCCTACGTATCGCATGTGGATGTGAATCAAAACCCCTGTAGTTTGATAAGTCTTATACAAGAGTATATTACTTTGAGAGAAATGAGCTAGGGATTAAATCTTGAAAAAGATGCCTTGGTGATTTAGGGGTTTAATTTGAGGAATACTCTTAAGGAAGATTCCCAGATTAATGAAATTAGGGTTGGATTTCAAAAGAGGATATCCAGTGAGCTCGGGCCCTAAGAAGGCTTCCTACATATCCCAAATATTATGAGAATTAGTGTTATCATAGTTCATACAAGGATTGTGAAAATTTTGTGATCATAAAAAATATCTAAGCCCACGTGAGTCATGCTCGGTGTGAGAAATAAGAGGATGTCAAAAATATAACAGTGGCACCCACACTTTTCCTCCTCCGTTGGTGGAAGATGGTGCACCTACGTACAGTGGAGAGGGTGGATGAGGTTGAGTCGACCCAAGAAGAGGAAGAGGCAAAAAGGCTTCCCTATATTCACATCACATTGGAAAAGGGTCCAATGCAAGGAAGGAGTGAAGGTGAAGGAAGTAGAGGGGAGCAGGACTGCAACCTCCTACTTGAAAGGTTAGGGTATTACACCAGGAAGGCTGCCCTATTGGATCATAGTAGGGGAGGGAGACTTATGCTTTTATTACGTGAAAAAAAGTGTGAACTGTACCTTCCCTACCAGAGACCTAAGGTTCTTGGTTTTAGAGATGAAAAGGGGAGGACAAAAACCCAAACCCTATCCTCTAAACCAAGAACTTACAAAAACTATTCCTAGAAGAAAGGTCCATATGACTGCAGATATACAAACCCACAGACACTCCATGAATCCTAACCCCATTGTGAAACAAATGCGAGAAACCTATGAATACAGATATATGAACCCAAATAAGAGGCATGCTATTGTGCCATTCCCAAAGGATTGATAAGTCCTGAGGTTTTGGTGGAGGCTTCAACTTAGTCCCTTTCAGATAAGGGAACCAAGGAAGGAGATAACCTACCATGAAGGGCCTTAAAGAGGGAAATTAATTTGGTATGCAGGCCTTATACATAGATCTTTCACCTAGGTAATCCCTATAGGTTTTTCGCGTGGGTACCCCACATAGGTATGTCGCGAGCTATACAGTGCATGTGTGTCGCGTAGGCCTTTACGATGACTGAAAAATTCTTCACATAGGGGAACCAAGCCTATGTAAGCTTAAAATTGTGAAAGACTTTCAAAACATGCTTATCCCATCTAATTATCTCTTCTATCATGTTTTTAGAGAGCTACCTAAGACAATTTGATAGATATATGTGAAAGAGATACGTAATGGGAGCTTTAGGTAGTCCTTAAATGTTTTTAGTCTCTAAAATGGGGAGCCCAAGGGTCCTATTTATAGGCTAAGAGGGGGCTCATAAAATTCAATTTGTTGGTGGAGGTCCACTGCATAGTCCCTCTATGAAGGTTCGCTGCATAAGGGCGCATAAAATATACTGCCGCACAGGTCTACCGTGCCGGTGTGCCGTGCAGGTTTACAAAACTAGCCTTTTGAAACTTTTTCTTTCCTTTTAATTCTTCAAACTTTTCTTGGGATTTTGAAATATTTTCGGATATCTTCACAGTCTTTTTGTATTACTAAGTAGTGTCAACACCTTTAAACCCCTATTTTTTTTAAAGAACTCAATAAATCTATAAAAACTCAAAAAACCCTAAAACCACATAAAACCATAAAACTCTAAAACCCCTAGAAAACCATAGAACTTTTCAATATCCCTAAAAACCCTGAGGCCCAGAAAAATCCTAAAAAATACCAAAAAATCCATAAAAAAATAAAAAACCCTAAAACCCTAAAAATCCCTAAGAAAACCATAAAAACTGAAAACACTTAGAACCCCGAAAAAAATGAAAATTGTAAAAAAACATAAAACCCTAAAATCCCTAAAATCCTATAAACCTAAAAAATCCATAAAAACCCTAAGAACTATAAAAAATATAAGAAATCCCTAAAAATACCTAAAAACCTAAAAAACCTAAAACCCTAAAAAACCCAAAGAAAACCATAAAAACCTAAAAACACATAAAACCCCTAAAAACCCCTAAAAACCAATTTTTTTAAAACCCTAAAAAACCCTAAGAAGACCCCAAAAACCTAAAAACCCCTAAAAATAATAAAATACCTAAAACCTTACAAACCCATAAAATCCAATAAAAACACTTTAAAAAACTAATATTTATAAAACCCCTTTAAACCCCTAACAATGATAAAAAAATATAAAAAACCATAAAACACTAAATAACATAAAAAATCCCTAAAACACCAAAAATACCATAAAACCCCTAAAGCCCCTTAAAACCATCAAAATCCCAAAACCCTTAAAAATATAAAAATACAAAAAAAAACTTAAAAATGTCTAAAATCATAAAACCCCTATAACCCTAAAAAACCCTAAGAAACCCTCAAAAACCTAAAAGTGCATCAAACCTCTAGAAAATTGAAAAACACTAACAAACTTGAAAATCATAAAAAACCTGAAAACCCTAAAAACCCCTAAAACAATAAAACCCCTAAAACCATAAAAAAATACTAAAAGCCCATAAAACATAAAAAAACCGCTAAAAAAATAAAAAACCATTCAAACGGGTAAAAATGTTACAAAACTCTGAAAAACCATTGAGCCCCTAAAAATATCATAAAACCTCTAAAAATCAAAAAAACCCATTAAAACACTAAAAACTAATAAAAAACCACAAAATCTCTAAAAAAACCAAAAGCAATAAAATTCCATAAAGATCCCTAAAAATTAAAAAAAACTAAAAACCTCTAATGAATCCAAAAAAAATTAATAAAACCTTAAAACCATAAAATAATTACACCCAAAAAACCTAAAAATGTTAAGAACTCTAAAAAAAATAAAAACCATAAAAAATTCTAAAAAACTCTCAAAATCCCTAAAAACCATAAAAATACTAAAGATTCACTAAAAATACTTAAAGCATAAAAAACCATTGAAACCTGTAGAAACACTAAAAATGGATAAAAACCTACAAACACATAAAATAAATAAAAAAACTATAAAATTTCTACAAAAACCTAAAAAATCCTAAAAACAAACCCCCTAAAATCCATAAAAAAACTTAAAAACCCCCCCAAAACCAATTAAAACCCTAAACAACTAAAAACCAAAAAAAATTAAAACCCAAAAAAATTAAAAAAAAACTCAAAAAACTGTAAAAAATAAAAAATCCCTAAATTCCAAAAAAACCAAAAAACCCTTAAACCACCTAAAAACCCAAACCACAAAATCCCTAAAACCCCTAAAAACCAATAAAAATTCAAAAAATCCCCAAAATATTTTAAAAAGTAAAATCCACTAAAAACGTAGAAAAATCCTAAGAAAATCCTAAAACCCCTAAAAATGCTAAATCCCCCAAAAATCATAAAACCGTTAAAATGACAAAAAACCCTAAAAATCAATTAATATTATAAAAGTCCCTAAAATACCTAAAATGTAAAAAATAGTAAAAACATAGAAAAAAAATAATCAAACCTTTAAAACCTAAAGAAAATTAAACCCCTAAAAAATATCAAAAATGATAAAACCCTTAAAAATCCTAAAACACCATAAAACCCCCAAACAACTATCAACCATAAAACCCCTAAAACCCACAAAAACCCTAAAAACAACTAAAAATCATAAAAACCCATTAATCCCATAAAATGTTAAAAAAACAAAAAGAAAAAGAATAAACCCCCTAAGAATAAAAAAACAAAAAAAACCATAAACCCCTATAAACCCTCAAAATCCCCGAGAACCATAAAAATGATAAAAATCCCAAAAAATCCCTAAAAATCCATAAAAATATAAAAAACCCTAAAAAAGTTAAATACCTTAAAACACTTAAAACTCATAAAAACCCCAAAAAATATAAAACCACTAGAGACCATAAAAACACTAAAACCCCTAATAATTATTAAAATCCAAAAAATTCCAAAATACCCTAATAATCTAAAAAACCCCTAAAAATTCGTAAAGAAAAAGCATAAAATCCGTTGAAAACCCCATGGAAAACCATAAAAACCTAAAAAAAATTAAAACACCTTAATATATAAAAAAAATAAAAACACTAGAACCTTATAAACCCATAAACCCCACAAAATACATAAAACCTTAAAAACAAATAAAAATCCTTAAAAATCACTAAAAATCCTTAAAACATTAAAAACCAAAAAAAATTAAGAAAACCTATAAGAAATCATTAAAAAACTAAAAACGCTTGAAAGCCATAAAAACCATAAAAAAGACAAAGTCTTTAAAACCATAAAATTCAAAAACACTCAAAATCCCTAAAAACCCTAAAAATCCATAAAAATATCTAAAAATGTAAAAAACCCAAAAATTCAAACCACACTAAGAAAGTATTAAAAACCTAAAAAAAATTAACCCCTAGAAGACCTAAAACTTTCTGAAAACATCAAAAACTATAAAATGGCCATAAATACTGTAGAAGCCACTAAAAACTATAAAAACCATAAAGACATTAACAAACCATAATAACCCATGAAAACCCTAAAAACCACTAAAAATAATAAAAACCATTTAAACCACTAAAATCATTAAAAAAATCATAAAACCCTAAATACTATAAAAAACCCAAAAAATATAAAAATCTAAAAAATACCACAAAAACAAAAAACCACTAAAAAGAAAAAAAAATCCTCTAAGTCCCTAAAAACCTTAAAAACCCTAAAAACCCAAAAAAATAATTAATATACCTAAAAATTTAAAAAACCATAAAACCCTAAGAAACCCTAAGAAAACATTAAAAACATAAAAACACTACAACACACTAAAAACATAAAACAAATAAGAACCCTAAATAACCATAAAAAAATGCTAAAACCCCCTAAAACCACAAAATCCCTAAAATCATAAAAACATTAAAAATTAATAAAAACCTTAAAACCCACTTACAAATCTAAAACCATTTAAGCACCAAAAAATTTAAAAAAATTCTAAAAAACCATAAAACTCTAAAGAACATCAAAAATCACTAAAATCACCAAAATCCCAAAAAACCATTAAAACACTAAAAACATCAAACCCCACAAAATCCCTAAAAACCCTAAAAAAATAAAAATATTTAAAAATCCCTAGAAATATAAAAAAACGAAAAACCAATTAAATCACTAAGAAATCATTAAATACACAAAAACATTTAAAACCCCAAGAAAAACAAAGAAATACTAAAAACCCCAAAAATCCCAACAAATACTAAAAATGATAAAACACCTAAAAACATAAAAGAACATAAAAACCCATAAAAACCCATAAAACACTAAAATCTATAAAAAATTTAAAACCACAATTTTTTTTAAAAAATATAAAAAACCTTAAAAACCATAAAAAACTAAAACAAACCCTAAAACCCCAAAAAAACCAATAAAAAAACTACAAAAAAAATGAAAAAATATCAAAATCCCTAAACACCCCATAAAAATCATAAAAGATGCATCAAAATCACTAAAAAAATTAAAAACAAAGAAACATTAAGAACCCATATTTAAACATTATAAACCAAAAAACAATTAAAACATCTAAAAACCCCTTAAAAACTAAAAAACCCTTGAAACCCAAAAAACCCTAAAACCCATAAAAATCTTTAAAACCCCTAAAAACTATACAATTAAAAAAATCCTTGAAAATACTAAATACATAAAAAACCCTAAAAACCTAAAAAAACTAAAAAACATTAATAACATAAAAAGACTAAAAACCCCTAAAAATACTAAAAACAAAAAAAATCACAAAAACCCTAAAAAGAAAAAAATACCATAAAAACCATAAATAAACTTTAAAACAATAAAGAAACACTAAAAACCCTAAAAACCCACTAAAAAATCTAAAACCCCTTTAAATACCTATACACTTTAAAAACAATAAAAAACTAAAAAAAACCCTAATGAATGGTAGGCTTGTACGATTGACAGTTGTTTCTCTCACATCAATGATGGTGGTAACCCCACTTCTCTATCAAGGTTTACACTGACCAAATTTAATTTGAACCATAACACCCCACTTGTTGAAGTTAAGATAAAAATAACGAGATTATCCCCTATGCCCTTTTAAATTCAACAATGTGTGGCTTATCGTTCTAGGATATATGGAGGTGGTGATTAGTAGATAAAATAGTACATATGTTGGAATCCACCTTTATATTATGGCCCCTATGATTATAAAATTAAAGTTATTTTGAGGGAACGGAGAAAGAACTCCTTTTCAAGGCTTGATGAAGATATTAAAGCTACTAAACAACAATTGTCTAGTTTTTGGAATTCCAACCAGAAATTTAATTTACCCTCCTATGAAAAAAATTAGCTTCATACTAAGTTGGATGATCTTCTGGCTCTCAAGGAATGGCTGGTGAAGAACCAATTCAATGTAAAATGGAATAACGATGGGGATATTAACTCTAAGTTATTCTATAAGATTCATAAGGAAAAGAATGTCAAGAGGGTACCTGATTCCATCTACATAAATGGTTCTATTCTTACATCCAAACATGACATCTGATTTTCCATTGTGGATTAATTCAAGATTGTCTACAATGATGATGAGAGGGAGGATAATACTCAACTTACTGACTCAATTCTTCCTTGTTTGGATGAACACCAGAATTCTGCCTTAAATCCTCCCACCATTCAGTAAGAGGTCAAAACTACCCTATAATTATTGAATATAGAGATTTCAGTGGGTTTGGATGGTTTTGGAAATAAGTTCTTCATGATTTATTTGGATTTCATGCATGTAGATATCACGAATCCAATCAGGGAGTTCCTTCTTTCCAGCTCTATCTCCAATGGAATTAATTCTCACATGGTTTCCCTTATTCAAAAGGATGAGAATTCTATTGATATAATGACTTCCATCCATTTTATAGTGGAACCACCATTCCAAATATCATTAGAAAAATTATGACTATGAGGTTGGGTAAGATTATGTATAATATTATCACACCAAATAAATTCATGTTTGTTCCTGGGAGAAGCATCCAGTATTGTCTCTACAAATATTTGGAAGGTATCAATATCATGTAGAAGGAAAACAAATATGATAAATTTTATCTCATTTTGGGCATCTCAAAGGATTTTGACACCATAAATTGGAGCTTTATATTCAAAGTAATTAATAATTATGGGTTTTAGCCCATCTTTATTAGGATGTTCACTAAGATTTTGACAAGTTCCAGAGTCTCAATTCTCATCAATGGCTCACCAAAGGGGTTATTTAAATTCTCTCATGGTTCTAGTCAAGGAGACCAAATCTCAAGACCTCTCTTTTCAATTGTTTAGGATTATATGATTCTTTTCATTATTGACCTCTCCCAACCCAATCTTTATAGGATGATAAGGGAAAGAAATGATTTTTATGTTCCCTCTCATCTCTTTTATGTGGATGAAATCCCTATATTAGGGAATTCCAAAATTGTAACCTTACTATATATTAAGAAGATCGTTTGTCACTATGAAAATGTGGAAGGTTTATCAATTAGCTGGAAAAAGTCTTCGGTCGTCTTTGGTAAATGAATTTCACCATACAGATTTCTATATTTGAAAATGTCCTTGAGATTAAAAGGGGACAGTTACCCTTTGATTACCTTGGTATTCATATTTTCTAGAAAAAAGTTAGGAGCTATCATCTTGAAACCATTTCAATCTTGATCATCAGCCAACTGTCTAAATGGAAAAATAAATCTATATCCCAGGAAGGGAGGGTTTGCTTAATCAACTCCATCATCACCTTAATGTTTGTTCATGACTTCTCTATTTATATATGGAAGGTATCTCTAATAAAAGGACTCCATGACATGATTATGAACTTTTCCTAGATGGGTAATATTAATGAAAGGATGTTAGTTACAATTTCATGGAAGGACTACACTAAACACCTGTCATGGGTGGAATGGGTATCAAGGATATAAAAAAATTTAATGATACACTTCTTGGAAAATTCACCTAGAATTGGATCACTTCTCAAGATGAAGGATTGGATTTTTTACAAAATATATTCAATCAATGGATCCATAGTGTATTCTCAGGGTAAATAACTTCTTACACATGGTCTAATATTAGGGCCTCATTAAAATACATTATGTCCTTCTCAAAATGATTAGTTTCTAAACTGTACAATTTGAGCTTCTAGACTACCACCTGGTTGGACAGAACTGATTAAGTTGGTCATGCCTCTACCATATAGACATAACTTGTCTATTGTTGAAATATATCAGAGTATTCGAGAGTTCTCTGATATATTACCTTCTCATATTCTAATGTAGTTTCGGGGGTATAATTTCATTGATGTTGACACCCTCATCTGGAAGCCGATTTTTGTTGGGATGCTTAACACCAAAGACTTATATCATCAAAAAAAAAATTCAAGGAATTAATGCAATAGATTGGATGTCCTAATTTCAGAATCCCTTCATTATTCATTCTATGAACTTGCTTCTGTGAATGCTCTGGAAGGACAAATTACCAATAAATGATCAGCTGAAAAAACCAAATTGTAACTCACCTAAGCTTGTTACCTATACATGCTAGATGAGTAAGGTGAACTAGAACTTTTTTTATATAAATATTCATCTATCCCTTGGTCTCATTTTTAGGATTTTTTTGGGTTCCAAATTTCACTTGACTGCCATCTGGTGGACCCACTGTGCAATATTTTTGTTCAGAATTTTATTGAGCAGGTTCACAATCTGCTGATCACTACGGTTGCTTCTTTGATTTCCCATGTTTGGGTAGCATGAAATTATACTAACATTTTCAAGAATAGGAGATCTTTTCATGGTGGATTTGTGGACATCCACAAGTATATCCATGCTGTATCCTATATCCAAGAATGTTTGATGGCTAACGATGTCACTGATTTAGATAATCTTAATATGATTGGAGTATTTGGTAGAAAAAAACGATTGTTGATGAAATTTATTCGATGGATTCCCCAGATCCCATCATTTATTAAGGTGAATTTTGATAGTGTGTCCTCTAGTGAAACCGACCCCTTGGGATCTGGGGGTGTCTTTTACACATACTATGGTTCTGTGAAAGGATTCATTTTCCACATCATTGGAAATGGATGTTCATATGAGTCTGAGCACTGTGACATTGTGAGAGCAGTCAAGTTTCCAGTTCAATTTTGGTCGAAGATACTCCATATTGAATTAGACTCAATGCCTGTAGTGGAATCCCTAAAGAACAAATCCATAATAGTCCATTGGAGAATTCTCTCACACTGGATTTGTTGGATTTGGTGGCCTAGAACCAGCTACATTTTACTTTATTCATTAATAAATACCTTATCACATCTTGATTGTTATTCTACATGACAATGTATATGATAATTCTTAAGTATAACTATTTCAATAAAAGGTCATAGTGGATCCCTACTATGATGAGAACCTAGAATTTCCATAACAATGTTCTTGAATATATGTTTTATGCCCAGATGATGTTTTTCTTGGGGAAAAAATAATACATGCCATTAAGGGTGAGGACTCCTAAGACTTTGAGGCACCTTCTCATGGTGTGAGACCTTGGTAATATCTAGGAGGATATTATGAGAACGAGACCCACCAGTAGGAAATCCACATTTCATAGTGTCATTGGATGTTACTATCTACGGACATGTGACTTGGTCCATAGCCTTTAAAATTATTATTAATGGATATTACAACTCACGCACATTGATGTATTGATAAAAACTGTGATGACACACTGTTCACATTGAGGTAGGATACATTTGGTGTGTCACGATTAATACTGCATTAATAGATAATGCAAGAAATGATTTGTCACTTTGTTCCATAATGGAAGTAGATATCTCAATCCCTATTATGTAATTGATATAGCCTAAATAAATCCATAGTATTGGTGAGTAATGGGAAAGTTCAATTCTAGAAATTCAAAGAAAGAATAATCGATCACATGGGTTGATGGCACTAGAATACAACCCGTTTGATTAGAGATATCAATAAAAAGGGATTACATTACACATTAAACATTCGTTGGAGGTGACATGTCATTACGGCATTAAATTCTTTCATTATAGGTGCCTTGGCATGTTGCTACATGTTAACCATGGACTTTAGGCAGGCTCTTCCTAATTCCACTATGAAAGAGGCCTAGAGGGTCACCCACTAAGTGTTTCCAAGTATCTCAGTTAAAAAATAATTTAACAAGTTGAATAATTATTATTCCCAATTGTGGTTTAATAATTATTCAAGGATGCCTCATCACATTTATTTCAACACTAGTTATTCGAGAGAATATATTTTGGGTGAATTAATATATTTATTAGCGATTAATGTAGTGATATTTATTTGAGAAATAAATATCCATTATTCATTTTCTAATAAATGTTGTGGAGGAAATAATGAAAATGGAAAAACAAAAGTACACACTATGTATATTAATAAACAAGCTGTGTAGTTTTTATAGGGATTTGTGGGAAATAATTTTATTTAATTAAATAAATAATATTATGTGTAATTTGCTGGGTGCATTTCAAGTAATAATAATAGTCAACTATTATTATTATACATGGGGTTTTACTAAGAATTAAATAAAATGAATAAATGATTTTGGGTAATTAATTCATTTTATTATTCTATTTAATTAAAATCCCAATTATATAATTATCATTTTCCTAGAAATTTTTTTGGTGGTTGTGTAAAATGGATCTAGAAAAATATCTCATGAAAAGAGAGAATTAGTTTCTTCAAAGAACTCTCTAAAGCTTCAAGATAGATCCTCCTCCATCGGATTAAGAAGATATTTTTGCAAGCGGCTCTCAAGGCGATCTAAGGCGGACATCACAAGCGAAGGATTTTTCATGCTAGCACCTTGTGATCCCTTAAATGACATCCAAATATACATGGATCATGTGTGGATCACTATTAGAGGAATCCTACTCTAGGATTCTATGATGCAACGACGGATCACATCGGACCGTGACTGGAAAAATCAATAGATAGAGAACTTGATCAAGATATTTCTTGTCTTTTAATTAAATTAATTATAACGACCATATGATGATCCTCTGTATAGTTCTAGGACTCCCTACCTTTCATTCATTATTCATTTTATTTTACAGATATGACATTTTATTATCATGAAGGATCTCATATTGATCATTGTTAATGAAAAAATTAAAGTTTTATACACCCACCAACGCACTTCCACCTTGCCAGGAACCTAAAAGTGGTATAGGATGAAGGTTATATCATTGATTATAATTATTTAGTTTTTCTTTGGTTATTTACACATTTAATAATTTAGTTGTTTCAATTAATGTTAATTATTCTATAAATATGAATCAAGAGATCTATTCCTCCTCTTTCGTTTCTCATTCACCTTACGAAAACAATTTTTTCTTTTAATTTTGATTAAAATAAAAAAGAGGATCTCATCCAAAGGTGACAAAGCTTCCCAGCCTTACAACACCAGAACACATAGCACGTATTTGATAGTACATGCCATGTTGTATAGGTTCCATGCACTGGGACGGTCCGCCAAACCAGGCCATGTCATTGTATTGTATCTATGTCTTTAAGACTCTGTGTGTTGACCAGGAATAGGTGGCACATGGATTCTGGATCCCATGCCGTGTGGCCCACTGAACACCATGTGTAGTACCTTTGGTAAGGGTTGAATAGTGTACCCCGTACATGGCTTGCCCAGCTAGAAACTGTGTTACGTGGATACTACACGGTTTGTGTCCCACTGAACACACTGTGTACTCTGAAGATTTCCAAAGTACATCTACACACTATGTCCTTGGGATTGTACTTCGGATGGATGGTGATGAAAAGTACACACCATGTAGTCAGAAATACATGTCATGTACTCATCCAAATTATGAATATTTATTTAAATTTATTATTATATTATACAAACCCTTGAGACATGTACCATAGTGTGGGAGTAAAGTTGAGGCACAACAAGTGATAGGTGTTTTATATATATGTGTTTAATTTATAATTTTTTTAATGTTCTTTTTAACTCATTGGGTAGTTATGAATGGGGATTCACCAGGTTTCATCCAAGGTAAAAGTTACGTACAAAGATAATTTTAAATGAATTTATTTGTTTAAAATTATTATGGATGATAATCTCAAATAAATTCAGAAAAAGGGTTCATGATAAAATGATTGATTAATTAAATAAAATTAATTGATTAGGGAATGATTTATCTTAAACAAGAATGAATAAATAATTTAATGTTAGTTTTGTTTATGCGTAAATATCATTTAATGTATGGATGATCATGAGCTAGACCAAGACCCTTGTATGTGAATGATTTATTTTAATTTATTTATTGAAATTAATTTTTTTGTCCTGTGAGCCTTCTCCTCATTAACATATTGGGCCTACGTGCCCAAGGTTTATTTTATCTAAAACCCTATTTCATCCTTCATCTGCGAGTGAGATAAAATAATATGTAATGGATGGATCTCCAAATCTAGTGGAGGTGGCCCAAGTTAGGAGTTAAGGTTAATCCAATCCAAGGAGATACAGAGGTGGATAGGTGGAAAGCTGTAAACACTAACAAAAAAGGTTCAAGATGATTCTCCCCCAGGTATTGGATTAGTTTATCAACCACTAGATAATATATCCAACAGAACAAGTTCATGATCAAACCTTTTCTTTTATTTATCTCAGTTGCATGGTTTCTTTATTGTGGGTGTGTTGTCACGATCACAAAATTATGTAATTAAACAAGCATGCAAGATGGAACTAAAATAAGACCGGATTATACATAAATATTATCTTAGGCATGGTTAATCACTTAAGTTTTTCCCACTTAATATTAGAAAGTATGTAATCAAAGATAATAAATGGGAATTTACATATAAGTATAATATCCCTCAAAGAAAATATTAAGCTGGTATAGCCTTCCATAATCGTGGTTATAATCAAACCACCATTCAAAGTGCTTGACCATCCATAGTTGGGGTGCTATAAATTATTGGGGAATTATAATTCAAGGTTTTGGGTTGAATTGAATTGGTTCACATAATGGGTGGACTGCCACAACAGGACTTGGTGTGAGTAAGAGGAAAAGTTCGGAGAAATCCAAAATAAATGGATTTTAGGATTAGGGAGTCCACTCAGCAGATCAAGGAGCTTCAAGTTAAGGTAGTTGGAATTTGAAATGCCTACCTAAAACACTTCAAGTTGCTTGACCCACCCTAGATGGGGTAATGTGAAGGGAAAATGGATCCTTATCACTAGAATATTCAATAAACAGAATATTCCAAAGTCTATGTTGAGGGATATTGTATTTCGATAAAATAGTGGGAAACTAATAAGTGTTAAATTATTTATTTGTCGCAGTTTTATCATGATAAAGTACTAAAAATTTTCTCATATTAATTTGTAGAAATGTCATGAAAGATGAATTCAATCATATCATTGTGAACCACACTCAAGAAGGAAAACCTTCTCACTAGAACTAAATTCCAGGAATGGAAGAGGCATTTATGCATCATCCTTCACCAAGAGAGGAAATTGTATTTGCTGGAAGATCCTATTATATTTGTTCCTTGAAAAGAGGTCAGTGATGAGGAACTATCTCTCT
Source organism: Viscum album (assembly GCA_963277665.1). Taxonomy (NCBI): domain Eukaryota; kingdom Viridiplantae; phylum Streptophyta; class Magnoliopsida; order Santalales; family Viscaceae; genus Viscum; species Viscum album. Next base: position 405,357,525 of record OY728148.1, on the reverse strand, counting down.
ACATAAAACATTTGGATGATGTGAAAAAATGTCCAATTTTTCATTCTATCATCCTGTCTAATGATCTCTTAAATAAACATAAAAACATGGATGCATATAGCATGATGTCTTACCTTAAGGATCTTTATCAATATAAGGTGAGACATGAGAGATATGAGATCTCCAACGCTTTGTTTACAACTAATCTTGGATAGTCTATGCTAGCTGGGCTTCATATAGTCAAGCTTATTCACTATATTGAATGCCTGGACATCTTAGGGATTATGTTCCAAGATGATTTGAGTAATGATCTCATACTATCATCACTTCCCAAGACCATATTTAGCTTTATTTTCAACTAAAACATGAGAAACAATTAGAAGATTCTATTGGAACTTCTGACCTCAATTAACCAGGTAGATAAGGACATGGGGTGTGAAAAACCTACTGTCATTATGGTGAATAAGAAATGTAATGACAACGAAAAGGGTATAAGGATTCATAAACAATTTGAAACCCCTGAGCACCGTCCCTCCAAGAAGGGGATGATCCAAAGGTATGTCAAGGAACCTAAGATGATATTTTTTTTCCTGTGGCAAGAAAATATACTATAAGAGGAAATGAACCAAGAAGTATGGGGATGCTAAAGGTTAATTAATTATCAAGTGTAATCTTTCCGTTTCTACATATTGTTTATTAGATACAACTTGTGGGGAAGACATCTGAATTCAAATTAAGAAACCAAGTAGATTTATAATGATTTCTAGAGGAGAGGTGGATCTTTGAGCTACCAAGGGAGCAAGGCTGGCTATATTGGCCATTGGTGATTACCATCTCTCATTGCCAACTGGGATGATTTTTATTTTACATAACAGTTATTATGTTCCTAGCGCTACCAAGAACATAATTTATATATCACGTATGGATATGGATGGATTTAGTTTCAATTTTAGAAATAAGGGTTGCTTCTTTTTAAGAACAACATATGTTATAGTATGTCACATTTAAATAATGGTTTGTATGTATTAAATTATGAAAACCTGATGATGGAAAAAAGATAACAAAACAAACTCACATGACTTATACATCAACCAGTTGAGGTATCACCATCTTGGTCATGTAAATGATAATACATTGAAAAAACTCTGCCAGGATGGTTATTTAGACTCTACTGAGCTAAAACCACTTGATAGATTTCATGCTTGTTTTCATGATAAAATGACCAAGCCGCCTTTCGGTGGATAGGGTGAAAGGGCCACAGATATTCTAGGATTGGTGAACAAGGATGTGTGTGGTCCATTTCTAGTAGAATCTATAGATGGATATTATTATATCATTACTTTTATTGATGATTTGAGTATATATGGCTATGTCTACTTAATGAGGTATATGTTAGAGTCCTTAGAGAAATGTAAGGAATTCAAGAATGAAGTAGAGAATTATCTTGGTAAGAAGATAAAGAAACTTCGATTGGATCAAGGTAGAGAATATCTGAACCAAGAGTTCATCAATCTTCTACATGAGTTTGGGATTATATCTCATCTCCCTCTAAACTATACACCACAATGAAATGGTGTTAGTGAAAGGAGGAACCACACCTTGTTTTACATGGTGAGGTCAATTATGATTCATTAGGATCTTCCATTATCCTTTTGGGGATATTCATTATAAACTACAATGCACACATTAAATTGAGTACCAAATGAGGTGGATAATAGAATTCTCTATGAGTTATGGAATGGAAAGAAACCCATTTTTTTCAAACATGTTTTTGTGGATGTGGGGAGTTTTTTAAGGCCTTCTCATGAAATAAACTAGCACCCTTAGGGCACAAAGTGTATCTTTATAGGATATCCTAAGGAAACGAAAAGATATTACCAATATAACCCTCTAAAAAAGAATGTGACTGTCGACAGACCAACCATCATTCTTGAGAGAGAGAACATCATCAAAAAGGATAGTGGGAGCATGATTGAATTCGACGAAGTTGATGCTCAAGATACACAGAATTTGGAATAGAAACAAGTTCCAAAGTTCCACATGGAATTGGCTCTAGAAACACAAGTATTTAGTAGGAGATTAAGAGAGGTAAGGGAATAATAGATATTTGGTTTCCTAGTAAATGAGGATGGTGAATCATTATTTTTGGAAAATGATGAACCTCTATCCTACAAGGAAGCAGTAGAAATCTCAGAAGCTGCAAGATGGATAGAAGCTATAAATTCTGAGATGGATTCCACGTATCAAAACCAAGTATGGGTCCTGGATAATGAGACAAATAATATAAATCTTGTTGAATTTAAATGGGTATTAAAGATAATTATGGACATGGAAGGTCAAATTAGCACCTATAAAGAAATTCTAGGGGATAAAGGATTTAGACAACGTCAAGTAATTGACTATGATGAAACCTTATTACATGTTTCCATGTTTAAACCCACAAGAATAATACATTACATAATAGATTACCATGACTATGAGATTTTGAAAACAGATGTCAAAACCTCATTCCTTAACCGGAACTTTAGAAAGAAGTATATATGACACCAATAGAAGGGTTTGTGGCACCAGGTGATTTCAAATGGGTTTTCATGTTGCAAAAATCCATTTATGGATTAAAGAAAGCATCCAAGTCATGGAACATTTGATTTAATGAATCCAAAAAGGAATTTTGTTTCATTAAGAATAAATGTGAGCCATGTGTTTATAAGCGGTTTAATGGTAATGTGGTCGTTATCCTAGTAGTATATGCTGATGAAAATTTACTTATTGGAAACGATGTACCAGTATTATAGTCAGTTAAGGAATAGTTGAACAAGTGTTTCTTCATGAAGGACTTGGGTGAAGCAGCCTACATTCAAGGGATCAAGATCATTCTTGATAGATTCATGAGGATTCTTGGACTATGTCAGGGTACATACATTTACCAGATAATAAAGAGATTTAGTATGGAATAATCCAAGAGGGGATTGGTTTTAGTGTCACATGACCTAAAAATTTCTAAGAGAACATTTCCTCAGGCACAAAAGAAAAAAGATAGAATGGGTAATATCACATACGCTTCGGATATAGGATCCATCATGTATTCCATGTTATGTACTAGGCTTGATGTTTCCTACGGATTGAGCATGGTAGAAATATATAAATAAGATCCAGGAAAACAAAATTGTAATACTGTTAAGACCATCCTTAAGTATCTGAGAAGAACTAAGGATATGTTCCTAGTGTATGGAGGAGATGAAGAGATTTTCATTAGAGGGTATGTTGATGCTTGTTTTTAGAAAGATCATAACAATATAAAGTTGAAATATAGATATGTTTTTGTCTCAATGGAGGATCTCTGAGATGTAAGAGTTCAAAAAAACTAGTTGTCATTGATTCTATAGTAAAGTAAAAATTTATAACATCCTATAATACAACAATGGAAGCCGCTTAAATTTGGAACATTTTCCAGGAGTTTGGTGTGGTTCATAGTAGTAAATATTTGATAACATTGTATTGTGAAAATACTACAGTGGTGGCTCTTGCAAAAGAACCAAAGTCACATCAACAGATAAAGCAAATACTCCAGAAGTATCACTTCTTGACGTATTTCTATGAAAGTGGTGAAGTTGCAGTGAGCAGAGTGTCCAAGAAAGAGAATGTGGTAGACCCCATGAATAAAGGCCTATCTCAGTAGAAGTATGAATATCATGTGAGAGGCAGTAGGTTAATGGTTTTTAGAAGTTGGTTCTTGTATAAGAGGGATTCTATTGGAGTTGGTAGCCTAGAACCAAATACTTTTTACTTTATTCATTAATAGATACCTTATCATATCTTGATTGTTTTCTTGCATGAAAATGAATGTGATAATTTCCTAAGGATAGTTGTTGCAGTAAAATGTCAGAGCGGATCCTTTCTTTGATGAGAACCTGGAAGTGCCATGACACTATTCTTGAATATATGTTCTATGGTTGGATTATTTTATTTTATGAACATAAATAATTCTGGCCATTAAGGGTGAGAACTCATAAAACATTGAGGAACCTTCTCATGGTGTGCGCAATTGGTAATATCCAAGATGATATTATGAGAACGAGACCTGCCAGTAGGAAATCCACCTTTCATAGTGTCATAGGATGTTCCTATCTATGGACGTGTATATTGGTTCTTAGACTATAAGATTATTATTAATGGGTATTAAAACTTGAACACATAGATGTATTGAAAAAAACTGTGATGAACCACTGTCAGCAGCGAGGTAGGATATGTTGGGTGCATCACGAGTAATACTCCATTAATAGATAACATAGAAAAGGATTTTTCACTTTTGTTCCATAAAGGAAGTAGATATCTCGGGCCCTTGGATGGAATTGATATAGACTAAATAAATCTTCTTCAATGGTGATGAATGGGAAAGTTTAATTTTAGAAAATCAAAGGAAGAATAATCAAGCACATGGGTTGATGACAATAACATAAAACCCTCTTGATTCGAGATATCGAGACAAATGGATTATATTACGCAGTAATAATTTGTAAGAGGTGACACGTCATTACAACATTAACTTTTTTCTCTATGGGTGACTTGGTGTGTTTCTAGATGTTAACCTAGGAATTTAGGTAGGATCCACCTAATTCCACTGAGAAAGAGGCCTAGAGGGTCACCCACTAAGTGAGTCCAAGTATATCAGTTAAATATTGATTTAATAAGGTGAATAAATAATATTCTCGATTGTGGTTTAATAATTGTTCAAGTTAGTTTGATCATATTTATTTCGACACTAGTTATTTGAGAGAATATATTGTGGGTGAAATAATATATTTATTAGAGATTAATGTAGTGATATTTATTTGAAAAATAAAGATCCATTATTCAAGGTCTAATAAATATGGTGGAGGAAAAAATTAAAATGAAAAAAATTACACACCATGTATATTAAAATACACAAAGTGTATTTTTTCTGTGGATTTGTGAGAAAAAATAATATTTAGTTAATTAACTAATATTAGGTGTAATTCACTAGGTGCATGTCAAGTAATAATAATATTCAACTGTTATTATTAGAAATGGGGTCTTACTAAGTATTAAATGAAATGAATAAATGATTTTGGGTAATTAATTTATTTTATTATTCTCTGTAATTAAAATTCCAATTATATAATTCCCATTAGCCTAGCCATTTTTTTTGTGGTTGTGCATAACAAATCTAGCAAAATCACTCAAGCCAAGAGAGAATTATTTTCTTCCAAGAACGCTCTCAAGCTATGAGACATATCCTCCTCCACCAGATCATGGAGAGCTCTTTGCAAGTGGCTCTCAAGGTGATCTAAGGTGGACATCGCAAGTGAAGGATTTTCCATGATAGCACCCAGATATCCCACCGGCAACATCCCGAGATATGTGGAGCACATGTGGATCACCGCTAGAGGAATCCTACACTTGGATTCTATGACTCAATGATAGATCACATCATATCATGACAAGAAACATCAACGGATATATAATTCCATCAAGGTAATTCTTGTATTTTAATTAAATTAATTATAACCAGAATATGATGATCCTCTCTATGGTTTCGGGAATCCCTTCCTTTCATTCGTTCTTCATTCTATTCCAAATATGCTATGTTTTATTATCATTACAGATCTCAGATTGATCATTGTAAATGGAAAAATTAAAGTTGGGTACACCCACTAACGTGCTTCCACTGCACCCGGAACCTACATGATTGAGTGTCCCAATGACTCCTAGGAACCCTCTCTCAAGGTCACACATGCCTATAGGGAGGAGAAAATAGTGGCATATGTCCTCTTCAAGAAATCTCTCATGGAAAGGAGCTTGATGTGATAGTTTTTCATCCCACAATGTTTTGAGTCCTATATGGCCTCAGATATGAAATGTGAATTACACACCTGTTTTTGTAAGCCTTTCTTTTATCGCTCTACACGTACTTTTCATTAATAAATTTCAAGGACCAGGCTCGCCTAACCCCAGATATTCTTTTCCCTAAAAACCCTTTAAACCCTAAAAATCCCTAAAAACACTAATTACCAATAAAATCATAAGAATGGTATAAAAATTCCTAAAACACTAAGAAACCCAAAAACCATAAAAAACGTAAAAAAACCTTAAAAACCAAAAAACAAATAAATCCCTGTAAAAACCAAAAAAATCGTAAAAACCAAAAAACCATAAAACACTCAAAATTCCTCAAAATCCATATAAATCCATAGAACACATAAAACCCCTTAAAATTAATAAAAATTAAAAAATACTAAAAACATGAAAACCCTGTAGAAAAACATGAAAACTAAAAAACACTTAAAATCCATTAAAACCCTAAAAATACCAAAAACCCCATAAAAGAGACTAAATCCCCTAAAAATACCTGAAAACTTAAAAAACCCCTATAATCCTAAAAACTGCAAAACTAATAAAAACCCAAAAACCACTAAATTTTTTTTAGAAAAATTAAACCCCCAAAAGATAAAAAACTCTGAAAAACTATAAACCCATTGAAAATTAAAAAATCCATAAATTCCAAAAAATCGAAAAAAAACCATAAGAAACCAAAAAAACCATCAAAACCAACAAAACCATCAAAACCATCAAAATTGAAAAACTCTAAAAACACAAAAAAAAAACAAAAAAACCCTAAAAATCATTAAAAATGTAGAATATAATAAAACCCCTATGAAAACGTTAAAAAAATAAAAACTTAAAACCCATAATTAATCTAAGAAAACACTAAAACCCCAAAACCCCCTAAATACTATAAGAAAACTTAAATCCATCAAAACCCCTAAAAACCATATGAATCCCAAAAAATAAATAAAACCCTAATAGTCCCTAAAAAAGTAAAAACCATAAAACCCTAAAAAAAACCTAAGAAAATTTTAAAAACATAAAGAAACTTAAACCCCTGTAATACCTAAAAATGATAAAAACCCTAAAACCCATAAAACCCCAAAAATTAAACCTGAAACCCCTAAAATACATAAAAAACCATAAAACCCAAAAGACCTTAAAAACCGTAAAAACCCATAAAAACAATAAAATCTATTGAAAACTATAAAAAACCATTAAATACTTAAAAATATTAAAAAGAATCCAAAAACATTTTAAAACCCTTGAAAAACTAAAAAACCCTAATTAGAAAAAAACCCTAAAAACCTAAAACCCATAAAAATCCATGAAATCACTGGAAAACATAAAAAACTATAAAAATCCCTATAATCCCTATAATTATAAAACAACTGGAAATGTTAAAAGCTCATATAGAAACCATAAAAAACACATAAAACCCCTATAAAACCTAAAAAACAAAAAACCCCTTAAACCCCTAACAACCCTTAAAAACCTAGAATCCCTAAAAACCATAAAAAAATAAAAATCCAAAAAGCCCTGAAAATACCTTAAAAAATAAAAAACACTAAAAACCCAAAATAACCCTATGAATCGCTTAAAAACATAAAAACACCTAAAAACCCTACAACATTAAAAACGTGAAAAACACTCAAAAACAAAAAATGACCCAAAAACACCGTAACAACGATAGACGACATAAAACCATATAAAACCCTAAATCAAATAAAAATCTAAGAACCCCACTAAAAACAGTAAAAAAAATCTAAATGCTTAAAGATGTTAAAAATCTCTAAAAAATATTATATATCTAAAAAACAATAAAAACACTAAAACCCAAAAAATCATTTAAAACACCCGACATCCTAAAAAACCCTAAAGCCCTCAAAATATCTAAAACCCTGAAAAACAATAAAAATACTTATAAATCGATAAAATACCAAAAAAAATTAAAACCTCGAGAAATCATTACAAATCCATCAAAACATAAAAACACATAAATCCCACCAAAAAACAAAAAAAAATGTTGAAATCCCTTAACAAACCAAAGGAATCATAAATACCATTAATCCCCTAAAAATGTAAAAACCACTAAAACCCCATAAAAACATAAAAACCATAAGAAACTATAAAAAAACTTTAAACCCCTAAAAATGTAAAATAACTCAAAAAACATTTCAAATCATAAAAAAAATAACAAAACCTAAAAACCAAAAAATCCCATAAAACCATAAAAACCGAAAAACCATCAAAATCCTTAAAACCCATAAAAACCAATAAAAATATTAATAAATCCATAAAATCTATAAAAACATAAAAAATCCCAAAAATCAATAAAAACCCTTTGAAAAACATAAACACCAAAAAAAAACATACACCCCTAAAAACCAAAAAAATGATAAAAACCATAAAACCCCTAAAAACTATAAAAATACTAAAATCCCTAAAAATACCTAAAACCCAAAAAAATACAATAAAATTCTTTAAAATTCCCTCAATATCCCAAAAATGTAAAAAAACTCTAAAATCCCTGAACACCCCTAAGAAAACCTAATAAACCTGAAAACACTTTAAACCCCTAAAATCCAAAAAATTCTAAATACCCTAAAAACCCAAAAGACTATAAAATCCCCAAAACAACATGAAAACAAAAAAAAATTTAAATCCCATTTAAACCCCTAAAAAACCTTTAAACCCTAAAAATATCAAAAAACATAAAACCCAAAAAAAACCAAAAAAAAAAACCCTCAAATCCCTAAAAGACCTAAAAAATAAAAAAATAGTTAAAATACCTAAAAATTTAAAAACCATAAATCCTAGAAAAAAATAAGAAAAATATAAAAATCTAAAAACACTTAAGAACTCAAAAATCCCAAAAAACACTAAAAACCCTAGAAAACACTAAAAACCTAAAAACCCTTAAAATCCTTAAAAACCCTAAAAACCTTAAAAATCCTAAAAATAACAGAAAATTCATAAAAACAAAAAAACCATAAGAGAAATATAAAACGCTAAAACCCTAAAAGACCTTAAAACCCCTAAGAAACCCTAAAAAACCAAAAAACAATTAAAATCCCTAAATCCCAAAAAATGAAAACCCCCTAAAAGACCCTAAAATCCCAAAAAACCCTAAACCCCCAAAAAACATTATAAAGACTAAAAACTAATTAAAACTCTAAAAACCATTTAATCCTTAAAAATATAAAAAATAAAAAAACCATAAAACCCTTAAAATCTCCAAACCCCTCTAAAAACCCAAAACCCCATAACAACTCTAAAAACCCTCAAAATCCCTAAAAAACATAAAATTTAAAATTCAAAAAAAATCTCTTGAAATCCATAAAAACAAAGAAAAACCCTGAAATACCTGAAAACCCATAACAATCCCTAAAAAATCTAAAAACATTTAAAACCCATAAAAAACTAAAAGAAGAAAAAAACCATAAAGCCCAAAAATACCCTAATAACAATAAAACCATAAAACATAAAAAACATAAAAATATAAAACACTAAATAACCTAAATATATAATTTTGATAAAACCCATAAAAATCCCTTAAAAACATAAAAACCCTAATAATCCTAAAATATCCAAAAAAATCACTAAAAAAATGAAAATCCCTATAAACCCTATAAAACCTTAAAAAAACCTAAAAACTTAAAAACACTTAAAATTAAAAAATCCTAAAAATGATAATAGCAAAGAAAACCAATTTTTTTTTAAAAAAACCTAAAAAACCCTTGAAATCCTTGAAGACCCTAGAAAATAAAAAAATTCCTAAAAGAGCCCAAAAATTCCTAAAAAACATAAGAAACCTAAAAACCATGAAGAAACCTAAGAAAATTGTAAAAAAAATAAATACACCCAAAACACATTAAAAACCTAAAAATTATCAAAACCCTAAAAATACCCTAAAACAGCCTAATAACCCAAACACCCCTAAAAACAATAAAAACCGAAAATCATTAAAAAACTCTAAAATGGAAAAAACCCTAAACCACTAAAAACTAAAAAAAACTATTGGAGCACTAAAAATATTAAAATACTCTAAAACCCCTAAAAAAACCCAAAAAACTCAAAAAACCTTTAATCCAAAAAAACCCTCAAAATTGTAAAAACCAAAAAACCCCTCAAAATCCCTTAAAACCATAAAAATGCTAAAAAATCTCAAAAAATCCCAAAAAAAATGAAAAACCATAGAACACCCTAAGAAGACTATAAAAAAATAAAAAAACTTAAAACCCCTAGAATATAAAAAACCACAACAAACCCATAATACCTCTAATAAATTCTAAAATCCATAAAAAACATGTAAAAACCTTAAAAACCCCAAAAAACCCATTAAAACCCTAATCCACTAAAAAAATATAAAAACCATTTAGACCATAAAAAATGATTAAAAACTATAGAAACTAAAAAAACCAGAAAAACTCACAAAAAACTAAGAGTAAAAAAACTAGAAAACCCTAGAAACAATAAAAACCATAAAACCCCTCAAAATACCTTTAAAATATAAATATAAAAAAATCCCTATATATCCTTAAAAATATAAAATCATTAAAAACCCTAATTTTTTTTTAAGAAAACCTTAAAAACCTAAAAATTATTAAAAATACCAAGAAAACCTTAAAATGATAAAAACACTTAAAAACACTAAGAACCATAAATCCCACAAAATCCCTAAAAAACCTAAAATACCACAAAAATATTTAAAAATCCCTAAAAAACCGTAAAACGTAAAAACCCTCAACATCTTAAAAACCCTTAAGAAAACCATAAAGACCTAATAATATATAAAATCCTAAAAAAATAATCTACAAAAAACCTAAAACCCTATAATTATAGTCTAATAACCTAAAAACCCCTAAAAATAAAAAAATCCATAAAAACCCTAAAACCCAAAAATCATAAAGCCACTAAAAACTCTAAAAACTATTCAAACCCCTAAAAACATTAAAAGACTCTAAAAGACCTTAAACTCCTCATAAACTAAAAAAATCTCATAAAACCCCAAAAAACCAAAAAACCTAATAAAATCATTAAAACCCCAAAACCCATAAAACCATAAAAATCCCAAAAAATCTATAAAAACATAAAAACCTAAAAAAACTAAAAAACCAGAAGCCCATAAGACAACCTTAAAAACATAAAAACACATAAAACCATTAAAAAACTAAAAAGCGCTAAAACCTTAAAGCCCTATCAAATCCTAAAAACCCTAAAAACCATAAAAACCCATAAAAATCTTAAAAACCTCGGTAAAAACCATGAAAACCACTAAAAACTCTAAAACCCAGTTTAACCCCTAAAAAGATAAAAATATAAAATACCAAAAAAACTAAAAATATCCAAATATACATAAAAACCAAAAAACTATAAAAATCATAAAAACCCCAGAGACACTAAGAACCTACAAAATTCATTAAACCCCTAAAAACTCATAAAAAACTAAAAAACCCTAAAATCCATATAAATGTAAAATACCATAAATAACCTGAAAAACCTCTAACAAAACCATAAAAACCTATAAACATATAATACCACATAAAAATATCAAAAATGATAAAATCACTACGAACCATAAAAACCTTACAAACCAAAAAATCCCCAAAATCCATAAAAACTCTAAAAACCATAAAAAATATAAAAAGCCTTCAGAATCCCTAAAATTGTAAAAAAACTTATATAAAATGACAAAAATAAAAGAAAACCTTAATAGTCAAAAACCATTAAACTCATAAAAAATAAAAAATGTTAGAAACCCCAAGAAACAAAAAAAAACAATAAAAACCCTAAAAACCCATAAAACCACAAAAAACCACTAAAATTTTAAAAAATTAAAATAAAAACCCATAGAACCCATAAAACACACAAAATATTATAAAACCCTTTAATCCACTAAAAACATTAAAAAACTCTAAAATCTTAAATACACTAAAATCTAAAAAACATAAATCTGTAAAAAATGCTAAAAACTCTAAAAAACCCATAAAAATATTCCTAATCTTTAAAAACCAAATAAACTACCTAAAAACCATAAAAACCTTAAAAACCATAAAAATCAAATAAAATACCTAAAATCATACACAACTCTTAAAAATAAGAAAACATCTAAGAAAATCATAAAAATTAAAAGCACTAAAAACAACTAAGAAACCTAAAACTGAAAAAACCCTAAAAACCCTAAAACCCCTAAAAATTCTAAGAACCCTAACAACCATAAAATCCCATAAGGTCATTAAAAAAACCAAAACCATAAAAACCCTAAATATTTTTAAAAATTAAAAAACCATTTAACCCCTAAATTGTTTGAGAAACATTAAAAAACCTCACAAACCCTAAAAATTCAAAATTATGGAAAATATAGAAAGGATGACTGCCACTACATGGGGCGCTAAAACTGGCCGGATGACAGATTGTTTTAGGCTATAACATTTTCTTGCAGGAAAAAGAAACTGGTAACCATCTTTTCATATACTGTAGTATGGCTTCTAAGTTATGGATTTATATTCCTGATGTCTTTGGAATTCATCTTAATTTGAGTAAGCAACGAAAGCTGGTGAATCTTCTCGGTGCTGTAGCTGAGGTAGGCCTAAGCTCAAAGCATCACAATCTTCTCCTAGCAGCGGCGGTGGAGAAATTGCTCTCCTATGTTTGGTTTGATAGAAATATGGTGGCACATCAGAATAAAATAGGTTCTTTCCATGAAGGGGTGGTGAGAATTCATAGGGCTATCCATGCGGCGGCAGGTATCCAGAATGGGGAGATGAATAATGATATGAATGGCTTCCTGGTCCTACACAGAATTGGAATTTCAGGAAGATGAAAAAAACCGAGGATGCTGAAATTTATTAGGTGGATCCCTCTGATAGCAGGATTTATCATGGTTAATGTTGATGGCGTTTCCATGTGTGCGCCAGGTCCCTAAGGATGTGGCGTGGTTTTTCGTACCTCTTGGGGCTTTGTCAAAGGATACTTTTACCACATCCTTGGGAGCAATAATGCATATGAGGAAGAACTTTGGGCCATCATAACGGCGATTCAATATGAAACACATTTTAGATGGAATAAGCTCTCGATTGAATCTGATTCAACATTGGCGGTGGTGGCCTTTAGAAAGCAGTCACGACTTGTACCAAGGAAAATTCTCCAAAACTGGATTGAGTTCCTCGATGCTGCCAAGAATCTAACCATGGGCATCTCACATGCCTATAGGGAGGAAAATTGGGTTGCAGATGCTCTTTCCAAGAGATCGATTGATGAAGGGACTTCAGTATGGTCTTTCAGGATACCAAACATCTGTTTGTCCTCAGTTGACTCAGACATGAATGTGAAGAACCACACTAGGATATTCAAGCCTCCTTTGTAATGCATTGTAATTTAATTTTATGTTCTTTAATAAATCATGGGGTCAGGTTTGTCTGATCCCACACCTTTTCTGCCCTAAAAACTCAAAAAAAAAAAACAAAAAACACAGAAAACAAAAAATGCCCCAAAACCATAAAAATCCTTAAAAACCCTAAAAATAGTAAAAAAATCTCTAAAATCCATAATAACAGAAAAAATTGAAAATCCCTGAAAAACCATAGGAAAAACATAAAACCTTAATACACTTTAAACCCCATTAAACAAAAAAAATGCAAAAAACTCTGAAAAACATAAAAACCCTAAAAAACCTTAAAAACCTTAAAATCCAAAAGACCATAAAAACTATAAAAAACCGTAAATATCCGTAAAAATTCCAAAAAAAAGTATAACTATAAAAGAAATAAAAACCCAAATAAAACCTAAACACCATAAAAAAAATATAAAACCCATAAAAACCTAAAAACAATAAAAACCCTAAAAGCCCTAAATCGAACCTAAAACCCCTAATGACTATAAAATTCTACAGGAAAATTAAATTAAGTAAAAAACTATAAAGACCTGAGAAAACAACTAAAAATTCTAAAAACAATTTAAATCATGAAAAAAATTAAAAAAACTATAAATACCTTTAAAACACTAAAAAATTCAAAATAACCCCAAAAACCGAAAAAATCAGAAAAATAGTAAATACCCTCAAAATCCATAAAAATCTAAAAATTACCTAAAAATAACTAAATACATAGAAAAATCTAAAAACCCTAAGAAACTCTAAGAAACCTAGAATGACCTAAAAATTCTGTGAAAATACTAAAAAATCCCTAAAAATCCATAAAACATATTAAAATATAAAAACCCATTTAACGCATATGAAAACCTTAAAAACCTATAAAAACGTCAAACCCCTAAAAGCATAAAAACACTTAAACCCTTAAAAAACCCTAAAAGACCCTCAAACCCAAAATACCTCCCAAAAACAATAGGACCCATTAAAAAACTCAAAATACCCCACTAAATCATAAAACCACTAAAAATATAGAAAACCATGTTAACCTTGAAAAACATTAAAAACACTAAGAAACATTAAAAAAAAAAGACAACACTAAAAACCACAAAAAAAAAATCCAAAAAAATCCAAATAACCCACAAAAATTTTAAATAATCCCTAAAAATACCTTAAAATGTAAAAACATGAAAATCTTGAAACCCTAACAAAACCCTAAAAACATAAAAGTAATTAAAACACCTAAAAACATAAAAAAACAAATACAAATTCCTTGAAAACCTTACAACCCCAAAAAATCCTAAAACCCAAAACCCCCATAAAAACATTAAAAACCTAAAACCCCATATAAACCCTAAAAACACTAAAAACTGTAAAAGTCCTTTCAACCACCTAAAATGATAAAAACACTAAAAAACATTTAAAAACATAAAAAATCAAAAAAAAAATCCCAATACCCCCCAAAAACCATAAATCCTAAAAAAATCATAAACCCCTTAAAATCCATAAAAACCCTAAAACCCCATAAGAATCTTAAAAAATCACTAAAAATCCCAAAAAATGTAAAAAAAATAACAAACCTGAAAACCACAAAGAAACCATCAAAAACCTAAAAACAATTATCAACCCTAAAAACCCTAAAAACCAAAAATAAAATTCCATAAAAACCCTAAAAACCCTAAAGAACCCTAAAAATACGTAAAAATCCTAAAAACTATATAATTACTAAAAACCCTAAATATTCGTAATAACATAAAAAACCCTAAAACCCCTAAAAACGCTAATAGAACCTTAAAACATAAAAACACTTAAAATCCATAAGAACGTATAAATCACTAAAACCCCTATAATCATTGAAAGCACCATAAAAACCATAAAAACCTCTAAAAACCTTTAAAAAAATCTGAAAACTGCATAAAAACCGTAAAACCACTAAAAACTCTAAAAATCCTTTAAATCCATAAAATGATGAAAAGCATAAAAAACCATAAAATTCTAAAAACTAAAAAAAATTCTAATATAAAAACCCATAAAACACTAAAAAAACTAAAAAATCCAAAAATCCCTCAAAATCACTAAAACCCTACAAAACATAATCATTTTAAAAAATCCCCAAAAATCAAAAGTAAAATCGGAAAAAACTCCTAAAACCATAATATCTATATGAAAACCACAAAAAGAACAAAAACCCCCTAAAAATATGAAAGTACTAAAAAACTCTAAAAAACACTAAAAACCCTATAAACCCTGAATATTCATAAAAAAGAAATACCATATAAATAAAAAAACCTTAAAATCAATAAAAATGTAAAAAACCACAAAAAAAACATAAAAAATCCTAAGAAAAACTTAAAAAAAAAAAGAACACTTAATCACTCAAAAAACCTAAAACACGCTAAAAATACTATAAATCATTAAAAGACCCTAAAAACCCAACACCCCTAAAAACCATAAAACCCTTTAAAAAATTAAAAACCCTTAAAACTAATAAAAACCCATAAAACTCTAAAAAACCATTAGACCCCTTATAACATTAAAAATCTCTAAAAAAATTAAAACACCCAAATAATTAAAAAATCCCTAAAACCAAAATAAACATACAATCCCTAAAAACCTTAAAAATTTAAAACCCTCAAAATCCATAAAGTCCTAAAAAATCATAAAAATCTTAAAAATACCAAAAGATCCATAAAAACATAAATAACATTAAAACATTGAAAAACCTAATGAAAACCTAAAAAATATAAAGACATTTAACACCTTTAAACCCTTAAAAAAAATCAATAAAATGCCAAAACCCTAAAAAACCATAAGAATTCATAAAATCCCTAAAAACAAAAAAAAACATAAAAATACAAAAAAAATTCTTAAAATCCTTAAGAACATAATAACCCATAAAACCCCTAAGAACCCTTAAGAATACCTTAAAAACACATAAAACACCAAAAATTCTTAAAAACACTAAAATCACTAAAAACCTAAAAGACCCTAAAACCCCTAAAAACCATAATAACCCATAAAACCTTAAATGTCCATTTAATCCTAAAAATAATTAATACCTCTAAAAACCTAAAAAATGTTTGAATCCCTAGAAAACACTAAAAACCATAAAATCCCTAAAAACATTAAAAGACCATAAAAACACTAAAACCCAGTAAAAGTAGAAAACACATGAAACCATAAAAAGTGTCAAAAAATATTAAAAACCTTAAATTCCATAAATAACTCAGAAAAACCTTTAAAACCCAAAAAAACTCCCAAAAAGAAAAAACACTTAAAATCCAAAAAAAATAAAAAAAACAAAAATATTCTTGAAAAATCCATGAAATAGTAAAAACCAGAAAAATCATGAGAAACCCAAAGAAAACCATAAAAACCTAAAAGCACCTAATACCATAAAAAACTTAAAAGTTTCTAAAAAACAATAAACCCTTTAAACCAAAAGACCCTAAAACCCCTAAAA
The DNA here is from genome assembly GCA_963277665.1 of Viscum album. Taxonomy (NCBI): domain Eukaryota; kingdom Viridiplantae; phylum Streptophyta; class Magnoliopsida; order Santalales; family Viscaceae; genus Viscum; species Viscum album. The sequence goes on along the minus strand of OY728148.1, from coordinate 405,340,867 downwards.
ACTGTAAAAAACCCAAAAACCCAAAACACCCACTAAAATATCTAAAACCCATTAGACATAGAAAAACATTAAAATAATCAAATAATACATAAAAACCTTAAAAACACAAAAAATGCATAAAACTCAGGAAAAACATTAAACCCCAAAAAACCTAGAAAATAACCACAAAATCCCGAATAACCCTAAAAACATTAAACATTCTAAAACATCCCTAGAAATCACTAAAAACATTAGAAACCCTTAAAACCAATAAAACACCAATAGAAACCATAAAAACCAAAAAACACTTCAAACTCCAAGAAGACATAAAAATGCTAAAGACCATAAAAATCCTAAAACCCTAAAATCCTTAAAATCTCTAAAAATCATAAAAACCAATATGATACCATAAAAAACCAAAAAACCCAAAAAACCCTTTAATATATGAAAAATGTTAATAAAATATAAACCATTAATACATCAAAATACTCAAATAAACCCTTAAAACCCTTTAATATATTAAAAATGTTAATAAATTATAAACCCTTAATACATCAAAATACTCAAATAAACCCTAAAAACCCAAAAAACCAAAAAACCCCTCAAAATCCTTGAAAACCCCCATAAAAACCTTAAATTAGTAGTAAAGGTTACTAAAAACATAAATAACCTAAAAACCTTGAAAACACTTAATAAGAACATAAAACCTAAAAACACATAAAACCACTAAAAACCTAAAAAGTGCTAAAAAAACTGAAAACAATAAAAATACCCTAAAATCCAAAAAAACTCTAAAAATCATAATAGCAGTAAAACTGTAGAAAACCCTAAAACCCAGAAAAAACCTACAAAAACTAAAAACTCAAAAACCCATAAAAAGTTAAAAACTATAAAGAACAATAAAACCATTAAAATCAAAAACCCCCTTAAAATCATAAAAAACCCCAAATACCCTAAAACCCCAAAAAATACTTCAGAATCCCAAGAAATCCTAAAACCCATAAATATCCTAAAAATTCCTCAAAATACTAAAAAATGTAAAAACCCTAACACATCTAAAAACCTTAAGAAAACCATAAAAACCTAAAAACACATAAAACCACTAAAACCCAAAAAAACACTAAAACCCATAAACACCCTTAAAACTCTAAGAAAACCTAAAGACCCAAAAAACTACTGAAGAACCTAAAAACAATAAAAACCAAGAAAAAGACATAAAAACCAGTAAAAACATAAATAACCCAAAAAAACATGAAAAACGTAAAAAACCATGAAAAAATAAAAATAATCAAAACCACTACAAAACTTTAAAAAACAATAAAATCTATAAGAAACCCTAAAATATCCTAAAAACCCAAAAAACCATAAAATCAAAAAAAACCCTAAAACCATAGAAAACCCATAAAACCCTAAAATTTTACAAAAAATTATAAAAACCCCAATATAAACTAAAAATGTTAAAAAATTATAAAAAACCATAAAATACTCCAAAAAAGACTAGAAACCAAAAAAACGTAAAAACCCTTAATACCCTGAAACCCATTAAACTCTATAATACCCCTAAAAACCATAAAAATCCTAAAATAATCCCTAAAATACTTAAAAATGTAAAAAATCTTAATAATAGTAGAAAACCCTAAGAAATCCTAAAATCCATAAAAACACATAAACCCCCTAAAAAACCTAAAAAGCACTAGAAACCATAAAATTTCATAAAAAACCTAAAAACCCTAAAAACCGTTAAATCCATTTAAACCCATAGAACCTTAAAAATATATATAAAACCCCAAAAAACCCACAAAAATCTCTAAAACCCTTTAAAAACATAAAAATGTTATAAAATCTAAAAAATATTATCAAACATAAAAAATTTAAAAAACCCTAAAAATCGAAAACACCATAAAAACCATAAAAACCCTCAAAACCCTCAAAATACATAAAGACACTAGAAACCATAAAAATCATAAAAATTACCTAAAAATCACTAAAATAATATAAAGTCTTAAAAACCTAATGAAAACTTTAAAAAAAATAAAAATACATAAATTCCCTAAAAACAAAAAAAAAACAATATAAAAAAAAAAGAAAACTCAGAAAATTATCAAAATCCCTAAATACCATAAAAACATTAAAATCCTAAAATATCTAAAAACCTAAAAACCATGAAAACCATGAAAAACTCAAAAAACCCTTAAAAACATAATAACACTAAAATTTACTAGAAATTCTAAAACCCTAAAAACCCCTAAGAGACCCTAAAATCCCTTAAAGGATTAAAAAAACAAAAATCCCCAAAAACCTTAAAAACACTTAAATCTTATAAAAACCAAAAAACCCTAAAAAAAACTCTAAAAATACCATTAAGACACTAAAAATCGTGATGAAACCAAAAACCATTAAAACCATTAAAAACCTTAAAAACACAAGAACCCAAAAAACCCCTAAAACCCAAAATACTCTAAAAACCCTAAAACCCATAAAATCCCTAAAACCCTAAAAAATAATAAAAATCCTAAAAACCTAACAACTAAAAATATTCTAAAAACCTTAGAAAACATGAATCCCTAAAAAACCCCAAACCATCTAACTCCCTAAAAACCATAAAAACCACAAATTTGTTAAAAAATCCATAAAATCCATATAAACCCTAAACCCATAGAAAAAACCTAAGAAAAAAATTAAAAACCTATAAACACATAAAAACATAAGAATCCTAAAAAAGGATAAAACCAATAAAACCCCTTAAAAAGACACTATGAAATCCAAATTTCCCATAAAAACCATAGAACATTTAAAAACCCTAAAACCCATAAAACCCTCAAAACTAGTAGAAACCCTAAAAACACTTGAAATACTTACAAACTATATAAAACTATAAAACATCTTAAAACACATAAAATAAAAAAACCCCGTAAAACCCAAAAAAACTAAAAAAACATTAAAACCATAAAAACCGTAAAACCATGGAAATCCCTCAAACCCCCAAAAACCATAAAACCCAAAAAAAATCTGGAAAAATCCCTAAAAAGTTAAAAGACTCAAAAGACCTTACAAAGACCCATAAAAACCTTAAAAATCTTAAAACACTCAAAATATCTATGAAACCTAAATACCCATTAGAATCCTAAAAATCCTAACAAGTCTCTAAAAATGTAAAACACCCCAAACCACTAAAAACCCTAAAACACTCTTGAAAATTTAAAATACCTAAAACCATAAAACCCTAAAACCCATAAAAAAACAGAAAAATTACCAAAAACAAAAAAAAAACAAAAAATCCATAAAAAACCTAAAAAAACTACAAACTCTTTAAACCCAAAAAACATTAATGAACACTACATATACTTTAAATCCCTAAAATACTCAAATAAAATCCTAAAATTAAAAAAAACCATAGAAACCCTAAAACCTCTAAAAACCCTCATAGTACTTGGAAACCCAAAAAACCATATAAACAAAAATAATCACAGAAAAATCCCCAAAAATATAAAAACCATGAAACCTAGAAAAACCCTAAGAAAAAATTAATAGACAAAAAAATTAAAACCCCTAAAAACTTGAAAACTATAAAACCCTAGAAAAACCTAAAAACTATAGAAAACAACAAAACCCAAAAAATCCAAAAAAATCCTAAAAACCATAAAAATCCTAAAAAAAGAGTTAAATAATATTAATAATGTTAAAACCTCCCTAAAAACCCTAAAAACCCAAATAAAACCTTAAAAACATTAAACACTTAAATCCCCTAAAAATATAAAAACAATTAAAAACTTATAAAATACTTAAGAAAGACCGTGAATCCCAAGAAACCCCTAAAACCATAAAAACCATAAAAAATTTATAAACCCTAAAACCCTAAAACCCCTAAAACCACTAAAAATATATAAAAACCCATTAAACCAATAAAAACATAAAAAACACTAAAAACCATAAAACCCTAAAAACCCTAAAAACCGTAAAAACAATAAAACACTCAAAATCCCTAAAAGCCATAGAAATCCAAAAAAAATACCTAAAAATGGGAAAAATGTAAAATACCCTAAAACCCTTGAAAAAACAAATGAAGATAATAAAACCCCCAAAAAACATAAAACCCAAAAAAAACTAAATAATTCTAAAGTCCTTAAAAAACACTAAAAAAGATAAAAACTCTAAAACCAGTTAAAACCAGAAAATGATTAAACCACTAAAAAGCATTAAAAAAACTAAGAAACATAAAAATTCTAAAAACCTATAAAAATACTAAAAACTCTAAAAACCCTAAAAATCCAAATAAACCCCTAAAAACATCATAATCCTAGAAAATCACTTAAAATAATAAAACAAGAAAAATATATCAATCCAGAAAAACCCAAACAAAATGTAAAAAACATAAAAACATATAAAATCCTAAAATAACTAAAAAATGACAAAAACACTAATAACTGTTAAAAACACAAAACACCCTAAAAACCATAAAAACTCCGAAAACATTAAAACCCCATAAAACCCAAAAAATTAATATAAATTAAAGATCTATTTAAACCTCAAAAAATGTAAAAAAGACTATAAAAACCCGTAAAAACACTATAAAACAAAAAAAAACCCCTAAAACCCATGAAAATAAAAAAAATGCATAAATAGTAAAAACCCTAAAAAACCCTAATAAAACATTAGAAACTTGAAAAAACATAAAACCCATAAAAACCTAAATAAACATATAACCCTAATAATCATTAAAACCAAAAAAACCCCTCTCCCCTTAAAAAACACTAAAACCTATAAAAACAAAAAATCACCTCTAATAACTCCAAATAACCTTTAAACACATACAATCAATAAAAAAATAAAAAACATTAAAACCCTAATAAATAAGAAAAAAAAATCTAAAAACAAACAAAACCATAAAACTCCTCAAAATCTGTAAAAACCCAAAAAACAATAAAAATACTAATGTGGAGTGGTGATAATTCACAAGATAATACCAACGGCGTCCCATATTCAAAAAGGTTCTATGGAAAATAATTTTATTGATCTGACTCTTTTGTGTTCACTTGGAGTTTCTAGTATGGGGAAAAAGTTGCTTATTCGATAGATTCCCCCGATCCCAGTATAGAGAAAGGTCAATGTGGAGATGCGGTGTAGGGTGAACCTAACCCTTCAGGGTCTGGTGGGGTCTTTTAGACCTAAAAACGTCTTTATCAATGGCTACACTTACCATTTTATTAGAGAAAAATGTTCTTATGATGTGGAGTTACGGGTGATGGTGAAGGCGGCTACGTTTGCTTCCCAATTTAACTAAAAATCTCTTTGGATTGAGTTTGAATCGATGGTAATAGTGGATTCCCTCAAAAAAATCAAGGTAAGTCCCATGGATACTTCAACCATAATGGATTGAGTGACTCACCATCTCTCATACTCTCATCCTATGGGAAAATCATGTCTATAGAGAGTGCAACTCAGTGGCAGATTCACTCTCCAAGAAGGCAACTATGAAACAAATCTTACTGTGGTCTTTTGTTTTCCTGTCTTTTTGTATGGCGTATGTGGGCTCTCATATGAAGGGTAAGTTACAGTCTTGGATGTGTAAACCATCCTGGTAGGTTTTGTTTTGGTTTTATTTAAAGCCTGGTAGGGCTATCAGCCTCGTAACTTTTTCACCCTAAAAAAAATAAAAAACCCTAAAAACAGTGAAACCCCATATGAATCATTAAAAATATTAAAAAAATTCAAAACAATAAAAAAAAATTAATGATAATGATCCCTCAATACAGTTAAAATAATATAAAAACCCTAAACACCCATATAAACCATAAATCCCTTAAAACCTATAAAAACCCCTAAAACCCATGAAAACCCTAAAATCCACTAAAAACTCTAAAAACCCTTTTAACACCTAAAAAAAATAAAAACAATAAAAACCAATAAATCCCTGTAAAACTCAAATAACCACTAAAAACCGAAAAAAACAAAAAAATCCTAAAAAACATTAAAATACTCAAAGTCTCTAAAAACCCGCAAAATCATAAAAATCCATAATACAGCTAAAAGAGAAATAAAAACATAAAAACCCTTCAAAACACTAAGAAAAAGGTAAAAACCTAAAAACACTTAGAAACCCAAAAAATACTAGAATCCCTAAAAACCGCTAAAACAATAAAAACCCATAAAACTCCCAAAATACTAAAAAAACTAAATAACATAAAAATACTAAAAAGACCTAAAAATTTAATTACCCTAAAAACATAGAAAGACCATAAGAAAAAAAATTAAAAACATAATAACACATAAAACCACAAAAAAACCTAAACAATGAGAAAAACCCTAAAACCCCCTAAAAAGAACATAAAATGCCTAAAACCCCCTAAAAACCACAAAACATCTAATAACCATTAAAGTCAAAAAACATCATATGAACCCAAAAAACCACTATAAATTCTAAAACCCCTTTAAACCACTAAAAATGTTGCAAACCTTAAAAAATAGTAAAAACAAAAAAACTCAAAAAACCCATAAACCCCCAAAAAAATTTAAAACCCTAAAAACCATAAACCACTAAAAATTCTCATAATCTCTAAAAACACCTAAAAACAATAAGTAATAAAATAAATCCTGATAAATACTTAAAATAATAAAAAACCATAAAATGTATGAAAAACCATATGTAAACCTTAGAAACAAAAAACATATAAAACCCCTAAAAATCTAAAAAATCTAAAACCCCTAAAAACCATCAAAATCCCTAAAAACCCTTATAACCATAAAAATAATTAATACCCCTAACAATAACTAAAAACATAAAAAACCATAAAAACCTTGAGAAACCAAATGAAAACTCTGAAACTCTAAAAACACATAAACCCCTTAAAAATACCATAAAAACCCTAAAACCCAAAGAAATCCATAAAAACGACTAAAATCTTAAAAACCAAAAAAACCAAAAAAACCACTAAAAAAGACCCCGTAAACCCCTAAAAATGTTAAAAACTCTTAAAATCCTTAAAACACCTAAGAAACTCAAAAAAACCAAAAAACCCAAAAAATATCAAAAAAACCCAAAATTCCCAAAATCACTAAAAAATAATAAAAATCCTAAAAATCCTAAAAATCCCTAAAGTTCTAAAAAAATGTTAAAAAATCTTAATACCATAAAAATACCCAATATAATACATAAAAACAAAAAAACACTTAAAACCTTTAAAAACCCAAAAAATATTAAAACCCATAAATCCATAAAATACTCTAAAAATCCTAAAAATCCATAAAAACATTGAAAAATCACAAAATTCCTAAATATCTGTAAATACATAACAATTGTGAAAAACCATAAAATCATTAAAAAATCTACAAAAACCCATAGAATCCTAAAAAAAATAAAACCCATAAAAAATTAAAATGTAAAAAACAATAAAACCCTCAAAAGACAATAAAACCTTAAAAACCCATAAAAACCATAAAAAACATTAAACACTTCAATCTATAAATACACATAAAAATCCTAAAACCCCACTAGAGACATAAAAACCCTCTAAATAAATATTAATTTTAAAAATATCAACATGATCTTAAAAACATTAAAACTAAAAAACCCTAACCCCCCCCCCCCCCAAAAAAAATAAAATCCCCAACAACCCTAAAAAACCTAAAACCTGTCATAATCCCTAAAAACTATCTGAAAGAAGAAAATACAAAGAATCCTTAAAATCCCTAAAAACATAAAAAATAAATAAAAACCCTACAAACCCAAAGATAATCTTAAAAAACACAATAAACCCCTAAAACCCATAGAAATCCTAAAAAGCATAAAACCCCCAAAACCATAAAAACCCTAAAAACCAATAAAAACAACAAAAAAATCATATTAATTTTAAACCCGTTAAAATGTTAAAAGACATAAAATCCAATAAACCATAGAAACTCAAAAAAAACCCCTAAACCCCCAAGAAACCATAAAAACAAAAAATAAACTAAACCCCTAAAATCTTAAAAATACCTAAAACCTTATGAAACTATAAAAAATCGAGAAATCACTAAATATCCATAAAAACATAAAAAATCCTAAAAGCCTAGAAACCCCCTAAGAAAAATTAAACCTAAAAACACTTAATAGCCCTAAAAACCTAAAAAAAGCTAAAAACACTAAAACACCCGTAAAAGCCTAAAACCTGAAAGACTATTAAAATATACAAAATCTCTTAAGACCATAAATATCCAAAATTCCACTAAAATCTCTAAAAAAATAAAATTTCTAAAACCATTGAAACGCCCTAAGAAAACCATAAAAATCTAAAAAATCTTGAAACACCTAAAAATCTAAAAATGATAAATACCGTAAAACTCTAAAAAGACCATAAACACTCTAAAACCACTCAAAATCCCTACAAACATAAATACCAATAATAATTTTAAAAAATACTTAAATATACCAAAAATTTAAAAACCCCAAGAATCGTGAACATCACAGATAAAACAATAAAAACATAAAAAAACATAAAACCCTTAAAAAATTAAAAATTCAAAAAACATAAAAACTATTAAAACCCTAAAATTCCCAACAGCCTTATAAATCCATGAATCCGGAAAACCCATTAAACGCTTAAAAAGCACTAAAAATTCCTAAAAATGTAAAAACCACATAAAAATTGAAAAACTCTATGAAAACCAAAAAAAACACTTAAATCCCATAAATTTTTAAAAAAATGATAAAACCAAAAAAGACCCTTAAAAACAACAAAAAATCCATAAAACTATAAAAAAACCAAAAATCATGAAACCCTAAAACAACTAAAAAATCTAAAAATCCTTTTGACCCCTAAAAAGGTAAAAACATTAAGAACCATAAAAACCTAAAATACTCAAAAAAATAATAACCCCCCCCCCCCCAATTTTTTTTATAAAAACCCTAAAACCCCTCAAAATCATTAAAAACCCTAAAATCCATAAAATTCTTAAAAATCCTAAAAATCCATAAAAATATGAAATTCCCTAAAACCCTGAAGAACTTTAATAAGACCTTAAAAACATAAAGACACTTAACTACATAAAAACCTAAAAATGCTAAAAAACCCTAAAAAACCTAACCCCCGAAACTATAAAAACCCTAACGAACCATAATAATAATAAATTTTCCCTAAAATCATTATAAACATAAAAAACATGAAAACCCATTTAAAAATATTGAAATACCCAAAAAAACCTAAATTTTTTATTGAAACCCCCAAATTAATAGTGAAATGCTAAAAACACATAAAAAGATAAATGTCTATAAAAACCCAAAAAACCACTAAGAAAATTTAAAAACCCTTTAAAACTAGAATAATTTAAAAAATATACAAAACAATAAAAAAATTAAAAACAGAAACACCGTAAAAAACAAAGAAACCTTAAAATACCTCAAAATCCCTAAAATCCCAATAAAAAAAACTAATATCCCCAAAATATTTAAATACATAAAAAATGTAAGAAACCAGAAAATCCCTGAGAAAATGATAAAACGCTAAAACACTTAAAATCCCTAAAACCCTTAAAAAGGCTAAAAATCCTAAAAACCCTAAAAAACATTAAATCCAAAAAATTACTAAAATTATTAAAAACATATGACCTGAAGAACCCTGAAAACCATATGAAAAACTTAAAAACCTAAAGATAATCTAAAAACCTAAAATACCAAAAATGGTAAAAAAGATAAAATCCCAAAAAACACTATAACCATAATAATAGTAAACATAAAAAAACAACTAAAACATTAAAAAACCGATAAAACCGTAAACATCACTAAAATGTCAAAATACCCTATATACCCATAATTTTTTTAAAAAGATCTAAAAAATTATAAATCCTTAAAATACTAAAATAGTATAATAGCCACAAAACTATGAAAAAAAATCCCTAAAATCCCTAAAACCCCTTAGAAACCCTAAAAACCATGAAAACCATAAAAATCCTACAAATCCATAAAAATAAAAATAACATAGAAAACCCCTAAAATCTTGAAAAACCCAAAGAAAACCATAAAAACCTAAAAATTTTAAAACCCGTAAAGTGGCAAAAAATTGAAAAAGAACTAAAAAACCAAAAAACCATAAACCCCCTAAAAACATTTAAAACCATGAAAACCCAGAAACCCCTTAAAAACCAATAATAATATAAAAATCCTTGAAACCTAAAAAAATAAAATACTCTAAAAACCCTTAAAACATTCAAAAACACAAAAAACCCAAAATAAATTAAAAAACCCTCGAAATCCACTGAAACTCCCAATACCGTAAAAATAAATAAAAATCCCTAAAATTGCAATAAAATGTAATAACCCATAAAATCATACAAAGACCCCAATAATACCTTAAAAAACTAAAATCACTAAAAACCCCTAAAACTTAAAAAATACAAAAAAACCTAAAATTTCCATAAAAACCATAAAACCGATAAAAACTATAAAATCCCCTAAAAACCATAAAAATCCCCCAAAACCCAAAAAAACATAAAAACACTAAAAAAATCTAAAATCCCATCAAACCACTAAAAACATTAAAAAATTATAAAAACCTTTAAGACCCCAAATAATCAAAAAACACATAAAACCCCAGAAGACCCAAAAAAACTACAAACCCATTAAACCCATAAAAATCCATAACAAAAACTAAAAACTATAAAAATACAAAAAATAACTAAAGATACTAGAAAACGAAAAACCCTAAAACCTTGAGAAACACTAAGAAAACATTAAATTCAAAAAACAATTAAATGTCTTCAAAAACCTAAAAATCCCAAATATCTCTAAAAACCGTAAACAACCTAAAAACCATAAAACCATCAAAATTGCTAAAACCCATAAAAACATTAAAAATCATTGAATCCCTAATAATCCATAATATTGTAAAAAACCTAAATATATTAAAACCCCAATGAAAACATTAAAAAACTAAAAACATATTAAACCCTAAAAAACATAAAAAATATTAAAAACCCAAAATCCTAAAAGCCTCTCAAAACATGAAAAACCCATAAAAATTAAAAAATTTCAATAAAAACATAAAAACAATTTAATCCCCTAAAAACAATAAAGAAAATATAAAAAATCATAAATAACCTAAAAAAATTAATCCCTAAAAACCCAAAAAAATCATTAAAACCCTTTAAAAACTTAAATCCCTCAAAATCCCTAAAACCTTAAACACCATAAAAATCATAAAAATCCATAAAAATAATTAAAAATATAAATATTATAAAAACTATGAAAACCCCAAATAAAACAATTGAAATATAAAAACAATTAAACCCCATAAGAGAAAATAAAAAAAACTAAATACCCTAAAACCCTACCACCTCTAAAAGTCATAAAAACTCCTAAAACCATAAAAAGCATAAAAATAAAAAATAAATGAAAACCCACTAAAAAATAAATACACACATTAAACCCCCAAAATGTTAAAAAAATAAAAAAAACACATAAAACTACTAAAAAATCAGAGATCCTAAAACCCCAAATAAACTAAAAAACATTAAATCCTCTAAAAATACCAAAAAACCTTAAAATACATAAGAATAATAAAAAACATTAAAAATTAAAAAGAAAATGTAAAAAACCATCAAAAACATGAATAACACTAAGTAACCATTAAAATCACAAAAAAAAACTAATAAATACACTGAAAACTACTAAAATTTATAAAACCCCCAAAAATCCATAAACCCTATAAACCCATACAAACCCAAAACAACTAAAAACTCTTAAAATCTTTTATACCAATAAAAATGTCAAAAACCATAAAAGACCTTAAAACCGATGAAAACTAAAAAAAACCATTAAACCCCCTAAAAACCATAAAAATCCTAAAACCCCTAAAAACCTTAATACTCATCAAAATCGAAAAATATCATAAAAATCATAAAAAATCCCTAAAAATATCTTATAACATAAAAAACTCTAAAAACCTAGAGAAACTCTAACAAAATCTTTAAAACCTAAAAACAACTAAAAAAACCTAATAATGTTGAAACCCTAAAAACCCTAAGAACCCTAAACCCTAAAAAAATTAAAATAGGAAAAAAACACTAAATACCATAACCACTAAAAACTCTAAAAACCATTTAATCCCCTAAAAGTTATAAAACTATTTTTTTGAAACCATAAAAACTCAAGAAAACCCTAAAAACCATAAAATCCCTAAAAACTGCCAAAATCCCTAAAAAACATGAAAAATAAAAAAATCATGAAAATATCTAAAAATATGTAAAAAACACAAAAAAAAACCATAGAAAACCCTAATAAAATCTTAATAACCAAAAAAAAATTAAATCCTTTAAATCATAAAAAATACTAATACCCTTAAAATTTATAAAAACCATAAATCACTTATAAACCTTTAAACTCTAAAAGACTTATAAAAACAAAAAAAAACAACTAAAAAAACTAAGATCCCTTTAAACCCATAGAAAATTAAAAAACTATAAATACCATTTAAAAATGAAAAATTCTAAAAAACCTAAAAATCCAAAAAACCCATAAAAACTCTAAAAACCCTAAAACCCATAAAATGATCAAAATCCTAAAAGCACTAAAAAACTAAAACTAATGAAAATAAATCCATAAAAACCTAAAAACCCAAAATGATTGAAAATACCTAAGAAAATCATAAAAACCTAAAACACTTACACCCCCTGAAAATATAAAAATTCTAAAACCCCTAAAAATAAATGATCGTAAAATCCTAAAACACCTAAAACCCATAAAAACTGCTAAACACCATAAAAACCCTAAAACCCAAAAAATGTAAAAACTTATTCTAAAATATAAAACCCTTTAAACCTCTAAAAAGGTCAAAAAATTAAAAAAAACCATAATAACTATAAAAAACCTCAAAATACCCTAAAACCCAAAAAACTATAAAAACCTGAAAAACCCTAGAAAACCTTAAATCCCTTAAAATATATAAAAACCCTAAAAAGCCAAAAAAATCATATAAAATCCCAAAAAATTACAAAAAACCTAAAAAAACCCTGAAAACATTGAAAATCAATAGGAAAACCTTAAAAACCCTAAAAAACCAAAAACCCTTAGAGAACATAAAAGTGATAAAACCCAAAATAATTGTAAAAAACTCAAAATCCATTAAAACCCTAAAAAACTATTAAAATCCTAAAAATTCCATAAAAATTTCTAAAATCATGGAAACCCCTAAAATTACTGAAAAATCTAAATAAAATCTAAGAAACCTAAAAACAATTATAAACCCTAAAAAATCAAAAAAACATTGTAAACCCTAATGAACACTAAAAAACCCTAAAAAACCCCAAAAAATTAAACCTATCAAACCATAAAATCCTTAAAAACCCTGAAACCCCATAAGAAAAACTAAAAAACCCAAAAAAATTAAAACCCATAAAACACCTAAAAGCTGTAATACACCCAAAACAATAGAAACCCTAAAAACCATTAAAATCACTAAAAACCATAAAAACCCTAAAGACCCTTAAAATCCCTAAAACACACAAAAATATATAAAAACCATTTAAAGCCGAAAAATTGGTAAGAAACTGTAAAAACCTAAATGCTCTAAAAATTTAAACAAAAAATACAAAAAACAAAAAAAAACTCATAAAAACCCGAAAACTCCTAAAAATATCCAAAGACCATCAAAATCCCAAAAACCCTTAAAAATAATAAAATCCTAATAAATCTCTAAAAATCCCTAAAAACATAAAAAAACCTTGAAACCAAAAAATAAATAAATATGAAAACAATAAAAACCTAAAAACACCTTAAACCCCTAAAAATATAAAAAATGATAAAAAACCTAAAAACCATTTAAAAGCATTAAAACCCTTAAAACCCTAAAAACTACATCGAAACCGTAAATACTATAAAACACATAGATAGACCTAAAAATCCTTAGAAACATAAAAAACCATAAAATCATTAAAACTCCTAAGAAAAAATTAATGACCTAAAAATTATAAAAACCCATAAAAACCCCAAAAAACAATAAAAATTACTAAAATTCCTAAAAAACATTAATACACACTAAATACCATAAAACCCATAAAATCTCTAAAACCCCCAAAAAACATAGAAACCCTATAAAAATACATAAAAATGACCAAACACTCTAAAACAATTTGAACCCATAAAAATGATGAAAAACTAAAAAACCCAAAAAAAACTAATTTTTTTAAAGAAATCCAAGAACCCCCAAAACACCATAAAAACACTAAAACCCCTAAAAACACTCAAAATTCATTAAAACCCTAAAACCATAAAATTCATAAAAACCCATAAATATTCCTATAATAATAAAAAACCTAAAAACCCTTAAAACACCTAATAAAACCATAAAAACCAAAAAACATGTAATACCCCTAAAAACTAAAAACAATAAAAACACTAAAAACCATAAAACCCATAAGAATCTAAAAAAATAAAAACTCATAAAAACATTTAAAAAGCATAGAAACCCTAAAAACCACTGAAACTCTAAAACCCCTCAAACCCCTAAAAATGTTAAGAAACACAGAAAAATTTCATACCCTAAAAAACTCAAAAAACCTATAAATCTCAAAAAACTAAAACCCTAAAAAACTAAAAACCCTAAAGACCCTAAAAAACCAAAAAACCAATAAATTCATAAAAATCCATAAAAATCCCTAAAATGTAAAAAAACGTAAAAACAATGAATAAACCTAAGAAAACCATAACAACCAAAAAACAATTAAAAATATTTAAAATATTAAAAAAATGAAAAAAACATAAAAAACCCTAAAACCCTAAAAACCCAAAAAAAATCCAAAATAACTCTAAAACCATAAAAATCACATAAAAAACCTAAAATACCTAAAAATGTAAAAAATACTAAAAAACCCAAAAATACCTAAGAAAAACATTAAAACCTAAAAGTATTTTAAACCACTAAAAAACCTATAAACACTAAAACCCATAAAAGGCCCTAAAAACACTAAAACCCTTAAAAACTACAAAAAACCAAAAAAACCCCAAATCACCCATAAGCCCAAAATACCCACTAAAAATATAAAACCCTTAAAAACACTGAAAACATTAAAAACTATAAAAAAACATTTAATCTACTGAAAATCTAAAAAAAGATCACAAAAAACCCAACAAAAACACAAAAAAACCAAAAACTCCTAAAAAACCCTAAATACCTGAAAACACTAAAAACCATAAAACCCCATAATATCCATAAAAATGTAAAACAACATAAAATCTTGAAAACCATTAATAAATCCTTTAAAACCTAAAAAATATAAAACCTAAAAAACACCTAAAAATGCTAAATACCCTAAAAACCCAAAAAACACAAAAAACCCAAAAAAACTTAAACAGTAAAATCCAAAAAAACCCATAAAACCATTAAAAACTAAAAACACATAGAATTAAAAAAACCAACTAAAAAATATTAAAACCATTTAAACTCAAAAAAACATTAAAAAACAATAAAAACTATAAAAATCATAAAAACACAAAAGACCCTAAACCACAAAAAACCCGAAAACATAAAAAAATCATAAAACCATATAAATTAAAAAACAAAAAAAACTTCAAATTATTGAAAAACCATAAAAATAGTAAAAATCCCAAAAAAACCCAAAAATATAGAAAACCCTAAAGACCCTGAACACCACTAAGAAAACCTTAAAAACCTAAAAACACTTAAAAACCCTAAAAACCAAAAAATGCTAAAAATCATAAAAAACCTAAAAACCAATTGATGTATTTAAAAGACCTAAAAACCCATAAAACCGTAATAAACTATAAAAATATAAAAAAAATATATGATCAACTTAGAAACACACAAACACTAAACCCCCCACCCAAACCTAAAAAATGGTAAAAACTGTAAAAAAAATTAGAAGAACCAAAAACCCCTAAAACCATAAAACCCCATCAAACTTTAATGAAACCTAAAAACCCCTAAACCATAAAAATTACTAAAAACTATAAAAACACATTAAAACAATAAAAATGTTAAAAACATAAAATATCTATAAAACCCTAAAAACTCAAAACCCCCTAAAAACTAAAAAACCAATAAAAATATAAAAAAACAAGAAAACCCAAAAAACCATCAGAAATCCATTAAACCATAAAAATAATAAAAATTATAAAAAAACCACAAATACCGATAAAAATGTAAAAACCCCTAAAAAATATAAAACCCCGTAAGATAACCTTAAAACCTAAAAAATATTAAAACCCCCAAGACCCTAAGAAACTCAAAAACACTAAAAAATATTAAAACAGAAAAAAAACCTAAAAATCTTTTATAGTATAAAACCCCTATAAACATTTAAAAACATAAAACCCCAATAAAACCACAAAAAACTCTAAGAACTCTTTAAGCTCTTAAAAACAATAAAAAACTCAAAAGACCAAAAAAACCAAAAATACCCTAAAAATCCAAAGTCAAAATCCCAAAAAACCCTTAGATTACTAAAAAATCCCTAAAAATTTATAAAACCATAAAATACCTACAACCCTAAAAACCCTAATGAAACCTTAAAAACCCCAAAAAACTCATATAACAAAAAACATAAAATCGCTAAAACCCCTAACAAACCGTAAAACCCTTAAACCCCCTCAAAATCCCTAAAACCCCTAAAAAGCCATAAATATCTAAAAAAGTAACAAAAATTCATGAAAATATAAAAACCCATAAAAAACCAAAAAACCCATTAGAAATCCTTGAAAACCTAAAAACTCTTAGAACCCTTAACAAACTAAAAAACATTAAAAACCCTAAAAACTCTAAAAAGACCAAAAAAACCCTAAAACCTAAAAAACCAACTAAAAAACTTACAAATACTAAAAACCTAAAAAAACCCCTAAGACCACTAAAAATCAAAAAACCCCATTATCCCCTAATTATTTATGAAACAATTAAAACTATAAAGCCATAAAGAACTCAAAAAGACTCCTCAATATCCATAAAAAAATAAAAAGCCCATAAAAATCCTAAAAAAGAAATAAAAATCAATAAAAACACAAAAACCCTTAAAAAGCTAACTAACCAAAATAAAAACCAAAAATAATAAAAAACTAAAAACCCCTAAAAACAAAAAAACTAAAAAACACTAAAAACCCTAAAAACTCGTAAAATCCTTCAAAATCCCCAAAACCTATAATAATCATAAAAAACCAATAAAAGGCCATAGAAATAGCCAAAAAGGTAAAAGCACTAAAAACCTTGAAAATCATATGATAACACATAAACCCTAAAAATACATAATATAAAAAAACCTAAAAATGATAATAACCTTAAATTAAACAAAAACCCCTAAAACCCCTATAAAACATAAAAACCCCAAAAATCCATAAAAAACCAGGAAAACACATAAAAATTTTAAAAACCCACTAACACCTTGAAAACTTTTTTAAACCACAAAAATGATAAAAACCAATAAAACCATACAAAATTCATAAAAATATTGGAACCCCCCAAAAACCATAAGACCCCTAAAATCCCTTAAAATTCCTAAAAACCCAAAAAAATTTCCAAAGAATCCCTAAAATTCCCTAAAAACACAAAAAAATGAAAAAATCCTAAAAATCTTAAGAAAATATTGAAAATATAAATACACTTAAAACCTCTAAAATTCATATAAACACTAAAAAACTTTAAAAATCTTAAAAACCTGAAAACCAAAAAAAACACTCAAATCCGTGTAAACCCTAAAAAAATTAAAATACTCAAAAATCCATAAAATTACTAAAAACATAAAAACCCCTAAAAATCTAGATATTCTTATGAAGGCATTAAAAACATAAAAATACTTAAAACCCCTAAAACTATAAAAAATGAAAAAACCCTGAAAGCTCTAAGAAGACCATAAAAACCCTAAAAATCCCTTAATACCTTAAAAACACTATAAACTCATAAAACACAAAATCCACTAAATACCTTAAAAATAATTTAAAAATCTATTTTTTTAAAAAAACTATAAAAAACAATAAAACCCCTAAAAACTAAAAACCCTTCAAAAAACATGAAAACCCTAAAATCCCACGAAATGCCTAAAAACCCTAAAAATAGTAAAAATATTCAAATATCTATAAAAACATAAAAACATTAAAAATGCTTAAAAACAAAAGAAAACTGTAAAAACCAAAAAATACTTAAAACCCCTAACAAACCTAAAAACCCTAAAACTATTTAAAACCCTAAAAACCTATAATGCCCCCAAAAACATAAAACCCCTTAAAAACACTAAAAATGACTAAAAACATAAAAAACCTATTGAATCCCTAAAATGTATAAAAAAACTTTAAAAAACCTTAAAAACCCTAAAAAAACTAAAAATATAAAATGCCATAATCTCCTTAAAAACCTTAAAAATCCCTAAAACCCTCAGTATCATTAAAACCATAAAAATATTAAAATAAAAAAATCCCACAATATTCCAGAAAACATGAAAAACCTTAAAACCCCAGAAAGCCCCAAAGAAAACCTTAAAAAACCAAAAACCACTTAAAACCCCAAAAAACATAACAACTCTAAAAAACCTAAAAATAAAAAAAATATTAAATCTCCTCAAAACATCCAAAACCATAAAAAACAAAAAAAATGATTATAAATCCCAAAAAAATCCCATAAAATCTTTTAAATAAAATAGAAAATCTAAAAACCCCATAAAACATAAACACAAAAAAACATAAAACCCCTAAAAACATTAATTCCCTAAAAACCCATAAAACCCCTAAAAAACACTAAAACTAATAAAATTATTTCCCAAAAACATTATAATACTCTAAAAAATCATAAAACCCAAAAAAAATCAAAAAAAAACCCCAAAACACACAAACCCATAAAAAAAATAAAACCCTAAACCCCCCCAAACAAATCATAAAAAACTATAAAAAATCATAAAAATCCATAAAAATCCATAAAGAAATTAAAAACCCTAAAAACATAAAACAATAAAATCCATAAAATCCCATAAAACTATAAAAAACCTAAAACAACCACAACCCCTCCAAATCTTAAATAATGTAAAAAACCCAAAATAAAAAATCCCTAAAAATTACTAATAATGTAAAAAATTCAAAAAATACAAAATAATCCCTAATAAAACAATTAAAATTGGAAGACATGTAAACCCCTAAAAACTTTTAAGACGTCCAAAAAACCCTAAAACCCCTACAATCCATAAAACTCCCAATCCCCTAAAAACCCATAAAACCCTAAAAATATTAAAAAACACTAAGAACATTTAAACCCTAAAAACTCAGAAAAACTAAAAAAACTAAAAAAAACCCATAAAACTGAAAAGAAACCAAAAACACCAAGAATCCCCTAAAAAATATGAAAATCCCCAAAAACCATAAAAACCCTAAAATCCATAAAAATCTTAAAAAAACATAGAAATTGGTAAAAACATAAAAATCGCTAAAAACCTGAAAACCCCAAACAAAACCATAAAAACATAAAAATACTAAAACCCATAAAAATGTAGATATCACTGAAAACCCTAAATACTATAAACCCATAAAATCATTAAAAACCATAAATACCCATAAAAGCCTAAAAATACACAAATAACTCTAAAAAACAATTAAACCCATAAAAATGTATAAAAAATTCTAAAAACCATAAAATGTATTTAAAAAATCCTACCCCCAAAAAATATTATAATTATAAAACCCTAAAAAATCTTAAACACCCTTAAAAACCCTAGGAACTCTCAAACCCCATAAAAATCGTTAAAAAGCCCTAAAAATTCCTAAAACATAAAAAAACTTTTAAACCCTTAAAAACCCAAAAAAATTTAAAAACTATAAAACACATAAACACCAAAAAACCTACGAAATGTTAAAAACACTAAAACACTAAAACCACATAATCCTATAAAAACAAATAAAAAACATAGAAAACCTTAAAAAAAATAAAAACACTAAAAAATATATAAACCCATTAAACCTGTAAAAATAATAAAAAGATCTAAAAACCATAAAACCATAAAAAACACGCTAAAAACCCAAAAAACCGTACAAACCCAAACACCCCTAAACCCCTAAAAACTCCAAAACCCTAAAAAACACTAAAAAACCTGAAAATAATAAAAACCCAAATATTTCCATATGAATAACAAAAAGGATAAAAAACCTACAAACCTTAGAAACAATAAGAAAGCCTGAAAAACTTAAAAACACATAAAACCCCTAAATAACATAAAAACACAAAAAACATTAAAACCCATAAAAATAATAAAAACTCTAAAAACTAGACCCCCCTAAAAACCATAAAAACCCTAAAAATTCTAAAAAACCCTAAAAACCCAAAAGAGAACAAAAAATCCCTAAAACCGTATAAACCTAAACAATTCCAAAAATCTATAAAAACCCATAAAATCCTAAAAAATTCAAAAAAACTCTGGAAAATGTTAAAATACATAAAAAACCATAAAAAATCATTAAAAAGCTAAAAACACAATAAATATCTAAAAAACAAAAAATGCTAAGAACCCTAAAACCCCGAAAAATCCTAAAATCCTTATAAACCATTATAATCCCTAAAAATTATAATAAACACTAAAAACATAAAAAAAACACTCTTAACCTTTAAGAACTATATAAAACCTTTAAATCCCTAAAAATTAAAAAAAATCTTAAAAACCTTAAAATCACTAAAAAATAAAAATAACCCAAAAAACCCCCCAAACCATGAAATCCATAAAAATCCTAAATACCATAAAACACCTTAAAATACCTAAAAACAAAAAATACACATAAAATCCTAATAAAATTCCAAAAATACAAAAAAACATAAAAATTCAGAAAACCCATATGAATACCTTAAAAACCTAAAATCACATAAAACCCCTAAAAACCTCAAAACGATAAAATCCCTAAGAAACCTTAAAAACTCACAAAACTATAAAGAAACCCTAATGGCCATAAAAAATCTAAAAACCGTAAAAACCAATAAAAACATTAAAAACCTAATAAATTAAAATAAAAAATCCCAAGAATCCGAAAAAATCTTAGAAAATCTAAAAAATCGTAAAAATACCCAAAAAAATCCGGAATGCATAAAAACCACTAACAACACCTAAAAAACTTGAAACCCTCTAAGAAAACCCTAAAATAAAATAACATTTAAAACCCCTAAAAAGATGTAAAATGGTAAAAACCCAAAAGACCTTTAGATACCTAAGAAACCCTAAAACCCCTTTAAAAACCTAAAAATCCTAAAACCCCCTAAAAATTCATAAAACCCCTAAAAACACAAAAAGTTAAGAAAACCATGAACAACCCTAATAGAACCTTTAAAAACATAAAAATACATTAAACCCCTAAAAATACTAAAAAATATATTAAAAAAACTCTAATAGACCCTAAAATCCGTAAAATCGCTAAAGATCATAAGCACCCCTAAAACCTAACAAACCCTAAACCCACATAAATACTGTATAAAATCACTTAAACCACTAAAACCCCTTTAAACCGAAAAAGTTTTAGAAACTATAAAACACCTTAAAACCCATCAAAACCCCAAAGAAACCCCTCAAAACCTCAAAAAATACGTAGAACCTCTAAAACCCCTCAAAATCCACACAACCCCTAAAAACCATAAAAATAATTAAAAATCCCTAAAAAGAATAAAACATAATAAAAAATAAAACCCAAAATAAACTAAAAAAATTTAAAAGCACATTAAATCCCTAAATTACGTAAAAAATTCTAAAAACTAAGAATCCTTTAAACCGTAAAACCATAAAAGACATAAAAATCTTAAAATCCTCCTCCCCACCCAAACAAATTTCAAAATCCCAAAACCCACTAAAATTCCAAAAATTCTATAAACCAATAAAAATGTTAAAAAATTCTCACAAACCATAAAAACCCTAAAATAATCAAAATACCCTAAAACCCCCAAAATACCTTAAAACCCTAAAAAATGAAAAAACCCTAAAACCAACATAATACCTTCAAACCCTAAAAAACTATAAATATCCAAAAAAACCAATAAAAATCCATGAAAACATACAAACCCTAAAACCCCTCCCTAAAAAAACATAAAACACTTAAATAACCTATATTCCTATAAAACTACCAATACACAAAAAATTATAAACATCCTAAAACACTTAAAATTATTAAAAACCCTAAAATCCATATATATTATAAAAAATCCCTAAAAATCACCAAAAATTTAAAAAAAAACTGAAAATGTGAAAAACCATAATAAAATTTTTAAAACCTAAAAAGACTTAAATCCCCTAAAAATACAAAAAATGATTAAAACCCTAAAAAATCATTAAAGACCATAAAACCCCTAAATTCATAAATACACCTAAAACCATTAAAACCATAAAATCCCAGAAAAACACTAAATGCTGAAAAATACATTACAACCTCTAAAATGTTAAAAAACACTAAAATACATGACTACCCCATAGAAAAAATTGAACACCAAAAAATATTTAAAACCACTAAAAACCTAAAAAACAATAAGACCCTAAAAACCATAAAAACTCTGAAAACCCTGAAAACTGCACAAAATCCCTAAATCCCTAAAAACCAAAAAAATTGAAAAAATTCTTTATCATACTTAAAAACATAGAAAACCCTAAAAACCCTAAAAACCTCTAATAAAAACATAAATAATAAAAAAACCAATTAAACACCTAAAAACCTAAAATAATTCTAAAAAAAATAAAAACATTAACGTCCCTAAAAACTATAAAACACCTAAAAACCGTAAAACCCATAAAAAATCAAAAGTCCTAAAAAAAATCTCAAAAACCCCAAAATAATCTAGAAACACATTAAAACCCTAATTTTTTTTTGAAAATAGTAAAAACACTAAAACCCATAAGTAACTCAAAAAAACTAGTAAAACCTATAAAAATCCTAAAACCCATTAAAACCCCAAAAAACCCTCAACATATCTAAAACTGCTAAAACCCTTAAAAACCCTAAACACATAAAAAAAATAAAAATATGGGTTTTTATGGTTTTTCTTGGTAATTTTTCATGGTTATTTAGGGTTTTTCACAATTTTAGGAATATAATAGGATTTTTAGGATTTTGATTGGTTTTTAGTTGTTTTTAGGTAATTTGATGGACTTAGGGTTTTTTACATTTTTTCAGTATTTCTACTTATTTTAGGAATTTAGTTGTTTTAGGTTTTTTAGGTTTTTATGGGTTTTATGGATTTTCAGGATTTTTTGGATTCTTTCCATTTTTATGGATTTTTGTATTTTTTAGTAATTTATAGTTTTTACGGTTTTTAGGATGTTGAGGGATCTTTGGGGGTGGGGGTGGGGGTTAGGTTTTTAGAATAATTTGGTTTTTGAGGGGTTTAAGTGTTTTTAGGTATTTGAGGATTTTATATGTGGTTTCTATGTTTTTAGGGTTTTTATTTTTTAGGTATTTTCAGGTATTTTTCAGGTTATTATTTTTTACAGTTTTTATGTATTTTATGGTTTTCATTGTTTTTTTGGGAGTTTAGTTTTTTTTTGTTTTCTATAGTTTTCATTGGATTTTATAGTTTTTTATCTTTTTATGGGTTTAAAGGTTTTTTATATTTGTTAGTGATTTTTAGGTTTTTTATGTGGTTTGAGGGTTTTTAAAAATATTAAGGGGTTTTATTGATTTTATTAGGTTTTTAGAGTTTTTAGTTTTTTTAGTGTTTTTATGGATTTTAGTGGTTTAAAGTGTATTTATGATTTTATGATTTTACTGGTGGTTCTTATGGTTTTTGTTTTTCTTTTTTTTTATAGATTTTGAGTATTTTTATAAGAATTTTATGGTTTTGTGGGTTATTAATTATTTGGATGGGTATTAGTGTTTTTATCACTTTTTATGTTTTTAGATGTATTTTGTGTTTTTTTGGATTACAATATTTTGTTAGGTATTTTTAGTTTTATATGGTTTTATATGTTTTTGGGGATTTTAAATATTTTTATAGTTTTTTATTGGTTTGAGGCATTTTGATGGTTTTTGGTTGTTTGAGGGTATTTTGGATTTTTATAAGGTTTTTGGGGTATTTTTATTTTTTTTCATTTTAAGGGGTTTTAAAGTTTTTAGTTTTTTTATTGGTTTTTTGGGTTTAAATTTATTTTTTAGTTTTTAGTGGATTTTAGTAATCTTAGGGGGTTTTATTAATTTTTAAGTTTTAGGTGTTTTTTGGTTTTTCAGTGTTTTTTTATTTTTGGTTTTTTCTAGAGTTTTTCTTTCTTTTGTGTCATTTTGTATCAATATTTTTAATATGTATTTTCAAGGTTTATAGGGGTTTTTACGTTTTAAGGATTTTTATGGATTTTAGGATTTTTATTGTTTTTAGCATTATAAAAATTTGAAGGTTTTTGGATTTTTTAGGGTTTTGTTAGAGGTTTTTGTTGTTTTATGGTTTTTTTAGTTTTTTTATTTTTATGTTTTATGAGTTTTATTTTTTTTGGATTTTATGATTTTTTTGGATTTGAATCTTTTTATGGTTTTATGGTTTTTAGGGATTTTGAGGGTTTTTAGTGTTTTGAAGGGGTTTTATCATTTTTTTATTCTTTGAGGTTTTATGTATTTTTCGGTTTTTAAGGTTTTTATAGGGGATTTCAGTGTTTTTTATGTTTTTAATAATTTTTAGGGTTTTTAGGATTTTTATTGGATTTATGGATTTTATGGATTCTGATGTTTTTTTTTGGTTTTTTAGAGTTTTTTTGGATTTATATGGTTAATTTTTAATTTCATTGTTTTTTTGTGTTTTTACGGTTTGTAAAATTACTAATGGGTTTTTTAGGATTAAATTATTTTTATATTTTTAATAGTTTTTAGTGGTTTTATGTTTTTTGGGGGGTTTGAGGTTTTTTGTGATTTTATGGTATTTAGGGGGGGTTTAGGGTTTTTTGGGTCTTTTAGCGTTTTTATCTTTTTTGGGGAGTTTTATGGTTTTTAAGTGTGATTAGTTTTTAAGGTTTTCATATGGGTATTTTTCATGGTTTTTGGGTTTTTTAAATTTTTTTGTATTTTATGGGTTTTTAGAATTTATATTTAATTTTAATGTTTTTATTTATTTTGAGGGTTTTTATGGTTTTTAGCATTTTGCAGCATTTGTAGTGGTTTTAATTGTTTTTATTTTTTATGGTTTTCATTAGGTTTTTAGGGGTTTTAGGTTCTTATAATTTTGCCGTTTTAAATACATTTTTATGTTTTTTGTGGTTTTTTTAAGATTATTTCTGATTTTGAGGGGTTTTAGGGTTTTTTAGGGGTTTTTTGGTTTCAGGGTTTTTTTGGGTTTTAGGTTTTTTTTAGTTTTTTAGATATTCTAAATTATTTAACATTTTTTAACATTTTATGAGATTTAAGGGTTTATTAGAGTTTTTAATATATTTTTAGTGTTTTAAGGGGTTTTGGGGTTTTATGTTTTTTGTGGGTTTTTAAGGTTTTTCGAGTTTCAGGGTCCTTTAGGGGTTTTAATATTTTTTGGGGGGCTTATGGTCTTTTAGGTTTTTAAGTGTTTTTATGTTTTTAATATTCACATAATAGTTTTCAATGATTTTCATGTTATTTTATGTTTTAGCATTTCTATGGGTTTTTTGGATTTTTATGGTTTTCACAGATTTTGAGGGTTTTAGGGTTTTTAGCATTTTTGGGTTTTTAGGGGTTTTCAGTGTATTTATGTTTTAATGTTTTCTAAGGGTCTTCTATTGTTTTTAATGTTTTTATGTTTTTAGGGATTTTTAGTGTTTTTTTTGTGATTTTTATGAGTTTGGGTTTTGGGTATATTGAGGGTTTTTAGGGATTTTATGTTTTTTAGTTGTTTTTTGGGTTTTTAGTTTTTTTAGGTTTTTTGGGAGTTTTAAGTGCTTTTATGTTTTTATGTTTTTCAAAGGTCTTTTCGTGTTTTAGTGGTTTTTACATTTTCAAATGTTTTAATGATTTTTTTGGATTTTATAGGTTTTTTGGGTTTTTTGGGATTTTAAGGGTTTTTAGGGATTTTATGGTCATTTTTTTGTTTGTATGTTTTTTATTGAGTTTTGAGGTTTTTTTATTTTTCTAAAAATTTTAGTTATTTAAATGTTTTTTACAGTATTCATATGGTTTTTAGGGTTTTGGGGTGGTTTTATTGTTTATAGGGTTTATATTTTTTATAGGGGATTTTTTTGGCCTTATAGTGTTTTTATCATTTTTTATTTTTAGGGGTTTTAAGTTATATTATATTTTAATGGTTTTCTTAAGGATTTTTAGGGGTTTCATGGTTTTTTTGTTTTTATGAATATTTCATGATTTTAAAAAAAATTTATAAATTTTTAGGGTTTTATGGATTTTAATGTGTTTTGGGGTTTTTTGGGTTTTATTGTGTTTTTAGGGGTTTTAATAATTTTTAGATTTATTTAACGTGTTTAGGTTTTTGAAATATTTTTATTTAATTTTAGGGGGTTTTATGATTTTTAAGGGTGTTTAGGTTTTTAAGGTCTTCATGGGTTTTATGGTTTTTAGAGGATTTTGATTTTTTTATTGTTTTTATGTTTCTTATATTATTTTGGGGTTTCATGTTATTGTTAGGTTTTAATGGTTTTCTTAATATTTTTCATTCATTTTAGGGTTGTTGGAATTTTTAGGGATTTTTATGGAATTTTAGGATTATCCTGCTGTTTAGGGTTTTTGGGAGTATGTGGATTTTGAGGGGATTAAGTGTTTTAAGGGGTTTGGGGGGTTTTCTCTTATTTTAGTTTTTAGGGATTTTAAGTGTTTTTTGTATTTTAATGTTTTCATAGGGGTTTTGATGGTTTTAAGTTTTTTTTTCATTTTTATGGATTTTAATGTTTTTTATAATTTTTATAGAGTGTCCTGTTTTTTATAGATTTTTAGGGTTTCTAAAATTTTAATAGTTTTTTTGTGTTTATTTTTTTTTATTGTTTTAGGGTTTTTAATGTTTTTATAGTTTTTTAAAAAAATGTAGGGGGTTAAATTACTTTTTTTAGTTTTTAGTAGGTTTTTTGGGTTTTTATGGGTTTTAGGGGTTTTATGGTTTTGGCGGAGTTATATGGTTTTTAGGTGTTTAGGGTATTTAGGGTTTAAAGAAATTGGGGGGGGGGAGTGTTTAAGTATTTTTAGATTTTAATGGTTTTCTTATAGGTTTTAAGGGGTTTTTTAGTTTTTAGAGATTTTTAGGGATTTTTATATTTTTATAGTTTCTTAAGTTTTTATAGAGTTTTTGGGTTTTTAGTGTTTTTAGTGTTTTTAGCATTTTTATGTGTTTTAGGGGTTTTAAGAGTTTTTAGTTTTTTAAGGTTTTTATAGGTTGTTTTAGGGTTTTTTTTATTATTTAGTAATTTTTTGGGATTCTTTGGATTTTGATGGTTTATGGGATTCTAGGGATTTTTATGATTTTTAGGTATTTTTAGGGATTTAAATATTTTTTTTTGGGTTTTAGGGTCTTCAAGTATTTTTTCAGTTTTAGTTTTCTATTATGTTTTTCACGTTTCTATGGTTTTTAGGTTTTTTAGGTTTTTTAGGTTTTTTAGGTTTTTAGGGAATTTTAGGGGTTTTTAAAGATCTTCAGGGTTTTTAGGGTTACTTGGGATTTTGAGGGGTTTTAGGGTTTGTATGGTCTTTTGGGTGTTTATGGGTTTTTTGATCTTTTTAGGGTTTTATGGTTTTTAGAGTGTTTTCCCTTTTTACGGGATATATTTTTTAGTGTTTTATGCTTGTTTTAGGGTTTTTATGGGTTTATAAGGGGTTTAATGGTTTTAGGGGATTTTTGGTGTTTAGGGGATTTAGTTTGTTTTATGATTTTACAATTTTTAGCTTTTCAGTTTTTAAGTGTTTTTGATGTCTTTTATGGTTTTCAGGTATTTTATGGGGATTTTATTTTATTCATGTTATTTTTACTGGGTTTTTATGATTTTATGGGTTTTTTTTTGTTTTTAGGGGTTTTTTGGGTTTTTCTTGTTTTTTTGGATATTTTGGGGTTTAAGGGTTTTTTATAATTTTTCTTGGTTTAAATTGTTATATACATTTTTTAGTTTTTTTCTATTTTGGGATTTTAGGATTTTTTGGGTTTTATGGATTTTCAATGTTTTTGGGGTTTTTATCATTTTGAGTTTTTAGTGTATTTAAGTGATTTTAAGTTTTTTAATGTTTTTTGGTATTTAAAGGGTTTTAAGTGTTTTTAGGTTTTTGTGGTTTTCTTAAGGTTTTTCAAGAATTTTTAGAGGTTTTTAAGTTTTTAGGAATGTTTATGGGTTTTTTGTATTTATTTTGGGTTTTAGTGCATTATAGATTTTGAGGGTTTTATTAATATTTAGGGTTTGGTGGGAGGGTTGGTTTTTTGGGTTTTTTGGTTTTTTAATATTGTTATGGTTTTTTAAAGTTTTGTAATGTTTTTGAATAATTTTAGGGTGTTAAATGGTTTTTAGAATAAAAAATGGGTTTTTATGGTTTTTAAGGATTTAGTGGTTTTTTGGCTTGTAGAGTTTTTTGGCTTCTGGGGTTTTTTAGGCTTTTACTGTTTTAGTAACTTTTAGAGTTTTTTTGCTTTTATTTTTTAGGGGTTTTAAATATTTTTAGCTTTCAAGGTTTAATTAGGGGTTTTCAAGGATTGAAGTGTTTTTTTACCTTTTTGGGAATTTTGGTGTTTTTAATGAATTTACGGTTTTTAGCGATTTATGGATTTTTAAGTTTTTAGAGTTTTTAGGGTTCTTTGGGTTCTTAAGGTTTTTATAGTTTTTAGGTTTTTAGGGGGGTTTTTTTGTTTTTATGTTTTTGAGGATTTTTTTGGGGTTTTAGGGGGTTTTCATTTTTGGGGATTTTATATGGTTTAGTATTTTTATGGTTTTATGTGGTTTTTAGGGAATTTGAAGGGTTTTAGGGTTTTTAGGGATTTTAGGGGTTTTTAGGTTTTTGGATTTAGTGGATCTTTTTTATTTTTTCGGGTTTTAAGGATTATTGGAGTTTTTAACATTTCTAGTTTATTAAGTGGTTTTTGAGTTTTTAATGGTTTTTTGGGGTTTTTATGTGGTTTAAGTGATTTTAATGGTTTTATGGGTTTTTAGGGTTTTTAGTTTTAAGTGACTTTTAAGAGTTTTAGTGTTTTACCGTGTTTTTAGTGTATTTTTGTTTTTTACGGTTTTGGGGGGTTTTATGCCTTTTAGGGGTTTTAATGTTTTTTATAAAATCCTTAAAGACCCTAAAATTTTTAGAATCCCTAAAAACCCTGAATAAATGATAATAAAAAGATAAAAACATAAAAATACTTAGACCCCCATAAAACATAAAAATTCAAAATCGCTATAAGCCCAAAAACCCTTAAAATTTCTTAAACCAATAAATGAATGAGAATAATATTAAAAAAGACATAAAAATTCCTAAAAACAAAAAAATACAAAAAATAGTAAAAAATGTAAAAAATATTAAAAATCCAAAAACTCATAAAACCCCCAAGACACCTTAAAATTGTAAAACCCCGAAAAGACCCTATAACCCCTAAAAACCCTAAAAATCATAAAAACCTTAAAATATTTCCAAAACCCAAAACCCCCCAAAACCCCCTAAAAACACTAAAAATAAAAAATATTTAAACCCATAAAAAGATAAGAGACTCTAGAAAATATTAAAATGCATAAAAAACAAAAATACCATAAAATCCTAAGAAAACCATCAAAACCATAAAACCCCTAAAAACCATAAAATCAACAAAGTACCTAAAAAATATAAATCTATAAAAATCCCTAAAAATCCCAAAATATTACTAACATCAATAGAAAAAAAAATCCTAAAACCCCCTAAGAATCCCTTAACAAACTAAAAAAAATTAAATCCTCAAACTACCATAAGTTTTTTTATAACCCACTAAAAACCATAAAACCCAAAAATTCACTAAAACCCATACAAAACCATAAATATACTATAAAATTCATAAGTAAACTAAACATGTAAAAACCTTGAAGTCCCTAAACATCTCTAATAAAACCTTAAAAACCTAAAAACACTAAAATCCCCCAATAAATCCAAAATACACTAAAACCACAAAAGTCACTAAACCCTAAAAACCCTTAAAAACCATACAACCCCTTAAAATCATAAAAAACCCCATAAAGAAACCTAAAACCAACTAAAAAACGTAATAAAATTTAGACCACTAAAAAAACATAAAAAAATATGAAACCCATAAATCACTATAAAATTAAACAACCCCTAGAAACAAAAAAAAAATAATAAAACATCTAGATCCTTAAAATACCTACAAACCCTAAAACCAAAGAAATCCTAAAAAATACAGTAAAATACCTTATAAAGTACAAAACACTAAAAACCAAGAAAAATCCTATGAAATACATTTATACATAAAAACACTTAAATTCCCTAAAAACCAAATAAATTATAGAAACCCTAAAACTCTAAAAAACAGAAAATCCCTCTAAATATCCAAAACCCTAAAAACCCCATAAAAATCCTACAAAAACCTTAAGAATCTATAAAAATTTTAAAAACCCTAAAAACCATAAATAACCCTAATAAAACCTTAAACATACATAAACCTTAAAAATGTAAGAAACACTATAATAACTAAATACCCTAAAAACCCCAAAAGCCCAAATAGACCACTAAAAACCTTTAAAAACCCTAAAAACTAATAAACAAATCAAAACCCACTAAAAACAATAAAACCCCTTTAAACCCCCCAGAAAGATAAAATATATAAACTCATTAAAAAATAAAAAAAGATAAAAGCTGAAAATGTTCGTAAAAACTGTAAAACCAAAAAAATACAATAAATACCTTTAGAATCCATAAAAAACCTAAAAATAAAAAAATCCTAAAAATCCCTAAAGATGTATAAAACTCTGAAATCCCAGAGAAAC
Source organism: Viscum album (assembly GCA_963277665.1). NCBI lineage: Eukaryota > Viridiplantae > Streptophyta > Magnoliopsida > Santalales > Viscaceae > Viscum > Viscum album. The sequence goes on along the minus strand of OY728148.1, from coordinate 405,310,090 downwards.
CCTTATAAAACATTAAAAAATTGAAAACACTTAAGACCCCAAAACCAAAAAACAATAAAATCCTTTAAAACACAAAAATCCATCACAGTCACTAAAACCCCTAAAAACTGTTAAAAATTCTGAAAAATCCCAAAAAACTAATAACATCGAAACCCCTAAAATACGTAAAAACTCCTAATAAAACATTAAAGACATAAAAACACATAACTCCCCTAAAAAAAAGAAAATATTAAAAAGCCTAAAATTTTCTAAGATATCCAAAAAGCCTAAAAACCACTAAAAACTGTAAAAACCTTAAAAACACAAAAAATTCATAAAAAACATAAAACCCACTAAAAACTAAAAAAATGCTTTAAACCCTTAAAAACGTTAAACAACTCTAAAAAACTAAAAAAATCCTCAAAAGCACAAAAGAACCCCTATAAACACAAAAAACAATAAAATACATCAAAAATCATAAAACCTATCAAAATACATAAAAACCTATAACCCTAAAAATACAGTAATAACCCCTAAAAACAAAAAACCCTAAAATGCTACAAACCCTAAGAAATCCTTAAAAACTAGAAAACACATAAAACCCCAAGAAACTAAAAAAAATCTAAATACCCTATAAAACCCTAAAATCAACTAAAAACTCTAAAACCCATTTAGATCCCTAAAACATTAAAAAGACTAATAAACTTTAAAAACTGAAAAACTCAAAAAACAATAAATAAACAAAAAAACCTAAAAACCCTATTAACACTAATAGTACCTAAAAACCCTAAACACCACAAAATTCAAAAAAATCCTTAAAAACACAAAAAATACTAAAAACATGAAAACCCATAAGAACCTCTTAAAAACAAAATACACATAAAACTACTAAAACCCATAATAGTCACTAAAAACCCTAAAAACCTAAAAAACCCTCAACAATTAATAAAAACCATAAAACTATAAAAATCATAAAAATCCCAAAAAATACCTTGAAAAGTAAAAATCCCTAAAAACCCTTAAAATCCCTATGAAAATATTAAGAAACTAAATAAAAAAAAATAAAAACACTGAACAACAATTAACCTGCTAAAAACGGTAAAAATCTCTAAAACCTCTAAAAACCGTAAAATCCCCTAAAACCATAAAAACTCTAAACCCCAATAAAAATATAAAATCTATTTAAATCTCTTGAAATAATTAAAAAAATATAAAAACCATTAAAACAAAAAAAACCCAGAAAAATCCCAAAAACAAAAAAAAACCCAAAAAACCACTAAAACTACTAAAAACCGTAAAAACACTCAAAATTCTTAAAAAGAATGAAAACTATTAAAATATTAAAAAACCTCTAATCATGTCTAAAAATTTAAAAAATCCTAAAAACCCTAAAAGGACCCAAAAACCCAAATAACCTAAAAACACTAAAAATATTAAAAACCCTAAATCCTAAAAATCCATAAAACCCTAAAATCCATAAAAATACTAAAAAACCAGAAGAACTCTTAAAACCCTAAAAAACCCTAAAATTACCTAAAAAAAATATAAACCCAATAATCTTAAAACACCATAAAAAACCTTAAAAATAATTTAAAACCCAAAAGAATATTAAAACCATAAATTGACTTTAAAACAATAAAACCCCTACAAAACATAAAAATTCGAAAAACCCATAAATACATTAGAAAATAGTAACACCCTAAAAACCCTTTAAACCACTAAAAGCATTAAAAACTATAAAAAACCATAGAAACCATAAAAATTGAAAAACCCCATAAAACCAATGATAGCAATAACAACCCTATAACCCCTCAAAATCATTAAAAACCGTAAAAACACATAAAAATAAAAAAAACCCTAAAACAATTAAATAACCTAAGACAGTCTTAAAACCATAAAAACACTTAATCCCTCAAAAACTAAAAAATGGAAACACCCCTTCAAAAAACCTAAAAGCATAAAAAAAACTAAATACATCCAAATTTACCAAAAACCCTAAAACACATTAACCCCCTAAAAACCTAAAAAAACAAAAAAAATGCTAAAAATAAAAAAAATCTTAAAAACCCTTAAAATATATAAAACCCCCCAAAACCCATACAAATCCTAAATATCCTTGAAAATTTCAAAAAACATATAAAACAATAAAATCCTGAAAACCCGCTATGAAAAAAAAACATAAAAAAGATTAAATCCTATAAAACATAAAAATGCTAAAACCCTAAAGGAACCCAAAAAATCCTAATCCCCTAAACACCACAAACCCCTATGAACCCTCAAAAACTCCAAAACCCACTAAATACCGAAAAACCCTTTACAACTATATAAACATTAAAATATTATAAAAAACCTTAAAACCCCTAAAAAATCAAAAAAAAAATGATAATCCAACAAACCAAAGAAACCCCCAAACCCCTCAAAATCCCTAAAAACCCTAAAAAATTTTAAATATCAAAAAAATCTTGAAAAAATCTATAAATATAAAAAAACAAAAACTCCATGAAAACCCTAATAAAATACTAAAACCCTAATGATAATTTAAAGCCCTAAAACTAAAAAAATGCTAAAACCCCTAAAAATAGAAGAACTGTCAAAATCCCAAAATAAACATGTAATCCCATTAAAAATACAAAAAAGATGTAAAATTAACTAATAAATTAAAACCTCTCAGACCCTAAAAACATATAAAAACCCAAAAAATACAAAAAATATAAAAACTCTTTAAACACCAGAATTGTTAATAACTCTAAAACAACTTTTAAACCCAAAAAAACTAAAAAAAGCCCTAAAAACCCAAAAAACTAGAAACCCCCAAAATCCATAAATAACCATAAAAACACTCAAAAGACATATATAAAATCAAAATACAAAAAAACATTCAAATAAAAAAAACATAGAAAACCAAAAACTTTGAAAACCCATAAGAAATCATTAAAAACCTCAAAAACACTTAAAACCTTGAAAACTCTAGAAATGCTCAAAAACCATAAAAACTCAATAAAATCCTAAAAACTCTCAAAATTGATAAAAAGCATAAGAATCCAAAAAAATCATAATAATCATTAAAAAATTAAAAACCCTAAAACCCTACAACCCCTAGAAAAACATTAAAACCCAAAAAACACTTAAAACCACGAAAAACCTAAAAAACATCAAAAACCCTAAGACATCATAAAAACCCAAAAAACCCTTATAAACCGTAAAACCAACTAATAACATTAAAAATTTTGTAAACATATAAATACCATAAAATCTACAATACCACAAAAATTATTTTAAACCCATAAAATCATTAAATAACTTTTAACCCCTGAAAACCACTAAACACCCTTAATATTCCTAAAACCCCTAAAAAATAATAAAGTTAATAATAATTTACTAAAATCATAAAAACCATAAAAAAACTAAAAAACCATAACAAACCATTAAGAAACTAAATACAATTAAAATCCCAAAAAAACCTAAAAAACAATTAACCCTAAAACCACTAAAAACCCCTAAACCCCCTCCAAATCCCATAAAAATATAAAGACCCATAAAAATCTTAAAAAATATCTATAAAACCAAAAAATATAAAAAACCCTAAAAAACTTGAATATCCCTAAGAAAAAATTAAATCCTTAAAAACACTTAAAACCCAAAAAAACTAAAAAAGATAAACATCCAAAATCACATAAAACACTAAAAACCAAAAACTCTAAAAACCCTTAAAACCCTAAAAACCCATACAACCCCCAAAAAACCTAAAATCCCTAAAAAAAACTAAAAACTATAATAACATTATAAACTACTTAAAATGATTAAAAACTATAAATTAAAGATTAAACCTCTAAAATAAAATTTAAAAAACCATGGAACCCTTAAAAATTTAAAACCCCCTAAGGTGTCGGGTCTGTTTGATGGTCATCTGAAGCTGCATTTGTCAATTTCGGAGTTCAATGAGGCTTCAGCGTTGCATAATATGACTCTAGTGGATCAATTCCTTAACTAGTGACCTCTGGTGGATGTTTTTGACAGATTTGTGTTCGAACATTGGGATGTCCAGGATAGGGAAACAGTGGGATTGGATAATGCCTGCCATATTCGGATCCGCTTCGCCTTTGAGGAGGACCTTATCCAGGCTTGGTCCGCTGCCCCCCGAAGATGTGATGGTGCGTGATTTTCTCTCTTCAGTTGGAGTTTTGATCTTAATTTACGTCGGGACTCGCCTTTGGACTCCATTTGGGTATGATTCCTAGAACTCCCTATTACCTTCCAAAATTTGTCGATTCTTACATTTCTGGGAAATCTAGTTGGAAGATTTATGTGTGTGGATAGCCTAACGCGAGCCCTCTATCATTCAGTTTCTCCGAGAGTCTAAATTGAGGTTGATGTATCCAAACAACCAGTCGACTTTGTCTGGATTGAGATTGGTGAAGAGCTTCGGTGGAAGCAACCTGTGGTTTTCGAATCTTTGGTGAATTACTGTGATTCTTGTCGGACTCTTGGTCATGTGAAATGGGTGTGTCGTCGTGGGGGTAGTGATCACTTGGTTTGTGAGAGTAATGTATGTGCCACCCCTCCAAGGTAGGACCTGGCTTCTGACTGTGGGGATGGACCATACCCTGATAGAAATGAGGGGGAGCTTCACTCAGGGATCTTGGTAAAAGACTGTTTCAATCGGTTGAAGGATGATTTTGGATGGGCAGGTGGTGCCCCTTTGACCAGTGTGGTGGTGGAGGTGGTTCCTGAGAAAGATATGGCTGATAATATCTGCTTGCAGATGGTTTCAAGTGGGGTGTGTAGTGACACCCCCAGTCTAGGTTCTGAGGGGATGAGGATGGAGGGGTTGGTGATGAATGCTGCTTCTGCCGAGGAAAATGGTCAGGAGTTAGAACATGACTCTTTTCTCACTTCGAATCCATTTTAAGTCCTCTATCTAGAGGAGGGGGAGTGTCCGGAGTCAATGGCTGATGCCCAGGCCGAAGAGGAGCTACAGGTATATGATATCAAGGCCATCCCATCTGTTCATTTGCTGGAACAGGAACGACGTGATGCGGGCCCTTTTTCTGCTGAGCGAACTATGGTGCAACGGAGTTCGGGAATGGAGGTTGTGGTCATTGAAAATCTGCCTCCCTGTGTTCAACTCGCTGAGATGATCATGCTAGACAGTTCAAAAATTGAGCAACCCCGATGTGAGATTCAACATCAGCCCAAACCGGAGGAGATATTTGACTGCTATAACATTGACAAGGATGTTAAATATGATTTTGTCTTTGGGGACTGTAACGACTTCATTGATGCGAACACACCCAAGAATTGGAGGAGGAGTACCTTGATGTATTGATCAGTTCATCCTGACTCGGATCCAAGAGGATGGTCTGAGCCCGTGGCTGCTGATTCCAGGCCGAAGGGGAGCTCCAAGGTGGTGAGTTATGATGATGTCCTTCATAGTAGGAGGAGGGGGAGTGCTTCCCCTGCCATGAGGAGTGCAAGGAGAAACTATTCAAACCTTCCAAAACCAATTGCGATAAGGGCCCCGTCGAAGGATTCCAAAGTTGTGGAGGATGCTCTCGCCAAGGATCGAGTGGATAGGAAGCTGGAGAAGAAGTTATTCAGGAGGTACTATACTGACTTCCTCAAGCATTCTGAGCCATCTGAATGGGAGACGGTGGACTTGGATGCCTCCTCTAGGTATGGTGCCGATGGGGATCCATATGGTGATGATGCGGACTTCGGGTTTGGTGCAGCTTCTGAACCTCTTGGTGATTTTGGTGGCGACATTGACTGAATTTTTCCTCCTTTATGTTTTTTCATTTTTCTTTTTTGATTTTTCTTTTTTTGGGGGGTCTTTTTCGTCGTGGTTGTAAGGGTTTTTGGGTGTGGGTTGATTGACCCCTCCCCTCCCTTGTGTACTGCCTCCTTTTTCTTAATAATTTTTTGGGGTTAGGAATAGCTTGGCCTTTCACCTCTTCGGCCCAAAACCCTAAATATCCATAAACACCCATAAAAACCTTAATACTCATAAAAATTATTAAAATACAATAAATATAATAAAACCCCTTCAAATTGCAAAAAATGATAAAAACACTAAATACCTTCAAAACCCTAAAAAACTAAAACAAACCCGATAACCCCCAAAAAAACAACAAAACCCATAAAACCCCAATATCCATCGAAATCCCTAAAACATATATAAAATAATAAAAATCCAAAAAAGGACTTAAAAACACTAAAAATGTAAAATCCTTAAATACCTAAAAAACCACTATGAAATCCCTGAAAACTTAAAACATAAAAAACACCTAATAAACCCACAAGCACAAAAACCCCAAAAACACCAATAAAACGAAACCTTCAAAATCCCTAAAAAAACTAACAAACCATAAATATCTTATAATTCCACAAACTCTCTAAAATTTTAAAGAACCCTAAAAAAACAAACACCCCTTAGAAAATCCTAAAAACAAAAAACACTTAAAAACTGTAAAAAAGACTAAAAATTCCAAAAACCCAGAAGACCCTAAAAACCCTATACCCCATAGAACCATACAATCCCACCAAAAAACTAAAATCCCTGTAATTAAATAATAATATTAAAAACATCTAATAACCCATAAAAATATTAAAAATCTAAAAAAACTAAAACCCCAAAGACCCATAAAACCCTTAAAACTGTAAAAACCCTAAGACCCCTCAAAATCTCTAAAATCCATAAAAAATTGAACCTAATAAGTCCTTTAAAATCATAAAAATGTAAAAAATCCACAATGAGCTAAAAAACCACCAAAAATACTTATAAAGAAAAAACCTCATAAAACTCCTAAAAACTAAAAAACCCAAAATATACTAACAAATATTAAAAACCCTAAAATTCCTTAAAATCCCTTAAATCCATAAAAACCATAAAAATCCTAAAAACCACTTAAAAATACCAAAAAAATTAAAAACACATAATTGTTCTAAAATAGATAAAAACCAAAAAACCTAAAAAAACATAAAACCTGTAAAAACCATAGAAATATTAAATGACCATAAAACCCTAAAATCCCTAAAACCACTTAAAAACCATAAAAACCCATAAAAAATTAAATACTGTAAAAACAAATAGAAGCTCTTAAACCTACTAAAAACACTGAAACCTCATAAAACCCTAGAAAAATGGTAAAAAGAACTAAAAAAAATCTTAAAACCCATTTAAAACTAAAAAAACCTAAAAACCAAAAAACCATTAAAACCCTAAAAAACAATAAAAACCCATAAAAACACTGAAATCCCAAAAAAATACCTATAACCCTAAAAACATTAAAAATCCATAAAATTCAAAAAAAAATCAAAAAAAAAAACAAAAAAATATATAAAAACCCTAAAAAAACCCCTATAAACCACAAAATCCTAAAAAACATAAAAAACTGTTAAAAATATGAAAATGAGAAAACACTAAAATCCATAAAACCCACAAAATATCTAACAACCCTAAAACCCCATAAAAATCATAAAAAACACTAAAAATCCTAAAAAACATAAAAAAACTAAATACATAGAAAACCCCTTAGAAAAAACATAATAACCTTAAAAATAGTAAAAACCCTAAAAAACTAAAAAAAATAAAACTACAAAAAATTCTAAAATACCAAAAAACACTCAAAATCCGAAAAAACCCTAAAAAATCTCTATAAATTCCAAAAATTGAAACAACCTAAAAAATCCTGAAAAAACTCTATGAAAACCATAAAAATAGAAAAACAATTAAAACCAATAAAAAACTAAAAACAAAAAAAAAATAGAAACCCCTAAAAACCATGAGAAACCATATAAACATTAAAAACCCCATAAAATCCATAAACAACCACTAAAACTATAAAAATAATTTAAACTCATACAAATGATAAAATCTTTAAATGACGTTAAAAATGCTAAGAACTAAAAAAACCACAAATTCTCTAAAAACCATAAAAATACTCAACAACCTAAAAAATATAAAAAAAAATAAAAAACATAAAAATCTCAAAAAACATAAAAACAAAAAAACTTCTCAAAACACTAATAAACCCTTTAGAAAATAAAAAACCTAAAACCCCTAAACACCTAAAAAATGAAAATATCTAAAAGAGCATAAAAACCATAGAAACCCTAAAATGACTATAAATCCCTAAAAACTTGAAAACCCATAAGAGTCTCAAAAATCTGTAAAAATCCATCATAATGAAAAATAAACCCTAAAAACCCTGAAAACCCCAATTAAAACATCAAAAAACCTAAAAACAGAAAAACACTAAAAAGCCTAGAAAATGAAAAAAGGAACTCTAGAAATCCAAAAAATACATAAAAAACCGAAAACCCATAAAAATACATAAAATCCTTAAAAACCACTACAAAAATAAATTCTTGAAAATCCCTAAAAACCTAAAAACCATAAAAAATCTTTAGAGAACCACAAAACCAACAAAAACTGAAAAACAACAAAAAAATCTAAATATCCTAAAAACTCGTAAAAAACTCTAAAAAACACTAACACTAGTCAAAATACCCAAAACCCTAAAACCCATAAAAATATTAAAATCCCTAAAAATAACTAAAAACATAAAAGACCCTAAAACCTTGAAAACTCGAAATAATTCCATAAAAATATAAAAACACATAAAACCCCCCATGAAAGATAAAGATGATAAAAACCCTAATATACATTAAAAACCGTAAAACAAATAAAACCATTAAACCCCTAAAGATAATAAAAACACAAAAAACCCATAAAAACATTTAAATCATTATAAAAATCCATTTAATCCCCCAAATGGTTAAAATTTTCAATAAACATGAAACCCCCTAAAAACTACAAAAATGAATAAAAAACACAAAAAAACATTAAAAATCCTTAAAACATTAAACACGCTCAAAATTTATAAAACCCATAAAAATCCAAAAAAATCTCTAAAAATCCATAAAAACATAAAAACCATAAAACCCTTACAACCCATAAGAAAACAATAAAAACCTAGAACACTTAAATTTAGATGGAACATAAAAAATGAAAAAAACACAAACAAACTTGAAATGTATAAATAATTTAAAACCCCTCAAAATCCCTACAACCATAAATACTGTAAAAATCATTAAAAATGCCTAAAAACCCCTAAAAATGTAAAAATTCCAAAAAACTGATAAGAAGACCCAAAAAAACATAAAACACATAAATCCCCTAAAGTTGTACAAAAATCCTAAAAACCCTAAAATTCCATAAAACTTTAAAACCCTTAAAAAAATATAAAATCAAAATACCCATAAAACCAGTAAAAACACTAAGAATTCCAAAAACCATTTAAACCACTATTTTTTTTAAAAAAAAACTCTAAAAACACTTAAAACACCTGACCAACTAAAAACCCTAAAGACCCAAAAAACAAAAAAAACCCTAAAAACACTCAAAATCCTTAAAATACCTAATAACCATTAAAATTGTAAGAAATCCCTAAAAATCCATAAAACTCCTAAAACCCTGAAAACCCTTAAGAAAACCATAAAAATGAAATCACATAAACCCCCAAGAAAACATATATACACTAAAAACCCTAAATAATTAAACACCTAAAAACCATAAATCCCTCAAAACCCATAAAAACCCAAAAAACCATAAAAATCCTAAAAATCCCCAAAAATACCAAAAAATGAAAAAAACCCTAAAAATTATAAAAACCACTAAGAAAACCATAATTACCTAAAAAATTTAAAACTAATAGAAACCTAAAAACACTAAACACTCCAAATTTTTATTAAAAATATAAAAACCCTAAAAACCATAAAAACCAATAATAAACTCAAAACCCTAAACCCATAGTAACCTTAAACCGTAAAAATCCTAAAGACCAATAAAAAACTCTAAAACCCATTTAAACCATTAAAAATTAAAAAAAAATATAACCCTATGAAACTAAAAACACCCTAAAAACAAAAACCATAAAAATTATAAAAACCCATAAAACCTAAATACCCTGAAAATCCCTAAAGACCCTAAAATCAATAAAAATCATAAATAACCTAAATATTCCAAAAAATTAAAAAAAACGAAAAAAACATGAAATCCATAATAAATCCTTAAAAACCTAAAAAAAATAGAACCACAAAAATCCTAAAAAAGTTTAATACCTGTAACAAGCCTCAAATACCAAATAATATTAATAAAAACATAAAAACCAAAAAAATCCCTAAAAATATCTAAAAATAGCTAAAAATGTAAGCATAGCTAAAAACTCTATAATCCATAAGGAAACCATAAAAACTAAAAAACACTAAAAACCCTTCAAAAACCTAAGAAACTATAAAAAACCTAAATACTATAAAACTCTAAAAGCCATAAAAACCCTAAAAACCCTAAAACCCCAAAAACATCTAAAAAAATTGTATAACTAGTTAAATCTCTAAAAACATTACCAAAATCTAAAAAACCATTAAAAATAAAAAAATAAAAAAATTCCCTAAAAAACCATAAAACCCTAAAAATCTGCAAAATCCCTAAAAACCCTAAATATCATAAAAAATTCCTAAAAACCAAATATCGTTAAAAACAAAAAAAAACTAAAAACCATGAAAACACCATAAGAAAATGATATGAGACTAAAAATAAATTAAAAACAATAAAAATATAAAATTGAATGAAAACTCAAAAACCTAAAAAACTCTAAAACACTAGAAATCTCTAAAAAAAATAAAAACCATAAAAACCATGAAAAAAGCTTAAAAATCTGTAACAACATAAAAATCAATAAAATTCCTCAAAAAACCCAAAAAAACATTAGAAATATAATAAAATTAATACTCTTAAAAACCCTAAAAATGCTAAAAGCCTGAAAACCCCAAAAAACCCCTAAAACCATAAAACCTCAAAAATAAAATTAAAACCTCTAAAAACCCACAAAAACACTAAAATAGTCCTAAAAAGTCTAATTATTCTTGAAACCCCTTAAAACATTAAAAAATATAAAAACCATGAAACATAATAAACCTAAAAACCCCAAAAAAACAATAAAATCCTTAAAACCCTAACAAACCCTAAACCCCCTCAAATCCCTAAAAATCCTAAAAACCATAAAAATCCTAAAAAACTACAAAAATCCATAAAAATATTAAAATCATAAGATCCCTGAAAACCCCTAAGAAACCCTTAAAAACTAAAGACACTTAAATCCCCAAAAACCTAAAAAAATTAAACAAACCTAAGACCATAAAAACCCTCATAATCCATAAAAACCATAGAAAACCTAAAAATTATAAAAAATTCCAAAAAACCCGTAGATGTGTTCAATCCCTTAAAATCCTGATAACCCCTATGAAAATTTTAACATCTTAAAAACACTAAAAACCCATAAAAATCTAAAAAACACTAAAAACCATAAACCAACCTTAAAACCATAAAAACCACAAAACCCTCTAAACCCTTAAAAACTCATAAAATCCTTAAATAACAACTGAAAACTCTAAAAACCCTTCAAACCCCTAAAAATTTTAAAAGCACTAAAATCATTAAATTCCAAAAAAAACATAAAAAACAAAAAAAAAAGAGAAAACCCCATATAAATACTAAATACCCTAAAAACCTCGTAAAAGCCCTCAAAATCCCAAAAAATAGTAAAAGCCATAAAAATCCTTCAAAATAACTAATAATCCCTAAAAATGTAAAACCCTATAAAACCCCCGAAAATGCATAAGAAAATAATAAAACTCTAAAAATACTTAAAAACAATAAAACTGTAAAAAATACTAAAAACCCAAAAAGAACCTAAAACCCTTTAAAATCCCTAAGACCCCTCAAAATCCATAAAACACTAAAACTATTAAAATCCTAAAAGGCACGAAAAATCCCTAAAAATTAACAAAAAACCTAAAAACATTGAAAACACCTTTGAAAAATTTATAAACCTATTGTCATTTAAAATCCCTAGAAAACCTAAAATTGTAAAAAACCATAAATTACATGAAAACCCATAAAAACCCTAGATATCCATAAAAAACTCGTAAAAAATCAAAAACCCCTAAAATCCCATAAAAACCATAAAACCCACTAAAAAACACATTAAAAATATAAGAATATTGAAAATTATATTAAAAACCTAAAAAATAAAAAAATATAAAACCCCAAAAAAACCTAGAAACACATAAAACAGAAAAAAACCACAATATCTCTAAATACCAAAAACACCATAAAAATACAAAAAAATCCATAAAAAAGTAAAAACCCATAAAACCCACGAGAAACACTAAGAAAATATTAGAAACTTATAAACACTTAATACCCCTAAATATATAAAATGAGTTAAAACACCTAAAAAAATGTAAAAACCATAAATACACTAAAAATCCCAAAAAATAATAAAATAAATAAAATACAAAAATGGACCTAAAAATCCTTAAAAACATAAAAAAACATTGACAGCAATAAAATACCGAATGAAAACCTGAAAAAAATTAAAAATAATAAAACCCCTAAAAACATAAAAAAAATAAAAAACCTTAAAAGTAAATAAAATACTAAAACCACTAAAACCATAAATCCCTTAACAAATTAAAAATTCCTAAAAATATATAAAACCCTAAAAAACATTAAAAATAATAAAACCCCTTTAAATCCCTAAATGGTTAAAAAACACTAAAAGACCTTAAACCCCCTTAAAACACTCAAAATCCATAAAATCACTAAAACCCATACCAATTATAAAAAAGACATGACAACAACTAAAAACATAAAAATCATAAAACCCATGAAAAACTATAAATTAATTGAAACAAAAAAAAAACACATAAATCCCCTAAAACCCTAGAAAAGATAAAACTACTAGAAACCCATAATACGTTTAAAATCCCCAAAGAACCTAAAACCATAAAAATCCTATAAAATATCTAAAAATCCAAAAAAATGTAAAATATTCTAAAACCTATAAAATACTAGGAAACACTTAAAAACCTTAAAAGTCATAAACCACTAAAAATATAAAATAAATAAAATACTTAAAAACATATAAAAACCCTAAAACTCGTCAAAATAGCTAAAAACCATAAAATCATAAAAAATTCCCTAAAATTCCTTAAAATATGAAAATCTAAAAAAACATAAAAACCCATATGAAATCTATAAAAACATAAATATTCATAAAACCCATAAAAACCTAAAAATGGTAAAAACCCTAAAAGACACAAAAAACACCGAAACACCTACAACCCCCCAAAACCTTAAAACATGTAAAAATCAAAAAAAGTCCAAAAAACCACTAAAAGGTAAAAACCCTTTAATCAACTAAATTCATCAAAAATATATAATAAACCATAAACAACATAAAATTTAAAATACTCTAAAACCCAAAAAACCATTACAAACCTAAAACACTAAAAAAATATAAATACCCTTAAAATCACATAAATACCCTAAAAACCCTTAAAATCCTAACAGAAGCCCTCAAATCCCTAAAAACATAACAGACCTAAAATCCAAGGAAACCCCAGGAAAAAATTAAAAATATAAAAAACTGAAATCTAATTAAAAATATAAAAAACTCTTTAAAAAATAAAAACCCTAAAACCCATAAAAACCCACCAAATCCTTAAAAACCCTAAAAATCCTATATAAAAGTTAAAAATCACTAAAAACATAAAAAACCTAATAACCATGAAAACACATAATGAAACCTCAAAAACTTAAAAACATAAAACACTAAAAAACTCAAAATATTCAAAAAAACTAAATAAAAATTACCTCAAAACACAAAAAAAACCCATAAAAACTCAAAAAACCTGAAAAAACCTTAAAAACAATACAACAAAAAAAATTCTTAAACTACCTAAGAAAAACATTAAAACCTAAAACAATTAAAATCCTAAAAACCTAAAAAAAATAAAAAACCCTCCAGAATCCATAAAAACCATAAAACACTAAAATACAAAAAACCCCAAAGGGTCTATAAGAATCATAAAAATCCCAAAAATCCAAAATTGTTTAATAAACCCTAAAAAACCTGAAATCCCCTAAGAAAACCCTAGAAAAAGAAAATATCTTAGACCGCCTAAAAAACCTAAAAAATTCTAAAAATCATAAAAGAACATAAAACCCCTAAAGTCCATAAAAACATAAAACCATAAAAAACACAAAAAAAACCAAAAAAACCTAAAAATAATTAAAAATACTAACCCCCAACCCCTAAAAACATTAAAAAATCTAAAAACCCTAAAAACCCAAAAAACAAAAAAAAAATACTAAGACACTAAAAAAACATACACACACATAACCATAAAAATCCCTAAAAACCCTAAAGACCATAAAAATTGAAAAAACCAATAAAAATGTTAAAAACATAAAAATCCGTATAATCCTTAAAAATGCATAGGAAATCCATAAAAACAAAAACAACACATAAATCCCATAAGTTCTAAAAAATGATAAAACATAGAAAACCCATAAAACCCTCAAAATCCATAAAAACAATAAAAATTTAAAAAATCACAAAAAATACATAAAAATGTATAAAAACTTAAAAATACAACAAAAATCCCTAAGAAAACCTTAAAAAACTAAAAAAATTGAAAAACCTAAAATACATAAAAGTTATAAAACCCTGGAAGAACAAAAAAATACCTAAAAACAGAAAAAACCACAAAAAACCTTAAAACACCATAAAACCCATAAAACCCTTAAACCACTAAAAACTCAAAAAACCATTTGAACCCTATAAAACATTAAAATATCTTAAAAAAACAAAATTCTAAAAAACAAATAAAACCCTAAAAGCCCAAAAATTAAAAAAATCATAAAACACCTAACACCTTAAACTCTTCAAAGTATCTAAAAACCAATATAAAGAATTCAAATCATAAAAACCCAAAAAAAATCCTAAAAAAACATAAATAAACCTAAAAACGTAAAAACCCCTAAGAAATCATTACAAAAGGAAAACACATAAAACCCCAAAAGACCCTAAAATTTTCATAAAACCCCTTAAACTAAATAATCGCTAAAAATTGTCAAAATCCCTAAAAACACAAAAAAACCAAAAAAATAATAAAAATAATAAAAAATTAAAAAATTCCCCACAAATGTAATGAAAAATGAAAAACTTGAAACAATCTAGGAAACCATTAAAGTCATAAAAACAAAAAACCCCTAAAAACTCTAAATATCACTAAAAACACTAAATGTGGCTAAAAACCATAATAAACCCTAAAACCCCTAAAACCTGTAAAAACATTACAACCCCTAAAATCCCATATAATCCATAAAAACCACTAAAAAATCTAAAATTCCTTTAAACAACAAAAAAATTAAAAAATCTAAAAACCATAAACTCATAAAAACTTAAAAAAACCCCTAAAAACAAAAAAAACTCTTTTAAACCCCTAAAACTAAAAAAAACGATCAAAATACCTAAAACCTCAAAAAACCATAAATATCCTTCAAAACTAATTCAAATTATAATAAACGTAAAAAATCCTAAAAATCATTAAAAACCCCAAAAAACCCAAAAAACCCTAAAAACTCAAAACAAACCTAAAAAACAAAAAAAAATACTGAAAACCATAAAACCTAAATACCCTGAAAATCCCTAAAGACCCTAAAATCAATAAAAATCATAAATAACCTAAATATTCCAAAAAATTAAAAAAAACGAAAAAAACATGAAATCCATAATAAATCCTTAAAAACCTAAAAAAAATAGAACCACAAAAATCCTAAAAAAGTTTAATACCTGTAACAAGCCTCAAATACCAAATAATATTAATAAAAACATAAAAACCAAAAAAATCCCTAAAAATATCTAAAAATAGCTAAAAATGTAAGCATAGCTAAAAACTCTATAATCCATAAGGAAACAATAAAAACTAAAAAACACTAAAAACCCTTCAAAAACCTAAGAAACTATAAAAAACCTAAATACTATAAAACTCTAAAAGCCATAAAAACCCTAAAAACCCTAAAACCCCAAAAACATCTAAAAAAATTGTATAACTAGTTAAATCTCTAAAAACATTACCAAAATCTAAAAAACCATTAAAAATAAAAAAATAAAAAAATTCCCTAAAAAACCATAAAACCCTAAAAATCTGCAAAATCCCTAAAAACCCTAAATATCATAAAAAATTCCTAAAAACCAAATATCGTAAAAAACAAAAAAAAACTAAAAACCATGAAAACACCATAAGAAAATGATATGAGACTAAAAATAAATTAAAAACAATAAAAATATAAAATTGAATGAAAACTCAAAAACCTAAAAAACTCTAAAACACTAGAAATCTCTAAAAAAAATAAAAACCATAAAAACCATGAAAAAAGCTTAAAAATCTGTAACAACATAAAAATCAATAAAATTCCTCAAAAAACCCAAAAAAACATTAGAAATATAATAAAATTAATACTCTTAAAAACCCTAAAAATGCTAAAAGCCTGAAAACCCCAAAAAACCCCTAAAACCATAAAACCTCAAAAATAAAATTAAAACCTCTAAAAACCCACAAAAACACTAAAATAGTCCTAAAAAGTCTAATTATTCTTGAAACCCCTTAAAACATTAAAAAATATAAAAACCATGAAACATAATAAACCTAAAAACCCCAAAAAAACAATAAAATCCTTAAAACCCTAACAAACCCTAAACCCCCTCAAATCCCTAAAAATCCTAAAAACCATAAAAATCCTAAAAAACTACAAAAATCCATAAAAATATTAAAATCATAAGATCCCTGAAAACCCCTAAGAAACCCTTAAAAACTAAAGACACTTAAATCCCCAAAAACCTAAAAAAATTAAACAAACCTAAGACCATAAAAACCCTCATAATCCATAAAAACCATAGAAAACCTAAAAATTATAAAAAATTCCAAAAAACCCGTAGATGTGTTCAATCCCTTAAAATCCTGATAACCCCTATGAAAATTTTAACATCTTAAAAACACTAAAAACCCATAAAAATCTAAAAAACACTAAAAACCATAAACCAACCTTAAAACCATAAAAACCACAAAACCCTCTAAACCCTTAAAAACTCATAAAATCCTTAAATAACAACTGAAAACTCTAAAAACCCTTCAAACCCCTAAAAATTTTAAAAGAACTAAAATCATTAAATTCCAAAAAAAACATAAAAAACAAAAAAAAAAGAGAAAACCCCATATAAATACTAAATACCCTAAAAACCTCGTAAAAGCCCTCAAAATCCCAAAAAATAGTAAAAGCCATAAAAATCCTTCAAAATAACTAATAATCCCTAAAAATGTAAAACCCTATAAAACCCCCGAAAATGCATAAGAAAATAATAAAACTCTAAAAATACTTAAAAACAATAAAACTGTAAAAAATACTAAAAACCCAAAAAGAACCTAAAACCCTTTAAAATCCCTAAGACCCCTCAAAATCCATAAAACACTAAAACTATTAAAATCCTAAAAGGCACGAAAAATCCCTAAAAATTAACAAAAAACCTAAAAACATTGAAAACACCTTTGAAAAATTTATAAACCTATTGTCATTTAAAATCCCTAGAAAACCTAAAATTGTAAAAAACCATAAATTACATGAAAACCCATAAAAACCCTAGATATCCATAAAAAACTCGTAAAAAATCAAAAACCCCTAAAATCCCATAAAAACCATAAAACCCACTAAAAAACACATTAAAAATATAAGAATATTGAAAATTATATTAAAAACCTAAAAAATAAAAAAATATAAAACCCCAAAAAAACCTAGAAACACATAAAACAGAAAAAAACCACAATATCTCTAAATACCAAAAACACCATAAAAATACAAAAAAAATCCATAAAAAAGTAAAAACCCATAAAACCCACGAGAAACACTAAGAAAATATTAGAAACTTATAAACACTTAATACCCCTAAATATATAAAATGAGTTAAAACACCTAAAAAAATGTAAAAACCATAAATACACTAAAAATCCCAAAAAATAATAAAATAAATAAAATACAAAAATGGACCTAAAAATCCTTAAAAACATAAAAAAACATTGACAGCAATAAAATACCGAATGAAAACCTGAAAAAAATTAAAAATAATAAAACCCCTAAAAACATAAAAAAAATAAAAAACCTTAAAAGTAAATAAAATACTAAAACCACTAAAACCATAAATCCCTTAACAAATTAAAAATTCTTAAAAATATATAAAACCCTAAAAAACATTAAAAATAATAAAACCCCTTTAAATCCCTAAATGGTTAAAAAACACTAAAAGACCTTAAACCCCCTTAAAACACTCAAAATCCATAAAATCACTAAAACCCATACCAATTATAAAAAAGACATGACAACAACTAAAAACATAAAAATCATAAAACCCATGAAAAACTATAAATTAATTGAAACAAAAAAAAACACATAAATCCCCTAAAACCCTAGAAAAGATAAAACTACTAGAAACCCATAATACGTTTAAAATCCCCAAAGAACCTAAAACCATAAAAATCCTATAAAATATCTAAAAATCCAAAAAAATGTAAAATATTCTAAAACCTATAAAATACTAGGAAACACTTAAAAACCTTAAAAGTCATAAACCACTAAAAATATAAAATAAATAAAATACTTAAAAACATATAAAAACCCTAAAACTCGTCAAAATAGCTAAAAACCATAAAATCATAAAAAATTCCCTAAAAATCCTTAAAATATGAAAATCTAAAAAAACATAAAAACCCATATGAAATCTATAAAAACATAAATATTCATAAAACCCATAAAAACCTAAAAATGGTAAAAACCCTAAAAGACACAAAAAACACCGAAACACCTACAACCCCCCAAAACCTTAAAACATGTAAAAATCAAAAAAAGTCCAAAAAACCACTAAAAGGTAAAAACCCTTTAATCAACTAAATTCATCAAAAATATATAATAAACCATAAACAACATAAAATTTAAAATACTCTAAAACCCAAAAAACCATTACAAACCTAAAACACTAAAAAAATATAAATACCCTTAAAATCACATAAATACCCTAAAAACCCTTAAAATCCTAACAGAAGCCCTCAAATCCCTAAAAACATAACAGACCTAAAATCCAAGGAAACCCCAGGAAAAAATTAAAAATATAAAAAACTGAAATCTAATTAAAAATATAAAAAACTCTTTAAAAAATAAAAACCCTAAAACCCATAAAAACCCACCAAATCCTTAAAAACCCTAAAAATCCTATATAAAAGTTAAAAATCACTAAAAACATAAAAAACCTAATAACCATCAAAACACATAATGAAACCTCAAAAACTTAAAAACATAAAACACTAAAAAACTCAAAATATTCAAAAAAACTAAATAAAAATTACCTCAAAACACAAAAAAAACCCATAAAAACTCAAAAAACCTGAAAAAACCTTAAAAACAATACAACAAAAAAAATTCTTAAACTACCTAAGAAAAACATTAAAACCTAAAACAATTAAAATCCTAAAAACCTAAAAAAAATAAAAAACCCTCCAGAATCCATAAAAACCATAAAACACTAAAATACAAAAAACCCCAAAGGGTCTATAAGAATCATAAAAATCCCAAAAATCCAAAATTGTTTAATAAACCCTAAAAAACCTAAAATCCCCTAAGAAAACCCTAGAAAAAGAAAATATCTTAGACCGCCTAAAAAACCTAAAAAATTCTAAAAATCATAAAAGAACATAAAACCCCTAAAGACCATAAAAACATAAAACCATAAAAAACACAAAAAAAACCAAAAAAACCTAAAAATAATTAAAAATACTAACCCCCAACCCCTAAAAACATTAAAAAATCTAAAAACCCTAAAAACCCAAAAAAAAAAAAAAAAATACTAAGACACTAAAAAAACATACACACACATAACCATAAAAATCCCTAAAAACCCTAAAGACCATAAAAATTGAAAAAACCAATAAAAATGTTAAAAACATAAAAATCCGTATAATCCTTAAAAATGCATAGGAAATCCATAAAAACAAAAACAACACATAAATCCCATAAGTTCTAAAAAATGATAAAACATAGAAAACCCATAAAACCCTCAAAATCCATAAAAACAATAAAAATTTAAAAAATCACAAAAAATACATAAAAATGTATAAAAACTTAAAAATACAACAAAAATCCCTAAGAAAACCTTAAAAAACTAAAAAACTTGAAAAACCTAAAATACATAAAAGTTATAAAACCCTGGAAGAACAAAAAAATACCTAAAAACAGAAAAAACCACAAAAAACCTTAAAACACCATAAAACCCATAAAACCCTTAAACCACTAAAAACTCAAAAAACCATTTGAACCCTATAAAACATTAAAATATCTTAAAAAAACAAAATTCTAAAAAACAAATAAAACCCTAAAAGCCCAAAAATTAAAAAAATCATAAAACACCTAACACCTTAAACTCTTCAAAGTATCTAAAAACCAATATAAAGAATTCAAATCATAAAAACCCAAAAAAAATCCTAAAAAAACATAAATAAACCTAAAAACGTAAAAACCCCTAAGAAATCATTACAAAAGGAAAACACATAAAACCCCAAAAGACCCTAAAATTTTCATAAAACCCCTTAAACTAAATAATCGCTAAAAATTGTCAAAATCCCTAAAAACACAAAAAAACCAAAAAAATAATAAAAATAATAAAAAATTAAAAAATTCCCCACAAATGTAATGAACAATGAAAAACTTGAAACAATCTAGGAAACCATTAAAGTCATAAAAACAAAAAACCCCTAAAAACTCTAAATATCACTAAAAACACTAAATGTGGCTAAAAACCATAATAAACCCTAAAACCCCTAAAACCTGTAAAAACATTACAACCCCTAAAATCCCATATAATCCATAAAAACCACTAAAAAATCTAAAATTCCTTTAAACAACAAAAAAATTAAAAAATCTAAAAACCATAAACTCATAAAAACTTAAAAAAACCCCTAAAAACAAAAAAAACTCTTTTAAACCCCTAAAACTAAAAAAACGATCAAAATACCTAAAACCTCAAAAAACCATAAATATCCTTCAAAACTAATTCAAATTATAATAAACGTAAAAAATCCTAAAAATCATTAAAAACCCCAAAAAACCCAAAAAACCCTAAAAACTCAAAACAAACCTAAAAAACAAAAAAAAATACTGAAAACCATAAAATATAAAAACCCAAAAATCTGTCAAAATCCCAAAAAACCCTATGAAACTAGAAAAACCCTAGAACTAACAAAACACTTAAAAACTCTAAAAATCATAAAGAATCTAAAAAACCATAAAAACACTTAAAATCTCTTAAAAACTAAAAACACAAAAAACCATAAAAATACTAAAAAATCCCTACGAATCCCCAAAAAATATAAACACTTAAAAATCCATAAAACCCCTAAAAACCTAAAAAAACATAATATCCCCAAAGGACCTCAAAATTATAGAACCCAATAAAAAAATTAAACCCCAAATACATTAAAATATCTTAAAACCCCTAAAAATCCCTAAAAACTCTAAAAACCCTTTAAAACCAAAAAAAACATTAAAAAACTATAAATACCATAAAAACCTTAAAAACTCAAAAAAAAACTCTAAAAACCCAAAAACCATAAAAACAATAAATTACCTAAAAACCATCCAAATACTTAATAACCCTAAAATCTTTAAAAATACTATAAAATCCCAAAAACACCCTAAAAATTTTTAAAAACAAAAAGAACTTGACACCCATAATGAAAACCATAAAAAATTAAAAATAATTAAAACACCATAAACCCTAAAAAATGATAAAAACCTTAAAACCCATAAAATCACAAGAAACCTAATAACCATAAAAAATATAAACAATCCCTTAAAACTCTAACTGTTTAAAAAACCTTAAAACCCATAAGAAAAATATAAAATCTAAAAACATTAAAATCATAAAAAATCAAGAAATCTCTAAAAACATTGGAAGTCCCAAAAAACATAAGCATCAGTAAAAAATATAAAAACCAGTAAAAACCAAAAAACCCAAAAAAAAACTACACCATAAATAACCATATAAAAATTTACAAACCATAAAGATCTATAAACTCAAAAAAACACTAACGGCCTATGAAACCATAACTACCATCAAAAACCATAAAAACCATCAAAATCCATAAAAACCATAAAAATCGTAAAAAATCCCTAAAAATCCTTAAAAACATAAAATAAATTAACAACCCATAAGAAAACCCTAAAAACAGAAAACATAGAAAACTCGTAAATTAGATGAAAACACCAAACACCTTAAAATAATGAAAAAAGACCATAAAACCCTAAAACCCCTAAAAATAATAAAACCCATAAGACCCCTTTAAAACCTAAAATCCCAATTAAAATTACAAAATCACTATAAACCATTAAAAAAGTTAAAAAATCTAATAATCTCAAAAATAAAAATAACTAAAAAATAGTAAAAAACAAAAAAACAAAATAAATGTAGAAAACATGAAAAACCCTAAAAACCCACAAAATCCTTAAAACCCTAAAACCATAAAAATTGTAAAAACACCTTAAATTACATAATAATGTAACAAACCCATAAAACCTAGAAAACCCACCAGAAATACAAGGAAAAATAAACACTAAAAAAACCAAATATAATTAAAATCTATAAAAACATAAAAACCATCAAAATCCCTAAAAACCCTCAAACCCCATCTATATAATAAAAATACCAAAAAATTACTAAAAATTTAAAAACCCTAAAAATACTAAAACTAATAAAAAATAATAAAACCGTAAAAACTTGTAAAACCCCTCAAATCCTAAAATTTTTAAACACCCTAAAAAGACCCTAGAACTATAAAACCCCCTAAAAACCATAAAAACCACCAAAATTTTAAAAACCTTGAAAACCAATAAAACACCTTAATCCATCTAAAATATCTAAATACCATTAAAACTCCTAAAAAGAAAAAATCTTTAAAAATTTTAAAAACCCTTTAAAACATTAAAATACAGTAAAAACCCAAAATACAATAAAACCCTAAAACCCTCAAAATCCATAAAGTCCCAGAAAACATAAAAACCCTAAAAATCCCTAAAAAATAAAAAACAATAAAAACCATAAAACCCTTAGAAAACCTTAAATCATAAAGCAATTAAAACCCTACAAACCTAAAACCGTGAATACTAAAAACCCAAAAAAACAATAAACCCCAAAAATAAATGAAAACTTTAAATCCTCTCATAATCACTAAAACCCCTCAAAAACATATTTTTTACAAGACCTACAATCCAAAAAAACATAAAAACACTAAAAATAATGAAAAACCATATGAAACCATTAAAAACCTAAAAATACTTAAAACCCTTAAAAACCCAAAAATGATGAATCCATAAAAACCTAAATCCCATAAAAAATGAAAAAAAAATCATAAAAATCCCTAGAATAACTAAAAGAAATTAAAAGACAAAAAATACGAAAGAATCTAAATACGCAAAAAAAAACCCTAAAATCCCCAAAGAATACGATAATACCCAAAAATAATTCACGCCCCAAAAAAATGCTAAACCAAAAATACACTAGAAAGCATAAAATCTATAAAAACTATAAACACCCATAAACCATTTAAAAACAATAAAAACAAGTAAAAAACAAGAAAAATACAAAAAAAAACTATAAAAACCCTTTAAACCCCCCAAAATCTTAAAAACCCTCACAACCTAAAACAGATAAAAAATTCACAAAAAAACCCAAAAAAACTCAAAACCGCATTAAAACCCTAAAAACCCCTAAAAATTATCAAAATCCTTAAAAACATTAAAAACTATAAAAATACTTACAAAATAAAAATCCTTAAAAAAGTAAAAAACATTGGTAGCGCTAAGAAAACATTTAAAACATCAAAGTATAGAATACCCCCCAAAAACCAAAAAATGGTAAAATACCTATAATTCAAAAACCATTAAAACCCTTTAAAACCGCTAATGTCCCTAAAACAATAAAAATCTTAAAAGGACTAAAAATCCATAAAACCGTAAAACCGTAAAACCCCTAAAACCCTTACCAACCCTTAAAAACCCTAAAATAAAATAATACTTTTAAAAATCACTAAAAAATATAAAAATCCTTCAAACCCCACAAAACATTAATATAATATAAATATATTAAAAACACCAAAATGGAAAAAATATCACAAAACCACTAAAAACACTAAAAACCCTAAAAATCCAAAAAATATATTAAAACCCATTTAAAATCATAAAAAATCATTCAAATCCAAAAAAATGAAGCAAATATTAAAAAACCATGAGAACCGTAAGAAAACCGTAAATACCAAAAAAAACATGCAAACCCCCTAAAAATGATAAAAACCCTAAAAACCCATAAACATGCAAAACCCTTAAAAACAGAAAATGCTAAAAATTGTAAAAACCCATAAATCCCTAAAAACACTAAAAACCTACAAAATTCAAAAAAACAATAAAACATTAAAAAACATTAAACCCCCTAAAAATCACTAAAAATGTAAAACCACTAAAATCATTACAAATCCCAAAGAAAACAATAAAAATAAAAAAAAAAATTAGAACCCATAAACACTAAAAAACGATAAGAACCCTAAAATAACAAAAAATACCCTAAAAACATAAAAATAATTAAAAAATAAAAAAATCATAAATACCAATAAAAATCATAAAAATAACTAAAAATAATAAAAATACTTTAAATCGCTAAAATTTAAAAGAAAACTATTAAAATCTTTAGAACCCTAATAAACTAAAAAAATACTAAACCAACCAAAAAACCATAAAAATCATAAAAATATATAAAACCCTAATAATCAATAAACACCCTAAAAACCATGAAAATCCTTAAAATTTTATACAAATACTTTAAAAGATAACAAGCCATAAAACCTTGTAAACTCATAAGAAAAACTAAAAAACATTAAAATGCTTAAAACCCATAGGAACAAAAATAACATAAAAACCCTAAAATCCCTAAAAATGACTAAAACATATAAAACCTATAAACATCATGGAAACCCCTAAGAACCATAAAAACCTTGAAAAAAATTAAAACACTCGAATCAATATAAACTATTAAAAACATTAATAACTCTAAAAAAATTGAAAACCCTAAAAAACTAAAACACTATAAGGTCATAAAAACCCTAAACCCCTAAAAACAATCAAAATCCCTAAAACCCACAAAACCTATAAAAATAATAAAAAATATCTAAAATTACCTAAAAATTTAAAAAACAAAAAAACCCAAAAATTCCTTAGGAAACCCTTAAAATCGAAAAATCACTAAAAACCATAAAAAAGAATATACCGAAAAACCCAAAAAACCATAAAAATATTAAATACTGCTTAAAAATTCCCAAAACAAAAAATCCTGAAAAACCCTAACAAATCATTAAAAACGAGAAAACGATTTAAACCCCAAAAAACCTATAAATTATAAAAACCTAAAAATTTCAAAAACCAAATAAACCCAAAAACAATTAAAACCCAAAAACCCCCTAAAACCCCAAAAATCCACTAAAAACCTATAATACCCCATGTTACCAAATAAAAACTCTAAAACAAATTTAAATTCTTAAATGATTAAAAACAGTAATGAACCTTATAACCCCTTAAAACTAAAAATACCCAAAAAAAACTTAAAAAAAACCGTAAAAACCCCAAAACACCTGAAAATCCCAAAAACCCATAAAAACCAATAAAAAACATAAAAGTCCGTAACATTCCTGAAAATTGTAAAAAAACTAAAATCTCTAAAAACCCCTAAAAAACCTTACAAATATGAAAACATTTAAAATTCATAAAAACCATAAAATCACTGAAAAACCTAAAAAACCCCTAAAGAACCAAAAATATGTAATAACCAATAAAAATCGAAAAACCCATAAAAACATAATATTCCATACAAATCTGAAAAATTATAAAAACTCTAAATCCACATTAAACCCTAAAAATTTTGAAAAACTCTAAAAACCTGAAAACACAAAAAAAAAATCATAAATAATTAAGAAACAAAAAAACAAAAAAAACAACACAACCCAAAAAACCATAGAATTATTTAAAAATCCCTACAAATCACTAAAAATGTAAATCCCCCCAAAAATATAAGAACCCCTACGAAAACATAAAAAATATATAACACTTAAAACCCACAAAATACCTAAAACTCTAAAAACCACAAAAACCTTAAAACCCCTAAAAACCTAAAAACACATAAAACCACTAAAACCACTATTTTTTTTTAAAATACATTAAACCCCAACAGACATTAAAAATATCTATAAACCCTTAAGAACCCTTAGAAATCAAAAAATTCCTAAATACCCAAAATAATCATAAAACCCAAAATTGAAAAGAGAACCCTAAAACCCATTAAAATACATGGAAACCTAAAAACCCAAAAATCCAAGTAATCACTTAAAATCCTAGAAAAAATAAATAGAAAATATTAAAAACTATAAACACTTAAAACCCCTAAAAACCTAAAAATAGATAAACCAATAAAAACCCTAAAAACCATAAAACATGTATAAATTTTTAAAACCCCATAAAAACCCTATAACCAATAAAGACACTAAATCCTAATAAAACCCCTAAAAATATTAAAAATATCTTAAAACAGAAATAACTCTAAACAACTAAAAAAACTAAAACCCAAAAAGAAACCATAAAAACTCTAAAAATAAATAAAATCCAAAAAATCCCTTAAAAAGTCAAAAAAAAACTTAAAAAATATAAAAACCACAATGAGTACCATAGAAACATAAATAAACCTAACTATAATAGAAAAACTAAAAAATAAAAAACGATAAAAACTATAAAAACCATCAAAATCCCAAAAAAAAACCCTCAAAATAAAAACAAACCTAAGAACCGTACAAATCCTATAGAAGCCCAAAAATTAACTAAAAACATAAAAATCATAAAAACCCTGAAAACCTCTAAGAAGTCCTTAAAAACCAAAAAACACTTAAAACCCCAAAAAATATAAAAATTCTAACACCCCTAAAAATCCAAAAAAGACCATAAAAACGTTAAAATCTATAAAAACCCTAGAACACATAAATCCATAAAAATCCTTAAATGCATATAAAACCCCTAAAACTACTAAAAACTCTAAAATCCTTTTAAACCCCTAAAAGGTTAAAAACTTCAAAAATCCTTGAAAACCCTAAAAAACTAAAAAAACCTCAAAACCTAAAAACCCATAAAACACATTATAACCCTAAAAGCCCTATAAGCCTCAAATTCTCTACAACCGCTAAAAACACAAAAAAAATTCATAGTCCCGAAAAAATAAAAAAAATGTAAAAAAAACATGAAAATTTGTTAGAAAACATTAAAAACATAAAATCACTTAAACCCAATAAATACATAAAAAATCCTAAAAACCTAAAAACCCATAATAAACCCTAAACCCCTCAAAACCCCCTAAATACCCTAAAAACCATAAAAATATTAAAAAACCATAATGTGCCTAAAAACATAAAAATCCAACAAAAACCAAAATCCCCTAATAAATCCCAAAAAACATAAAGACACTTAATTCACTAAAAATCTACAAAAATTAATAACCCTTAAATCCATAAAACCATAAAACACAAAACACCTAAAAACCCCTAAAATCCATAAAATCCCCTAGATACTATAAAATCCCATTAAAACTATAAAAATATTTAAAACTCTAAACAACTTTAAAACCCTTAATAACAGAAAATAACCCCTAGGAACCAAAAAACAAATTAAAACCCTAAAACCCCTAAAGACTCCCAAAATACCCAAAACCGTTAAAACTCCATAAAATACTAAAAAAGAATTAAATATCCGTAAAAACAAAAAAAAAACTCCTAAAAACCCAGAAAAACTATAATAAAACCGTAACAACATAAAAACACTTAAAAACTCTAAAAAACAAAAAATGTCAAAATCCCTAAAAACCCAAAAAACCAAAATAACCATAAAAACCCTAAAAACGTCAACCAAGCCAAAAAAGATAAACCCCACTAAAAACTAAAAACCCCATTAAACCCATAAAACATAAAAAATTATAAAAAACCTTACAAACCCTAAAAACTCAAAAAACCCTAAAAACACTTAAAACCCCTAAAACCCATCAGTATCCTTAACACTATAAAACCCCATAATAATAGTAAAAATAACTAAAAACCCTAAAAAACGTAATAAAACAAAAAATACTAATATAAATCCCACAAAAAATTAAAAAATATAAACAAAAAAACCCCAAAAAACAAAAAAAACTCTAAAAACTATAAAAACCATAAAAATACCAAATGCGGTAAAATACTTAAGCATACTAAAAACCTATAAAAATACCAAAAATTCGTAAAAATTGCTAAAAATATAAAAACCCATAGAAACCCTGAAGACTCCTAGGATAAACATAAAAACCTAAAAACACATAAAACCCCTAAAAACCTAAAAAATGATAAAACCCTAAAAACCCATTAAACACCCTAAAAATCATTAAAAGACTTAAAAAAGAAAAACCATAAAAATAAAAAAAATCCCCAAACCCCATAAAAATGTAAAAAACACTAAAGAACTGAGAAACCCTAAGAAAATCCTAATAACAACTAAAACCCCTAAAAACATAAAATGTTATAAAACACCTAAAAGACACCAAAACCCGTTATAAATAAATAAAAACCCTAAAACACCCATAAAAACCAAAAAACCAATAAAAACACTAAAAACCCTTTATACCCCTAAAAAGATAAAATAGTAAATATTCTTCTAAACACTAAAAAACTAAAAAAACCATATAAGTCCAAAACACCACAAATCCCTTAAAACATCAAAACCCATAAAACCCTCAAAATCTCCAAAACCCCGAACAAACTAAAAAAAACACTAAAATGTCTTTAATAAACCCTGAAATGTAAAACCTCCTAAACCCCTTGAAAACCCACAAGAAAAACTATAAAAACCTAAGAACACGTAAAACCCCCAAAATCCTAAAAATACTAAAACACCAAAAAACCAAAAAACCCTAACCCCCCAAAAATCCATTAAAAATTCAAAAACCTGAAACACTAAAACCAAAAAAAATATCTAAAACCCTTTAAACAATGATTTTTCTAAAACTCTAAAAACTATAAAGCCATAAAAACTCAAAAAACCCCTAAAACCCCCCAAAAAAACCATAAGAACCCTATACCCCTAAAAATCATTAAAACCCCTAAAAAATTATAAAAATATTAATAAATCCCTAAAAATCCAAAAAAAAATTAGTGTAACCTAAAACCCTTTAAACCCCTTAGAAAATACTAAAAAAATTAGAAATTATAACCCCAAAACAAACAAAAAAAAATGTAAAAACCCTAAATAACCCAGAAATCCCTAAAATTCATAAAACCTTTAATATCGATAAAAATTTTAAAAAATAAAAAATATCATACAGAATCCTAAAAACAATAAAAAATAAAAACCCTAAAAATCCAGAATAACCTAAGAAAACCTAAAAACACTTAAACCCCGTAAAAAACTAAAAACACTTAAAACCATAAAACCCAAAAAACCCCATAACAATCCTCAAAATATCTAAAAACTATAAAATTATTAAATAATTCATAAAAATTCTAAAAATGTAAAAAACAATAAAATCCCGGAAAAACCATAAAAATCCTTAAAACCTTAAAATAATTAAATCCCCTAAAATCGTAAAAAATTATAAAAACCCTAAAAACACTAAAATTTTCTAAAACCCTAACAAATAATAAATATCCTAAATAGCCTAAAAACCTGAAAAATCCCTATGAAAACCATAAAAACCAAAAAACAATTAAGAATACTAAATAACAAAAAAATGGTAAATCCATAAAAACCCTTAAAACCATAAAAACCCCTAGGAAAATCATAAACAATTAAATACACATAAGACCCCTAAAAATATTAAAAAAATTAAAAAATCATAAAAAACCATAAAATCATAAAAACACTAAAAACCATTTAAAACCCTTAAAATACAAGGAAACACCTAAAACCACTAAAATATATAAAAACCTTTTAAAATATTAAAAATATTAAAAACATTAAAATTCATTTAAAATAATAAAAAATTAAAAAACCATAAACACCCCCAAAAACAAGAAAACACACAATACCCTAAATATCCCTAAAAACATCAAAAACAATAAAACCCTTAAAAAAGAACCTTTAAATACCCTAAATTTCAACAAAAACATAAAAGCCATAAAAACAGTGAAACCACCTAATAAAACATAAAATCCAAAAAGTACTTAAAACCCCTAAAAAACCTAAAAACCCTAAGACCAATATAAACCATCAAATAAAAAACCCCTAAAATTCCTTATAAAACCTATGAAATCATAAAAATAATAAAAAAAACCCCAATAGACATAAAAAATTAAAAACCACTAAAAAAAATGAAAACCATTAAGAAATCTACCGAACCCTTGAAACACATAAAACACCAAAAAACCTAAAAATAATAAAAACTTGAAAAGACCCTGAAAAAAAAATAAAACCCCTAAGAACCATTAAACCCACTAAAAACATTAAAAACACTATAAACACACTAAAACAACATATCAATGAAAATAGTATATAAACCCTTTAAAAACCTAAAAACATTATAAAAATCTAGAAACCTTTAAAGCCAAAATAATAAAAAATCACAAAAAAACTCAAAAAACCCAAGTTCTCCTAACCACCCTCAAAATATCTAAAATCCCTAAAAAGTATCAAAATTCTAAAAAAATAATTAAACCCCATAAAAACCGAAAAACCCTAAAAACATGAAATCCCAAGGAAAACCATAAAACCAAAAAAAACTTAAAACCCCTAAAAAACATAAAAATAAAAAAATCCCTAAATACCCATAAAAACATAAAAATAAATAAAAACACATAAAAACTATAAACAAACATCAAACACATAAAAACCCTAAAACTCTAATAACTATGAATACCCATTAAACACCAACAAATGATAAAAAATTATAAAAACATAAAACCCCTAAAACATAAAATAAATCTAAAATAGAAAATACCATAAAACTTTTAATACTCTAAAAAACTAAAAATCCATAAAAACCCTAAAACCATATTCAAATAATAAAAATCCATGAAAATAACTAAAATATGAAAACCATTATACAAATAAAACACTCTAATGTTTAAAATCACTTAAACCCCCTAAAAATTGAAAATTTTAAAATCCCTAGAAACACTAAAACCAATAAAACCGCTAAAATAATAAAAACTAAAATCCATAAAACCCTAAAATAATCTAAAAACTCAAAATACCCTTCAAAATTCTAAAAATGATAAAAAAAAAATATAAAATAAAAACCATAAAAACTAAAAAAAATTATAAGAACCCAAAAAAACCTTAAAAACTATAAAATCCCCTAAGTACCCCTAAAATTGATAAACACCCTTAAAACAATAAAAATTCATAAAATCCCAAAAATTACCTCATAACACTAAAACCCCTGAAAACATTAAAAATTCAAAAAATTATAAAATCCTTAAAAACCCAAAAAAACAAAAAAACCAACCCCGCCCCCCAACCTTAAAAAAATCTAAAAGTTATAAAAACTCAAAAACCAAAAAAAAACATTAAAAAAAATTAAACCCCTAAAAACATTACAAAAACTCTAAAAACCTTAAAACCCCTAAAGAATCAAAAAACCCTAAAACCCCATAAAATACATAAAATCCCTAAAAAACCTAAAACCCCTACAAACTGTCAAAATCCTTAAAACCCCTAAAACCCCATAAAAATCTTAAAAATCCCTAAAATCCCTAAGAACATAAGACCATCTAAATCCCAAAAACCCCCTAATAAAACCTTAAAAACATAAAAACACATATAATGCCTAAAAAACCTAAAAATTCTAAACACTAAAAAAATGCTACAAAAATCCTAAAAACCCTAAAAATTATTAAAACAGCTAAATACATTAAAAAACCATAAATACCTATAAATACCCAAAAAATAAAAAACTCTAAAAACCTTTTAAAACCATAAAAAGGTTAAATATATTACAAAACCTTAAAAACCCTAAAATCTTAAAAAACATAAAACCATAATGAACACTCCAAATTTAAAAAACTTTAAAGAAAATAAAAATCATAAAAATACTATAAATATTTAAAAACGTACAAACCCATCCTAACACCTAAAAATCAATAATAAATCATTAAAAATATAAAAACACATAAACCCCTATAAAACTTCTAAAAATGATAAAAATCATAAAATCCATAAAACCCATAAAACCATAAAAACCATAAAAACACTAAAACTAGAAAACCCACTAAAAATTATTAAACTATTTATCACCCAAAAAAATAAAAAAACTCTAAAAAACCTTAAAACACCTAAAAACTCAAAAAATCCATAAAATCACTAAAAATATAAAACCAAAAAAAATAAAAATCCTAAAAACCCTCAAAATTACTAAAACCCCATAAAAATCCTAAAACCCCCTAAAAATAACAAAAACCCAAATAATCCTTTAAAACCCAAAAAACCATACAAAAACCATAAGAAACTAAAAGCACTTAGAAGACATAAAAATTAATAAAACACCTAAACATCCATAAAACCCTAAAAAACATTGAACCCCTAGAAACAATAAAACCCCATAAAACTCTAAAACACTATAAACTATAGAAACCATTTAAAACCCTAAAAAAATTAAAATCTCTAAAAACCTGAGAACGAAAAAAACTCAAAATACCCATAAAAAACACTAAAACCCCACAAAAACCTAAAACTCCATAGAAACAATAAAAATAAAAAAAAATTATAAAAGATACTTAAAAATGTATGAGACCCTATGAAGCAAAATAACCCTCAGAAAACCTTAAAACCTAAAAAAAATTTAAACCCCTAAAAACATAAACAAGAAAAAAACCATAAACCCCTAAAAACTATAAAAACCTAAAAAAAATTAAAGTCACTAAAAACCAAAAAAAACCATTAAAATAACTAAAACACCCAAAAACCATTAAACTCCTATGAAAAAATAAAAATATCTACGAATGAAAAAACCTGTGAATACCCTGAAATAATATAGGAGACCCTTAAAACAATAAAAAAAATTAAAACCCCTAAAACTTCAAAACATCTAATAACCATAGAAACTCAAAAAATTTTAAACCCCATAAAAATCATAGCACCCCTAAAAACATTTAAAAACATTAAAAACACATAAAAAAGAAAAAGAACTACTAAAAATTCTAAAAACACATTAAACACAAAATAATATTAAAAAGTCTAAAAAATTATAAAACACTATAAAATCTATAAAACCCCTAAAAATATAAATAACACTAAAAATACTAAAACCCTAAAATCCCTTAAAAACCTAAAAACCTAAAGACCCAAAAATCCCCAAAAATGAGAAAAACCACAAAATTCCGAAAAATTCTATAAAATCCAAAAAAACATAAAAAGATAAAAATCCTTGGAAACCCCTAAGAAAACCATAATAACCTAAAAAAAACTTACAGACCCCAAAAATCCAAAAAATACTTTAAAACCCATTTTAACCATAAAAAACCTCAAAAAACCATATAACCATAAAAATCACTAAAAAACCAAAGAGAACCTTAAAAAATCCAAGAAAATCACTAAAAATCCCAAAAAACTTAATGACCCTAAAAACCCTAAAAACCTTTAAGAAAACCTTAATGACGTAAATACAAATACCCCCCCCCCCAATCTAAAAACACTATAATATCTAAAAACCCTAAAAACCCTAACATCTAAACAAACCCCTAAAACATTAAAAACCCAAAAAACCTAAAAAACTATAAAATAACTAAAATCTCTAAAAAACATATAAACCATTAAAAATGTAAATAAACAATAAAAACTATAAAATCCTAAAATGATTAAAATACATAAAAGGAAAAGGAAAAAATTAAAACCCCAAAACTACTAAAATACCAAAAAACACCAAAATTCTTATAAAATTCCAAAAATTCCATAAAAACAAAAAATACCTTCAAAACCCTAGAAACCCCTGAGAAAAACAGAAAAAATTGAAATAATTAAAACCATTGAAAACATAAAAATCATAAAAATCATAAAAATCAAAAAAATCCTAAATACCAAAAAATCGTGAAAAACCAAAAATCCCCCATAATCCATAAATACAAAAAAGGCCATAAAAACTAAAAAATACATAAAACAAAATCCTAAAAATCCTAAAAAACCCTTAGAAAATCAAAAAAAAAATTATTTAGACAAGTAAAAACCCTAAAAAATGAAAAACAACCATAAAGACCATAAAAACCCAAAACACCTTAAAAACCATAAAAACCACTTAACGCACTAAAAATAACTAAAAACTAATAAAATTCATAAAATCCCAACTGAAAACTCTAAAACCATTTAAACCCTTAAAAATTCTAAAAAACAAAATAACCGCTAAAAGCTCTAAACAACCATAAAAACAGTGTAAACCCTACAAAAAGCTAAAACCCCCAAAATTCCTAAACCCTAAGACCATAAAAATCATAAAAATAAATAAAAATATCTTAAGTTGTAAAAATCCTATAACCCCCAAGAAAACCAGAAAGATGTAAAAACTCTAAAAACCAAAAAAACACTAAAAACCCTAAAACCCTGAAAACTCAAAAAACAATAAAAACCATAGAAAGCCCAAAAAAACATATTAAAATTGTAAACCCATAAAAAACTATATCCCACTAAAATGAAAGAAAACCTATCAAACCCCAAAAAACAATAAAAGTTATAAAAAATATTAAAGTCCTAAAATGACAAAAAAACTCAAAAAACCTAAAAAACACAAAAAACCTTCAATACCCCTACAAAGCATGAAAACCATAAAATTGCCAAATTCTATAATAACGTAAACACCTCTAAAAACATTCAAACCACTTAATAAAACCATTAAAATGAACTTAAACACCTAAAAACATAAAAACACTAAAACCTCTAAAAAACAAAAATCCCTAAAACCCCTAAAAACATTAAAAACCCTAAAAACCCTAAAAACCCTAAAAACCTATAAAATAAAAAAAAAATAGAAATCCCAAAAACTCCCAAAAAAATACTAAAAATCTTGAGACCGCATGAAAACCCTAAAAAACCCAAAAACATTTTAAATCACTAAAAACCATAGAAAATTATTAATGCTCTAAAAGAACATAAAATACTAAAAGCCAAAAAAACCATTAAAACCCTAAAACCCTAAAAACGTGAATAAACCCTAAAAACCCACTAACAAAAATTAAAAACCCTCTTTAAACCCCTAAAATCTTTTAAAAACACTAAAAACCATTCAAAACCTATAAATTCAACATAACCTTAAAAAAAACCATAAAATTTAAAAAATCACAGAAATCGCTTAAAAATCCCCAAAATCCATAAAAACCATAAAATTCCTATAAAATCCCTAAAATCCCTAAAAACATAAAAAACCCTATAAACCCTAATAAGACTATAAAAACTTAAAACACTTAAAACACCTAAAAACAAAAAAATCAAAAACCATAAAAACCATAAAAAACAATGCACCCAAAAAATTCAAAACCCTTATAAAAACAATAAAACCCTTTAATACCCAATAATTTAAAAACATCCAAAAATCTAAAAAACCATAAAAAACTCAATGAAAATCCTATGAAACCCACAAAATACCTCAAAATAAATAAAAATTCCAAAAACCAAAAAATCCAAAAAACCCCAAAATTCCATAAAACATAAAAAAATCCAAAGCCTAAAGAAAACTATAAAAATCTAAATACACTTAAAACCCCTTAAAACCATAAAAAATGGTAAAAACACTAAAACCCTAAAAATACCATAAACCCAAAAAAACACCAAAAACCAAAAAACCCCACAAAAAACACAAAACCCCAAAACCCTATAAAATCACTAAATAATCAAAAACCCCTTTAAACCTCTAAAAACCATTTAATTAATAAAAAAATAAAAAATACACAAAAAAACTAAAAAACATCTATAAACAAAGAAAGCCAATTAAAACCTTTAAAACCACAAAATCCCAAAAAACCCAGAAAATACCAAACACTATAAAACGTCCTAAAAATACCTAATATTCCCAAAAAAGATTAAAAAAGTGAATAACCTAATAAATTATAATAAAACATTAAAACCAAAGAAAATCTAAAACCCCAAAAAACATAAATAACTCTAAAACCCCAAAATTCCTAAAAACTATAAAAACAGTAAAACCCAGAAAAATCATTAAACCACTAAAAACTCCTAAAACCCACACTAAAACTCTAAAAACCCATTAATCCCCTAAAATGAAAAAAAAATAAATTATAAAGAAACCCCTAAACCCCAAAAAACCATAATGGCTAAAAAAACAAAAAACAAAAAACCCTAAAAATCAATAAAACCCCAATAACCATAAAAATCGTAAAAATCCCAAAAGAATCCATAAAAATGTAAAAACCCCTAAAAACTTGAAAAACATAAGAAATCATTAAAATCGGAAAAAAAATTAATATCTCTAGAAAAAAGAAAAAAATGTTAAAAGCGCTAAAACCCCATAAACACCATAAAAACACTAAAACCCACTAAAAAATTAAAATTAGATCAAACACATTAAATCCAAAATAGACAGTAAATAATATAAATATCCATTACACCCATAAAAATGATAAAACACTCAAAAAATAAAAAAATTCATAAAACCCATAAAAAATTCAAAAAATCCAAAAACCACAAAAAATCCATAAAACCCTCCGAATACCTACACACCCTAAAACCTCATAAAATCCAACAATATCCCTAAAAATACATAGAATCATAAAAAAACCTAAAAATCTAAAAAACTCTAATATAAACACAAAAACATAAAATAGGTAAAATTCTTAAAAACCTAAAAACACTAAAATCCCAAAACACAAAAAAAAAACGTTAAAACAAATAAAAATCCCTTAAAACCTTAAAAACAATAAAACCCCACAAAACACGAATAATAATTAAAAACTTTAAAAATCCCTTCAAACTCAAAATAATAGTAGAAACTCTTTAAATCCTTTAAAACCCCAAAACACAACCCCCCCCCCCAAATCTCAATAAATATTAAAAACCCTAAAAACTAAAAACCATAAAAACCCTAAAAAACTAAAAACCATAAAAACCCCCAAAATCCCTAAATACATAAAACCCATAAAAACATAAATACCACTAAAAATGTAAAAAAATACATGAAAATCATAAACACCCCAATGAGAATCTTCAAAACAAAAAAAACACATAAAACTCCTAATAACATAAAAAAACCAAAAACCCTATAAACCCCCCCAAAATCTATAAAAAACATAAAACCACCTAAAAAATTTAAAAACCCTAAAACCCCATAAAAAATTTAAAGCCGATAAAAAATATAAACTAATGTAAATTCCCCAAAACATTAAATACTATAAAAACACAAAAAAACCTAAAATCACAAAAAAATCAAAAAAAACCCCAAATCCCACAAAATCCAAAAAACCATAAAACTCATAAAAAACTAAAGGGCCCTGAAATACCTAAAAACATTAAAACAAAAAAAACCCAAAAACCCTAAGAATAAAGGACACCATAAAATCACTTTAAACTCCTAAAAACCTACAAAATTTTAAAACCCTTAAAATTCTATAAACCATCAAAATCCTTAAAAACCCTAAAGACCATAAAAATCATAAAAGACATAAAAATCACTAAAAATGAAAAAAAGTAAATACTCTAAAAACCCAAATATAATCTTTTAAACCTAAAAACCCTTATAATAAATAAAAATCAAAGAAAACCTAAATGACCTAAAACCCCAAAACCCCCCAATACCATACAAACCCTTAAAATATAAAAAACCCTAAAACCCAAAAAAATCCCTAAATACCACTAAGAACCCTATAAACACATTAAATGCCTAAAGATGTTAAAAAAAACATAAAAAATATAATAAAACACTAAAAACAAAAAAAAAACAAAAAACCCCCTAAAAACTGTCAAAATCCCAAAAACTTGTAAAAATCATAAAAATCATAAAAAGAATCCACAAAAATTACTAAGACAAAAATATACCTAAAAAAATTAAAAACCCTAAGATAACCTTAAAAACCATAAAAACACTAAAAACTCTTAAAAACCAAAAAACATCTAAAGACCCTAGAAAACTGTAAAACCCATAAACCCTAAACCCAATGAAATCCTTAAAAATACCTAAAAAGTAGAAATAATCTTAAAAATGCGTAAATATTGCAAAAATGTTAGAAAACCCCTAAAAATCATTAAAATCCCTAAAAACCCTTAGAAAATGAAAAAAATCATAAAACCATATAAAAAAACCAAAAACCTCTAAAACACCAAAAAGACCCTAAAAACCCCTAAAAACCTAAAAACCTAAAAAACATTAAACCCATAAAAACCTAAATAATTCTAAAAACCATAAAAACGTTAAAACCATCAAAATACCTAAATGATAAAAACCCATAAAATTATAACAAATCCTAAAAAATTCCTCTAAACCTCAATGAAAACATGAATAACTTAAAAAACTATAAAAAATAATAACCTCTAAAAAGTCTTTAGTATGCCATAACACATAAAAACCATAAAACACCTTAAATATTAAAAACCCTAGAACCCATAAAAACTATAAAACATTAAAAACTCTAAAAATCCTTTAAATCTTTAAAACGATAAAAAACTATAAAAAATTAATTTTTTAAAAAACCCAATTAAACCTAAAACCCAAAAATAATACAGAAAAAAACTAAAAACCCAAAATCCCTCGAAATCCCTAAAACTCTAAAAAAATCTTAAAAAATATCTAACATTCCTAAAAACCTTTAAATTATTTAATAAAACCTTTCAAACCTAAAAACACTTAAAACACTTAAAATTATTGAAGTGATAAAATCCCATAAAATCCCTAAAAACCATAAAACACCAAAAAAATATAAAATGCCTAAAAACCCATAAAACCATAAGAAAACACAAAAAAATATAAAAACTATAAAAACCACAAAAATTAATAAATTTTTAAAAACCAAAAAAAATAAGAAACCCTAAAATCCTTAAAATTCCTAAAACCCCTAAAAACAATAAAATTTTAAAAAAATATCTACAATTCACTTAAAATGTAAACACCTCTGAAA
The DNA here is from genome assembly GCA_963277665.1 of Viscum album. Taxonomy (NCBI): domain Eukaryota; kingdom Viridiplantae; phylum Streptophyta; class Magnoliopsida; order Santalales; family Viscaceae; genus Viscum; species Viscum album. Next base: position 405,271,015 of record OY728148.1, on the reverse strand, counting down.
ACCCTAAATACCCCAAATAAAACCATAAAAACCCTAAACACACATAAAACCACTAAAAAAATAAACACCTATATAACCCCTAAAAACCAAAAGGCCATAAAAATCATTAAGAGCACAAAAATGCAAAAAACCACAAAACTCTAAAAATCCATTAAACCCTATAAATTATAAAAGAACTATAAAAAATAAAATCACAAAAAGTACTAAAAAACTCTAAAACAAATTAACACCCAAAAAACCTATAAAACCCATCAAATACCTAACTACTCACACTAATCCTAAAAAATCCCCAAAAATCCCTAAAAATGTAAAAACCCCTAAAACCCCAGAAAATTCCTATAAAACCTTTAATTCCTAAAAAACCATTAAAATAACAATTAAAGGGAAAATATCTTAAACTTATAAAACTCTAAAATCCAAAAAAATTCTAAAACACATAACACCCATAGAAACCTAACCCCCCCAAACCCTAAAACCCCACTAAAAACACTGAAAAACCTTTGAAACCCTAAAATGATAAAAATATATAAAAACCCCAAAAAACCCAAAAAATCCTAAAACCCAAAATACACTCAAAATAACTAAAACCCATAAAAACAATATAAATGATAAAAAATACATAGAAATTCCTAAAATGTAAAAAAATTCTAAAAATAGTGAAAGCCCCTAAGAAAACCTGAAAACACAAAAAAAAACCCCATAAAAATAAAAAATGCTAATTGACGGCCGACACATTATGATTCAGTTTGAAATAGAGTAGTATAAAACTCTGGAGTGGTCCTATGATTTCTGTTGCTTTAATGGTTCCCATTTCTTCTAATTTAGATGGAGCTTTGATCTTAAAATGAATCATGATTCACTGATGTTTTCCACTTGGGATCGATTACCTAAACTCCCTCTAGCATTTCAAAATTCATAAAACATTTATATGCTTCTAAATCTAGTGGGAAAGTAACTTTTCTAATAGTAGGACTCGTGTGGTTTGTCATCTTGTGGATCCAAGAGTTTTTTTATGTTTTTTCTTAAGGCACCAGTTGAGTTTGTATGGATTTTTGTTGGTGAGGAATTTTGATACAAACAGTCGGTTGTCTTTGAATCTTGGGTGGAGTTCTATTCTTATTGTAAATAGTTGGGTCACTATAGGTTATGTTGAATGTGTCGTATCAGAGTTAAGGATTATTTGAGGCTAGTTTGTGTGGCATCTAGGACCGGATATAAATCAGTTGTTGATGCCTAAGAGGTCGTTGCGGTGGGGTCGGACCAGAGGGATGCCACTCTGAGTTTGGGGGTGGAACCTACATTTGATCCATGTCCTGGACCTCTAAGCCCGAAGGTTGTGAGGGTCGGTCCTCCGATTGTACTGGGGAACGATGGGTCTGAATTAGATGACTCCCGTTTAGGGAAAATGACTTCTCAGTGTGAACCGGAGCCCTAGGTGAGGGATATTTTCAAGCGACTAAGGAGTGACTTGCAGCTTCCGGATGTTTTCAATCCTTCAACCAGGAAGGGTTCATGGGGCTCTATGGGGGGGGATTTTTTACTAGTGATATTCAAATGTCTATTGTTAGATGTCTGATGTAGAGGCTGGAAGCTGTTCCAAATTCCTATCGGTTTGAAGGGATGAAGTCTGAGGAGGAGTTTCAGGGGTCTCTATTTGTTGATTTCGAGATTGTGGGGTTAGCTATCCTGGTGCAGAGTGAGGTGCAGGTCACTGCTGGGTGTGGTGGAGAGAGTGTGGACAAGAATTCCATTAAATCCGAGCTAATGTTGGACACTTTTAGGCGCTCGGGTGGTGCTGTTGAGATGGATCAAAGGGAGATGCTGGTGCTTTTTCACAATAGTGATGGGTTTGTTGAGGATGACTCTTCTTTCTAGGGGAAAGTAAGAAAGATGAATGTCGAGGAGGGACAATTGGCATTTACTCTTTCTAAATTAGAGGTGGAAAATAGAGTTGGGAGAACCTATGATGTGGTTTGTTCTGCTCTAAAGGATAATAAAGGCATGCAGTTGGTGCTGGCTAGGGTGGTGACCCCTCATTGTGTTGCTCTCGGGGAACCATCCACGGAGGTTCCAACACAGTACAAGGTTCTTGCCGAGTATTTCCTTAACCAGGAAGCCTCCTTCATCCCCAATCAAGTTCTTTTCTAGGAATATGATAGCAAGATGAAGCACAATATGTCAATGATCATTAAAGAGAGGGACTTTATAGAAGAGGTCATTCCATATGGGAAGGAAAAAAATCTATAGGGGTCCCTTCTGATCCCTGAAATAGGAGGCCACGGAAGGACTACTATACTCTTCCAAATACTATTTCCATGAGATCCTCATGAAATTCTAAGGAAAATTTATCTATTAAGGGAGGTAGGCCAATCAAGATGCAGCTGAATATGGAGCAGAAACATCCTAGGGAGTATTACACTACCTTCCTTAACCAATATGAACCATCTGAATGGGAAATGACGGAGTCAGATGCTTACTCTTGTTATGGTGGTGATGGGGATCTATATGGGGATGGAGACATTTGTTTTTAGTTCCTGGTTATTTCTCTTCCACTTTTCAGGTTTTTTTTGGGTTTTAGTGTCTTGGGGGGTCTATGGATTTTTGGTGTGTTCTGTTTGACCATGGCCTACCCTTTTCTGCATTGCTTTTCTTTTAATAAATTTTGGGGGGCCAGGAATAGCCTGACCTTATGCCTTCCTTTCCCTATAAATCCCTAAAATATTAAAAACTCTAAAAACACTATATAAAAATTAAAAATGCAAAAAACCTAAAACCCCAAAAACCCCATAAAAACCATAAAACCCCTAAAAACCCAAATAAACCTCACATACATGTAAACCCCTAAAATGTCTAAAAATAAAAATAAAGAACTGAAAATCCATAAAAATATAAAAACACCGAAAACCCCTATGAAAACAGTAAAAAGCAAAAAACACTTAAATCCGCAAAAAATATAAGAATGCTAAAAACACTAAAAACACTAAAACCATAAAAACAAAAAATCCCTAAAAACACAATGAATGTATGCAAATCCCTTTAAAAGTCTCTAAAATTTAAAATATTATAAAAATCCTTAAAATCCCTAAAACCTAAAAATAAACATAAAACCCCAAAAACCAATGAAACAACCAAACACCAAACCCCTCAAAATCCAAAAAACCCTAAAAATTATAAAAACCAAAAAATTCCAAAAAATATCTAAAAACCCAAAAAACATAAACTCCATGAAAGCCCTAATAAATTATTAAAACCTTAAAGACACATAAAACACCTAAAACCTAAAAAAATTATACAAACCATGAATATAGTAAAAACTCTCAAAATCCCAAAATAAAGATGTAATCCCTTTAAAAATCCAAAAGGACCTAAAATTAACTAAAAATTAAAACCACTCAAACCCTAAAAACATGAAGAAACTATTAAAAACATTAATACAAAAAAACGCATAAAAAACTAATAAACAATTAAAAACCTAAAAGAACTGAACAATAGTAAAAACCCCTAAAATCTATAAAGAACCCCTAAAATCCTAAGAAAAACATAAGAACACATAAAAAACCAAAAAAATACTAAAACTCTAAAAACTATTTAAACCCCAAAATGGTAACAACTCTAAACCACCTCTAAAACCCCAAAAAACTCAAAAAATCCCCAAAACCCAAAAACCCAAAAACCACTAAAATCAATAAATAACACTAAAAACACTCAAAAACCATAAAAAATTAAAAAACCAAAAAAAAATTATTAAAATTAAAATAAGATAAAAAACTTAAAAACTTTGAAAACCTATAAGAAATCCTTAAAAACCTAAAAAAAATTCAAACCCCAAAACACTAAAAATGATCAAAAACCCTAAAAATCCCAAAAAACTCATTAAAATACTAAAAACACCAAAAATTGATAAAAAGCATAAAAATCCTAAATACTCATAATAATAATTAAAATCCAAAAACCCAAAAACCATAAAAACCCCTAGTAAAACATTAAAAACCAAAAAAATATTAAAACCCCTAAGAACATAAAAAACATAAAAAACCCTAAGACATCCTAAAAATCCTAAAACCCCAAAAAAAATAAAACTAACTAATAACCTTAAAAACATTAAAAATACAAAAATACCATAAAATCCAAAAAACCCCTAAAAATATTTTAAACCCATAAAATCATTATAAAAAATCTAAATCCATAAAAAAACATAAAAAATTATAAAAACAAAAAAACCATAAAAACTAATTAACTCCCTTATATTTCCTAAAACCCCTAAAAATGATAAAAAATCATGAAAAATAATAATAATTTACTAAAATCATAATAACCCTAAAATCACTAAAAATCATTAACAAAACAATAAGAACCTAAAAAAACTTAAAACCCCTAAAAACCTAAAAATAATATAAACACCCCTAAATATCATAATACTCATAAAACCTCTTAAAATCAAATAATGACTATAAAAACCATTCAAACAACTAAAAATGATAAAAACACTAAATACCTTAAAAACCCTAAAAAACTCAAAAAAACCCTAAAAACCCCAAAAAACAATAAAACCCACAAAACCCTAAGAACCCTCAAAATCTCTAAAACCCATATAAAATACTAAAAAACCAAAAGGCCCTAAAATCACTAAAAATTAAAAATCCATAAATTCCTAATAAACTCCTATGAAATCCTTGAAAACATAAAATACTAAAAACACTTAATAAACCAAAAAGCGCAGAAACCCCTAAAACACTAATACAACCAAACACTCAAAAATACCTAAAAATACTGACAAACCCTAAATATCTTATAAATCCCCAAACTTTCCAAAATTGAAAAAACCCTAAAACCCTAAAAACCCCTTGGAAAACCTTAAAAACACAAAAACACTTAAAACCCATAAAAAACCTAAAACGAAAAAAACCCAGAAGACCCTAAAAACCCTAAACCTCGAAAAAAAAATACAATCTCATAAAAACATAAAAAATAATAAAAACAGATAAATACCCAAAAAACCCACCAAAAAAATTAAAATCCCTATAAATACATAATAATATTAAAAAACAATCTAAAAACCCATAAAAATATTAAATTTTTCTAAAAACCTAAAACCCCAAAGACCCATAAAACCCATAAAAACCCTAAAAACCCTAAACCCCTCAAAATCTTTAAAAAACAAAAAATAACAATATTGAACCTAATAAATCCCTAAAAATCATAAAAATGTAAAAAACCCTTAATGATCTGAAAACACATAATAAATCCTTACAAATAAAAAAACTCATAAAACTCCAATAAACTAAAAAACACAAAATAGGCTAAAAAATCTCAACACCCTAAAATTCCATAAAATCCATAAAATCCGTAAAACCTATAAAAATCCTATAAACCCCCTAAAAATCCCAAAAAAATTGTAACAAAATAAAAATATTTCTAAAAAAACATAAAAACCTAAAAAAACATAAAACCCATAAAAACCATTGAAATCCTAAATACCCATAAAACCCTAAAATACATAAAATCACTCAAAAATCATAAAAACGCATAAAACATTAAAACCTATAAAAACAAATAGAAACCCTTAAAACCCACTAAAAACACTAAAACCCCTTAAAACCTTAAAAATGGTAAAAAACCCAAAAAACATTAAAAACCATAAAAAACTAAATAATCCTAAAAACCAAAAAAACCATGAAAAAAACTAAAAACCCATACCACCGCCAAATCCAATTTTTTGAATTTTCAATAGCCAATTTTAGGTTGAGCGGTAACCGCACGTATACCCACAAATTTGAAAATTCAAAACATAACACACCGACAAATTCATACATAAAACAACAAAAATCATGTAAGGATGATGGACAGGAGCCTCGATCCTGGAGCCTGCCATCCCGATTAGACATCAGCTATCAACTTGACCAACTCAAGCAGTTGCTGGAAACCGGCTGGAAGACACCACTAATCACTGCAAACCCCAAGAAGCTGAAGCCGACATTATCACCACCAGCGGCCTGAAGAATAGCCACACACAAAAACAAAGCCCCATCACATTTTTGGGAGAAACAGAGCACCATCACTGATTCATGAATTCAATCATAGAATAAAAAACACCATCACTCTGCAACTGAAAATGACACCAGATCGAGAAGAAACTAGCAATCATGAACTGAACAAAAACAAACAAATCAACATCGTCAGAATCCGTATAACCATAAAAAAATTAAAAACACAAAAAATTTATACAAAAACAGAAATCTATAAAAATCATAAAAACCCCTAAAAACCACAGAATCCTAAAAAACATAAAAAAATTTAAAGATATAAAAATATGAAAACACTAAAAACCATAAAACCCTAAAATTCCCTAAAAAACCAAAAAAACCCATAAAATCATAAAAAATCACTAAAAATCATAAAAAAATATAAAAAACCTAAGTACATAAAAATACCCTTAGAAAAAACGTAGAATAAATAAAATAGTAAAAACCATGAAAAAACTAAAAAAAACCCCAAAACCCCAAAAAACCACACAAAATTCATAAAAACCCTAAAAAACAATCAATAAAAAATCTGAAAAATTTAAAATACCTAAAATATAATGAAAAAATCTACAAAAACCATAAAAATATAAAAACAAATAAAACCCATAAAAAACTATAAATAACTAAAAACTCTAGAAACCCCTAAAAACCATGGAAACCCATAAAAACCTTCAAAACCCCATAAAATACATAAAATAACACTAAAACTATAAAAACAATTAAAATCCATAAAAACAATAAAATCATTAAAGAACATTAAAAATACTAAAATCTCAAATGAACCACAAACACCCTAAAAACCCTCAAAACCCTCAACATCCTAAATACTATAAAAAAATAAAAAACAGAAAAATCCCTAAAAACATAAAAAAACACTAAAACCCCTAAAAACTCAATAAAAACTTTAAAAAGAAAAAAACTTAAAACCTGTAAAAACCCAAAAAAATGAAAAAAAACCTAAAATAATGTAAAAACCAAAAAACACTAAAATGGAAATAAATCCATAAACGTTGAAAACCCATAATAATAGCAAAAATCCGTAAAAACCATAATAATGATAAAAATAATAAAAATACTAAAAACACATATGAAAACATTAAAAACCTAAAAAACCCTACAACCCTAGAAAATGGAAAAAACTAAAAATACTAAAAAAACCTAAAATTTAGAAAATCCATAAAAATCCAAAATAAATCTCTATAATCACTAAAGAATTATAAACCTAAAAATCTCTAAAAACCAAAAAATTCCTAGGAGAACAATAAAACCAATAAACACTTAAATAATACTAAAAAATATAAAAACCCTAAATAAATCATAAAAAACTCTAAAAAATACTAACACCTGTCAAAATACATAAAACCCTAAAACCCATAATAATATTGTAATCCCTAAAAATAACTAAAAACATAAAAGACCCTAAAACCGTGAAAACTTCAGATAAAACCATAAAAATATAAAAACAAATATAACCCTCTAAATAGGGTAAAAACCCTAATAGAACCTAAAATCCCTAAAACATGTAATACCATTAAACCTTTAATTACCATAAATACACAATAAAACCCATAAAAACCTTGAAATCATTAAAAATATAAAATCCATTTAAACCCCCCAAAGTTAAAAATATTCCATAAACATAAAAAACCCTAAAAGCACAAAAACCAATAAAAACACAAAAAAGAATAAAATCCCTAAAACCCTAAACACATGCAAAATCGATAAATCCTTTAAAATCTATAAAAAATCTAAAAAATCCTTAAAAATTCATAAAAACAAAAAAACCATAAAAACCGAAAATTCCCTAAGAAAACCATAAAACCCTAGAACTCTTAAATCTTGAGAAAACCTAAAAAATTCAAAAAAAAACCCAAACAAATTTGAAACCCCTAACAACCTTCAAAATCCCTACAACAATAAATACTATAAAAATATTTAAAATTCCCTAAACCACTGAAAAATGTAAAAATTAAAAAAAACCATAAGAAAACCCAAGAAACCTTAAAACACATTAAACCCCTAAAACTATAAAAAATACTAAAAACTTCAAAAACAAAAAAATCCTAAAACTAGAATTACCCATAAAACCCCTAAAACGCCGAAAGAATTCCATAAACCATTTAAATCACTTCATTTTTAAAAAAAATTCTAAAAACACTTAAAAAACCTAAACAACTAAAAACACAAAAGAACCAAAACCCGAAAATAAACCCTAAAAACACTCAAAATCCCTAAAATTCCTAATAACCATTAAAATCGTATGAAATCCCTAAAAATCCATAAAACCTCTAAAATCGTAAAAAAACCTTAAGAAAACCTTAAAAACTGAAAACACTTAAACCCCCATGAAAACATATAACCACTGAAAATCCTAAATCATTAAACACCTAAAAGCCCTAAATCCCTCAAAATCCCTCAAAATCCCTAAAAACCATAAACACCATAAAAATCCAAAATAATACTAAAAGTACCTAAAAATGAAAAGAACCATAAAAATTCTAAAAACCAATAAGAAAACCTTAATAACATAAATGGACTTAAAACCCCTAGAAACCTAAAAACACTAAACACCCAAAATTTTCTTTAAAACCCTAAAACCTCTAAAAACCATAAAACCCATTAAATACCACAAAACCATAAACCCATAGAAACCATAAACCATAAAAAACCTAAAGAAAAAAAAACACTAAAACCCAATTAAAACTCCAAAAATTTAAAAAACATTTCAAAACCTACCAAACTAAACAAACTCTAAAAACAATATCCATAAAAATTGAAAAAACCCAAAAAACCATAAAAACCGAAAAAATACCAAAAAAACCTAAAAACAATAAAAATCTTAAAAATGACAAATATACATAAAAATTCAAAAAACGAAAAAAAACCTGAAATCATTACTAAATCCTTAAAATACTAAAAAAATAGAACCTCTAAAAACCTAAAAAAGGTTAATACCCGTAACAATCCTGGAATAACTAATAATAAAAAAACAAAAAATCTTATGAAAATTCCCTAAAAATACCTAAAATTCTAAAATCCATTAATACCCTAAAAACCATAAGAAATCGATAAAAATCATAATGAATTTAAAACCCTTTGAAAACCTAAAAAACAATAAAAACACTAAAAACCATAAAAACTCTTAAAGCCTTAAAAACCTAAAAACCATAAAAACCCCTAAAACTAATAATTTTTTTTAATTAAGTTAAACCTATAAAAACATTAACAAACTCTAAAAAAAATTTAAAACCCAAAAAAATAAGAAAAAAACCCTAAAAACCAAAAACCATGAAAATTGTTAAAATCCCTATAATCCCTAAAAACCAGAAAAATCATAAAAAATTCCAAAAAAATACAAAATATCATAAAAAACATAAAAACCATAAAAACCATGAAAACACCATAAGAAAATGTTAAGAATCTAAAAATCATTTAAAACCATTAATAACATAAAAATGCTTAAAACATTAAAAACCGAAAAACCTTCATAACAATCAAAATCCCTAACAACCCTAAAAACCATAAAAATTAGGATAAATGACTAAAAATCCCTAATAAAATAAAAAATATAAAATGCCTGAAAAAATCAAAATAAATCATTAAATATCTAAAAATTATTCTAACTCCTAAAAACCCTAAGAATGCTAGAACCCCCAAAACCCCCTAAATACCCCTAAAACCATAAAACCTCCAAAAACCCATTTAACCGCTAAAAACCAATAAAAAATCTAAAACAATTCTAGAAACTCCCATAATTCTTAAAACTCCTTAAAATGTTAAAAAATATAAAAAACCATAAAAACCTAATAAAACCAAAAAAACCCCTAAAACCCCCCAAAAAATAATAAAATACATAAAACCCCTAACAAACCCTAAACTCACCAAAATCCCTAAAAATCCTAAAAATATTAAAAATCCTATAAAAGCTATAAAACTCCCTAAAAACATTATAACCATAAGAACCATAAAAAACCCTAATAAACCATTAAAAACTAAATACACTTAAATCCCCAAAAAACCTAAATATTTAAAAAAACCCCTAAGACCCTGAAAACTATCAAAATCCATAAAAACCATAAAAAACCATTAAATCTAAAAGTTTCTAAAAACATTGAGATGTGTAAAAACCCTTAAAAATCCTCATAACCCCGAAGAAAATTTTGAAAACCTAAAATCACTAAAAACCCATAAAATTAAAAAAAAACACTTAAATGAACCTAAAAATAATAAAACCTCTAAAACCTTAAAAAATAATAAAATCTCTAAATAACAACTAAAAACTCTCACAATCCTTTAAACCCTAATTTTTTTAAAAACACTAAAAATCAAAAAAACCGAAAAAACCCAAAAACCCCAACAAAAAGAGAAAAACCCATATGAATACTAAATAACCTAAAAACCACATAAAAACCCTTAGAATCCCAAAAACACTAAAAGAAATAAAAATCCTTAGAAATCCCAAATAATTTTAAAAATATAAAATCCCATAAAAACCCTAAAAACTCCTAAGAAAATAATAAAAACCTAAAAATACTTAAAACATATAGAAATGTAAAGAATACTAAAAATTATAAAAAGAACCTAAAACCCTAGAAAATCTCGAAGACACCTCAAAATCCATAAAACCCTAAAAACTATAAAAATCCTAAAAGGCATGAAAAGTCCCAAAAAATTAAAAAACCTAAAAACCATTAAAACCCCTTTAAAAAAATTATAAACCTATTATCCTTTAAAATCCCTAAAAATCCTAAAAATTTTAAAACCAGAAATGACACAAAAAACCTTAAAAACCCATAATATCCATAAAAACCCCAAAATCCCATAAAAACCACAAAACCCACTAAAACATAAAAACACATTAAAAATCTAAAAACATCAAATATTATCTTAAAATCCATGAAACATAAAAAAAATAAAACACCAAAAAAAACTAGAATCCCAAAAAACAGCAAAAAAACCTCAAAATCACTAAATACCCATAAAACCAAAAAAATCATAAAAAAACATAAAAATTCCAAAAAAATGTTAAAATCCATAAAAACCATGAGAAACCCTAAGAAAATCGTAGAAACAAATGAACACTTAATACACTTAAAAACATAAAAAGAGTTAAAACACTTAAAAATTTTAAAAACCCTAAATATAATCAAAAGCCAAAAAAATAAAAATAAAAAATGAAAAAATAGACAAAAAATCCATAAAAACATAAAAAAACCCCTGAAAACCATAAAATACCCAAAGAAAACCTAAAAAATCATAAAATACTAAAACCCCCTGAAAACATAAAAAACATAAAAATCTTAAAAGAAAATAAAACCCTAAAACACCAAAAACCATAATTCCGTAACAAATTAAAAATTCCAAAAAAACCCATAAGACACCTAAATAACATTTAAAATAATAAAACGCCTTTAAATCCCTAAAATGTTTAAAAAACTCTAAATGTCTTTTAAACCCCAAAAAACACTCAAAATCCATAAAAACTCTAAAACCAATAACAATTCTAAAAAATACATGATAAAATATCAAGTCATAAAAATAATAAAAACCCTTAAAAATATAAAATAACTGAAAAAACACATAAAACCCCTAAAACCCTAAAAATGATAAAACTTCCAGAAACCCTTAAATACATTTAAAATCCCCAAAAAACCTAAAACCAAAAACATTATAAAAAATATCTAAACTATAAAAATACCGAAGAAACTCATAAACCATGATAAATAATAAGAAAACATTAAAAACCTTGAAAAAAATAAAACACTATAAATATAAAAACAAGAAAAAAAATAAAAACCATTAAAACCCATAAAAACCTTAAAAGTCATCAAATTACCTAAAAACCATAGAATCATAAAAAATCCCTAAAACATGAAAATAAAAAAAACCTTGAAGACCCCTATGAAATACATGGAAAAAATACATAAAACGCATAATGAAACCTCAAAAACATAAAAACATAAAACACTAAAAAACTCAAAAAATTCAAAAAAACTAAATAAAAATTACCTCAAAACACAAAAAAAACCCATAAAAACTCAAAAAACCTGAAAAACCCTTAAAAACAATACAACAAAAAAAATTCTTAAACTACCTAAGAAAAACATTAAAACCTAAACCAATTAAAATCCTAAAAACCTAAAAAATTAAAAACCCTCCAAAATCCATAAAAACCATAAAACACTAAAATACAAAAAACCCCAAAGGGTCTATAAGAATCATAAAAAGCCCAAAAATCCAAAATTGTTTAATAAACCCTAAAAAACCTGAAATCCCCTAAGAAAACCCTAGAAAAATAAAATATCTTAGACTTCCTAAAAAACCTAAAAAATTCTAAAAATCATAAAAGAACATAAAACCCCTAAAGACTATAAAAACATAAAACCATAAAAAACACAAAAAAAAAACCAAAAAAACCTAAAAATAATTAAAAATACTAACCCCAACCCCTAAAAACATTAAAAAATCTAAAAACCCTAAAAACCCAAAAAACACAAAAAAAATACTAAGACAGTAAAAAAACATACACACACATAACCATAAAAATCCCTAAAAACCCTAAAGACCATAAAAATTGAAAAAACCAATAAAAATGTTAAAAGCATAAAAATCCGTATAATCCTTAAAAATGCATAGGAAATCCATAAAAACAAAAACAACACATAAATCCCATAAATTCTAAAAAATGATAAAACATAGAAAACCCATAAAACCCTCAAAATCCATAAAAACAATAAAAATTTAAAAAATCCCAAAAAATACATAAAAATGTATAAAAACTTAAAAATACAACAAAAATCCCTAAGAAAACCTTAAAAAACTAAAACACTTGAAAACCCTAAAATACATAAAAGTTATAAAACCCTGTAAGAACAAAAAAATACCTAAAAACAGAAAAAACCACAAAAAACCTTAAAACACCATAAAACCCATAAAACCCTAAAACCACTAAAAACTCAAAAAACCATTTAAACCCTATAAAACATTAAAATATCTTAAAAAACAAAATTCTAAAAAACAAATAAAACCCTAAAAGCCCAAAAATTAAAAAAATCATAAAACACCTAACACCTTAAACTCTTCAAAGTATCTAAAAACCAATATAAAGAATTCAAATCCTAAAAACCCAAAAAAATCCTAAAAAAACATAAATAAACCAAAAAACGTAAAAACGCCTAAGAAATCATTACAAAAGGAAAACACATAAAACCCCAAAGGACCCTAAAATTTTCATAAAACCCCTTAAACTAAATAATCGCTAAAAATTGTCAAAATCCCTAAAAACACAAAAAACCTAAAAAACAATAAAAATAATAAAAAATTAAAAAAAAATCCCCACAAATGTAATGAAAAATGAAAAACCTGAAACAATCTAGGAAACCATTAAAGTCATAAAAACAAAAAACCCCTAAAAACTCTAAATATCACTAAAAACACTAAATGTGGCTAAAAACCTTAATAAACCCTAAAACCCCTAAAACCTGTAAAAACATTACAACCCCTAAAATCCCATATAATCCATAAAAACCACTAAAAAAGCTAAAATTCCTTTAAACAAAAAAAATTAAAAAATGTAAAAACCATAAAAACATAAAAACTTAAAAAACCCATAAAAACAAAAAAACTCTTTTAAACCCCTAAAACTCAAAAAAAAAGATCAAAATACCTAAAACCTCAAAAAACCATAAATATGCTTCAAAACAAATTCAAATTATAATAAACGTAAAAAATCCTAAAAATCATTAAAAACCCCAAAAAACCCAAAAAACCCTAAAAACTCAAAACAAACCGAAAAAACAAAAAAAAAATACTGAAAACCCTAAAAATATAAAAACCCAAAAATCTGTCAAAAGCCCTAAAAACCCTATGAAACTAGAAAAACCCTAGAACTAACAAAACACTTAAAAACTCTAAAAATCATAAAGAATCTAAAAAACCATAAAAACACTTAAAATCTATTAAAAACTAAAAACACAAAAAACCATAAAAATACTAAAAAATCCCTACAAATCCCCAAAAAATATAAACACTTAAAAATCCATAAAACCCCTAAAAACCTAAAAAAACATAATATCCCCAAAGGACCTCAAAATTATAGAACCCAATAAAAAAATTAAACCCCAAATACATTAAAATATCTTAAAACCCCTAAAAATCCCTAAAAACTCTAAAAACCCTTTAAAACCAAAAAAAACATTAAAAAACTATAAATACCATAAAAACCCTAAAAACTCAAAAAAAAACTCTAAAAACCCAAAAACCATAAAAACAATAAATTACCTAAAAACCATCCAAATACTTAATAACCCTAAAATCTTTAAAAATACTATAAAATCCCAAAAACACCCAAAAAATTTAAAAAACAAAAAGAACTTGAAACCCATAATGAAAACCATAAAAAATTAAAAAAAATTAAAACACCATAAACCCTAAAAAATGATAAAAACCTTAAAACCCATAAAATCACAAGAAACCTAATAACCATAAAAAATATAAACAATCCCTTAAAACGCTAACTGTTTAAAAACCCTTAAAACCCATAAGAAAAATATAAAATCTAAAAACATGAAAATCTTAAAAAAAACAAGAAATCTCTAAAAACAGTGGAAGTCCCAAAAAACATAAGCATCAGTAAAAAATATAAAAACCAGTAAAAAACAAAAAACCCAAAAAAAACTACACCAAAAATAACCATATAAAAATTTAAAAACCATAAAGATCTATAAACTCAAAAAAACACTAGCGGCCTATGAAACCATAACTACCATCAAAAACCATAATAACCATCCAAATCCATAAAAACCATAAAAAACGTAAAAAAACCCTAAAAATCCTTAAAAACATAAAATAAATTAACAACCCATAAGAAAACCCTAAAAACACAAAACATAGAAAACTCGTAAATTGGATGAAAACACCAAACACCTTAAAATAATGAAAAAAGACCATAAAACCCTAAAACCCCTAAAAATAATAAAACCCATAAGACCCCTTTAAAACCTAAAATCCCAATTAAAATTACAAAATCACTATAAACCATTAAAAAAGTTAAAAAATCTAATAATCTCAAAAATAAAAATAACTAAAAAATAGTAAAAAAAAAAAAAACAAAATAAATGTAGAAAACATGAAAAACCCTAAAAACCCACAAAATCCTTAAAACCGTAAAACCATAAAAATTGTAAAAACACCTTAAATTACATAATAATGTAACAAACCCATAAAACCTTGAAAACCCACCAGAAATACAAGGAAAAATAAAAACACTAAAAAACAAAATATAATTAAAAGCTATAAAAACATAAAAACCATCAAAATCCCTAAAAACCCTCAAACCCCATCTATATAATAAAAATACCAAAAAATTACTAAAAATTTAAAAACCCTAAAAATACTAAAACTAATAAAAAATAATAAAACCGTAAAAACTTGTAAAACCCCTCAATTCCTAAAATTTTTAAACACCCTAAAAAGACCCTAGAACTATAAAACCCCCTAAAAACCATAAAAACCACCAAAATTTTAAAAACCTTGAAAACCAATAAAACACCTTAATCCATCTAAAATATCTAAATACCATTAAAACTCCTAAAAAGAAAAAATCTTTAAAAAATTTAAAACCCTTTAAAACATTAAAATAAAGTAAAAACCCAAAATACAATAAAACCCTAAAACCCTCAAAATCCATAAAGTCCCAGAAAACATAAAAACCCTAAAAATCCCTAAAAAATAGAAAACAATAAAAACCATAAAACCCTTAGAAAACCTTAAATCATAAAACAATTAAAAACCAACAAACCTAAAACCGTGAATACTAAAACCCAAAAAAACAATAAACCCCAAAAATAAATGAAAACTTTAAATCCTCTCATAATCACTAAAACCCCTCAAAAACATATTTTTTACAAGACCTACAATCCAAAAAAACATAAAAACACTAAAAATAATGAAAAACCCTATGAAACCATTAAAACCCTAAAAATACTTAAAACCCTTAAAAACCCAAAAATGATGAATCCATAAAAACCTAAATCCCATAAAAAATGAAAAAAAATCATAAAAATACCTAGAATAACTAAAAGAAATTAGAAGACAAAAAATACGAAAGAATCTAAATACCCAAAAAAACCCTAAAATCCCCAAAGAATACGATAATACCCAAAAATAATTCACGCCCCAAAAAAATGCTAAACCAAAAATACACTAGAAAGCATAAAATCTATAAAAACTATAAACACCCATAAACCATTTAAAAACAATAAAAACAAGTAAAAAGCAAGAAAAATACAAAAAAAACTATAAAAACCCTTTAAACCCCCAAAAATATTAAAAACCCTCACAACCTAAAACAGATAAAAAATTCACAAAAAAACCCAAAAAAAAATTCAAAACCGCATTAAAACCCTAAAAACCCCTAAAAATTATCAAAATCCTTAAAAACATTAAAAACGATAAAAATACTTACAAAATAAAAATCCTTAAAAAAGTAAAAAACATTGGTAGCCCTAAGAAAACATTTAAAACATCAAATTATAGAATACCCCCAAAAAACCAAAAAATGGTAAAATACCTATAATCCAAAAACCATTAAAACCCTTTAAAACCGCTAATGTCCCTAAATCAATAAAAATCATAAAAGGACTAAAAATCCATAAAACCGTAAAACCGTAAAACCGTAAAACCCCTAAAACCCTTACCAACCCTTAAAAACCCTAAAATAAAATAATACTTTTAAAAATCACTAAAAACTATAAAAATCCTTCAAACCCCACAAAACATTAATATAATATAAATATATTAAAAACACCAAAATGGAAAAAATATCACAAAACCACTAAAAACACTAAAAACCCTAAAAGTCCAAAAAATATATTAAAACCCATTTAAAATCATAAAAAATCATTCAAATCCATAAAAATGAAGCAAATATTAAAAAACCATGAGAACCGTAAGAAAACCGTAAATACCAAAAAAAACATGCAAACCCCCTAAAAAATGATAAAAACCCTAAAAAACCCATAAACATGCAAAACCCTTAAAAAAATAAAATGCTAAAAACCGTAAAAACCCATAAATCCCTAAAAACACTAAATACCTACAAAATTCAAAAAAAACAATAAAACATTAAAAAACATTAAACCCCCTAAAAATCACTAAAAATGTAAAACCGCTAAAATCATTACAAATCCCAAAGAAAACAATAAAAATATAAAAAAAATTAGAACCCATAAACACTAAAAAATGATAAGAACCCTAAAATAACAAAAAATACCCTAAAAACATAAAAATATTTAAAAAATAAAAAAATCATAAATACCAATAAAAATCATAAAAATAACTAAAAATAATAAAAATCCTTTAAACCGCTAAAATTTAGAAGAAAACTATTAAAATCCTTAGAACCCTAATAAACTAAAAAAATACTAAACCAACCAAAAAACCATAAAACTCATAAAAATATAAAAAACCCTAATAATCAATAAACACCCTAAAAACCATGAAAATCCTTAAAATTTAATACAAATACTTTAAAAGATAACAATCCATAAAACCTTGCAAACTCATAAGAAAAACTAAAAAACATTAAAATGCTTAAAACCCATAGGAACAAAAAAAACACAAAAACCCTAAAATCCCTAAAAATGACTAAAACATATAAAACCTATAAACATCATGGAAACCCGTAAGAACCATAAAAACCTTGAAAAAAATTAAAACACTCGAATCAAAATAAACTATTAATAACATTAATAAATCTAAAAAAATTGAAAACCCTAAAAAACTAAAACACTATAAGGTCATAAAAACCCTAAACCCCTAAAAACAATCAAAATCCCTAAAACCCACAAAACCTATAAAAATAATAAAAAATATCTAAAATTACCTAAAAAGGTAAAAAACAAAAAAACCCAAAAATTCCTTAGGAAACCCTTAAAATCGTAAAATCACTAAAAACCATAAAAAAGAAAATACCGAAAAACCCAAAAAACCATAAAAATATAAAAAACTGCTTAAAAATTCCCAAAACAAAAAAACCTGAAAAACCCTAACAAATCATTAAAAACAAGAAAACGATTTAAAACCCAAAAAACCTATAAATTAAAAAAACCTAAAAATTTCAAAAACCAAATGAACCCAAAAACAATTAAAACCCAAAAAAACCCCTAAAACCCCAAAAATCCACTAAAAACCTATAATACCCCATGTTACCAAATAAAAACTCTAAAACAAATTTAAATTCTTAAATGATTAAAAACAGTAATGAACCTTATAACCCCTTAAAACTAAAAATACCCAAAAAGAAAAAAAAATTAAAAAAAACCCTAAAAACCCCAAAACACCTCAAAATCCCAAAAACCCATAAAAACCAATAAAAAACATAAAAGTCCATAACATTCCTGAAAATTGTAAAAAAAATTAAAATCTCTAAAAACCCCTAAAAAACCTTACAAATATGAAAACATTTAAAATTCATAAAAACCATAAAATCACTGAAAAACCTAAAAAACCCCTAAAGAACCTAAAATATGTAATAACCGATAAAAATCAAAAAACCCATAAAAACATAATATTCCATAAAAATCTGAAAAATTCTAGAAACTATAAATCCACATTAAACCCCAAATTTTTTGAAAAACTCTAAAAACCTAAAAACACAAAAAAGAACTCATAAATAATTAATAAACAAAAAAACAAAAAAAACAACAAAACCCAAAAAACCATAGAATTCTTTAAAAATCCCTACAAATCACTAAAAATGTAAATCCCCCCAAAAATATAAGAACCCCTACGAAAACATAAAAAATATATAACACTTAAAACCCACAAAATACCTAAAACTCTAAAAACCACAAAAACCTTAAAACCCCTAAAAACCTAAAAACACATAAAACCACTAAAACCACTATTTTTTTTTAAAATACATTAAACCCCAACAGACATTAAAAATATCTATAAACCCTTAAGAACCCTTAGAAATCAAAAAATTCCTAAATACCCAAAATAATTATAAAATCCAAAATTGAAAAGAGAACCCTAAAACCCATTAAAATACATGGAAAACTAAAAACCCAAATATCCAAGTAATCACTTAAAATCCTAGAAAAAATAAATAGAAAATATTAAAAACTATAAACACTTAAAACCCCTAAAAAACTAAAAATAGATAAACCAATAAAAACCCTAAAAACCATAAAACATGTATACATTTTTAAAACCCCATAAAACCCTATAACCAATAAAGACACTAAATCCTAATAAAACCCCTAAAAATATTAAAAATATCTTAAAACCGAAATAACTCTAAACAACTAAAAAAACTAAAACCCAAAAAGAAACCATAAAAACCCTAAAAATCAATAAAATCCAAAAAATCCCTTAAAAAGTCAAAAAAACATAAAAAATATAAAAACCACAATGAGTACCATAGAAACATAAATAAACCTAAATCTAATAGAAAACCTAAAAAAGAAAAAACCATAAAAACTGTAAAAACCATCAAAATCCCAAAAAAACCCTCAAAATAAAAACAAACCTAAGAACCGTACAAATCCTATAGAAGCCCAAAAATTAACTAAAAACATAAAAATCATAAAAACCATGAAAACCTCTAAGAAGTCCTTAAAAACCAAAAAAAACTTAAAACCCCAAAAAATATAAAAATGCTAACACCCCTAAAAATCCAAAAAAGACCATAAAAATGTTAAAATCTATAAAAACCCTAGAACACATAAATCCATAAAAATCTTTAAATGCATATAAAACCCCTAAAACTACTAAAAACTCTAAAATCCTTTTAAACCCCTAAAAGGTTAAAAACTTCAAAAATCCTTTAAAACCCTAAAAAACTAAAAAAACCTCAAAACCTAAAAACCCATAAAACACATTATAACCCTAAAAGCCCTATAAGCCTCAAATTATCTACAACCGCTAAAAACACAAAAAAAATTCATAGTCCCGAAAAAATTAAAAAAATGAAAAAAAAACATGAAAAATCGTTAGAAAACATTAAAAACATAAAATCACTTAAACCCAATAAATACATAAAAAATCCTAAAAACCTAAAAACCTAAAAACCCATAATAAACCCTAAACCCCTCAAAACCCCCTAAATACCCTAAAAACCATAAAAATATTAAAAAACCATAATGTGCCTAAAAACATAAATATCCAACAAAAACCAAAATCCCCTAATAAATCCCAAAAAACATAAAGACACTTAATTCACTAAAAATCTACAAAAATTAATAACCCTTAAATCCATAAAACCATAAAACACAAAACACCTAAAAACCCCTAAAATCCATAAAATCCCCTAGAAACTATAAAATCCCATTAAAACTATAAAAATATTAAAAACTCTAAACAACTTTAAAACCCTTAATAACAGAAAATAACCCCTAGGAACCAAAAAAACAAATTAAAACCCTAAAACCCCTAAAGACTCCCAAAATACCCAAAACCGTTAAAACTCCATAAAACACTAAAAAATAATTAAATATCCGTAAAAACAAAAAAAACTCCTAAAAACCCAGAAAAACTATAATAAAACCGTAACAACATAAAAACACTTAAAAACTCTAAAAAACAAAAAATGTTAAAATACCTAAAAACCCAAAAAACCAAAATAACCATAAAAACCCTAAAAACGTCAACCAAGCCAAAATCGATAAACCCCACTAAAAACTAAAAACCCCATTAAACCCATAAAACATTAAAAATTATAAAAAACCTTACAAACCCTAAAAACTCAAAAAACCCTAAAAACACTTAAAACCCCTAAAAACCATCAGTATCCTTAACACTATAAAACCCCATAATAATAGTAAAAATAACTAAAAACCCTGAAAAACGTAATAAAACAAAAAATACTAATATAACTCCCACAAAAAATTAAAAAATATAAACAAAAAAACCCCAAAAACAAAAAAAAAAACTCTAAAAACTATAAAAACCAGAAAAATACCAAATGCGGTAAAATACTTAAGCACACTAAAAACCTATAAAAATACCAAAAATTCGTAAAAATTGCTAAAAATATAAAAACCCATAGAAACCCTAAAGACTCCAAGGATAAACATAAAAACCTAAAAACACATAAAACCCCTAAAAACCAGAAAAATGATAAAACCCTAAAAACCCATTAAACACCCTAAAAATCATTAAAAGACTTAAAAAAGAAAAACCATAAAAATAAAAAAAATCCCCAAACCCCATAAAAATGTAAAAAACACTAAAGAACTGAGAAAACCTAAGAAAATCCTAATAACAACTAAAACCCCTAAAAACCTAAAATGAGATAAAACACCTAAAAGACACCAAAACCCGTTATAAATAATTAAAAACCCTAAAACACCCATAAAAACCAAAAAACCAATAAAAACACTAAAAACCCTTTATACCCCTAAAAAGATAAAATAGTAAATATTCTTCTAAACACTAAAAAACTAAAAAAACCATATAAGTCCAAAACACCACAAATCCCTTAAAACATCAAAACCCATAAAACCCTCAAAATCTCCAAAACCCCGAACAAACTAAAAAAAACACTAAAATTTCGTTAATAAACCCTGAAATGTAAAACCTCCTAAACCCCTTGAAAAACCACAAGAAAAACTAGAAAAACCTAAGAACACGTAAAACCCCCAAAATCCTAAAAATACTAAAACACCAAAAAACCAAAAAACCCTAAACCCCCAAAAATCCATTAAAAATTCAAAAACCTGAAACACTAAAACCAAAAAAATATCTAAAACCCTTTAAACAATGATTTTTTTAAAACTCTAAAAACTATAAAGCCATAAAAGCTCAAAAAAACCCTAAAACCCCCCCAAAAAACCATAAGAACCCTATACCCCTAAAAATCATTAAAATCCCTAAAAAATTATAAAAATCTTAATAAATCCCTAAAAATCCAAAAACAAATTAGTGTAACCTAAAACCCTTTAAACCCCTTATAAAATACTAAAAAAATTAGAAAATTATAACCCCTAAAAAACAAAAAAAATGTGAAAACCCTAAATAACCCTGAAATCCCTAAAATTCATAAAACCTTTAATATCGATAAAAATTCTAAAAAATCAAAAATATCGTACAGAATCCTAAAAACAATAAAAAATAAATACCATAAAAATCCAGAATAACCTAAGAAAACCTAAAAACACTTAAACCCCGTAAAAAACTAAAAACACTTAAAACCATAAAACCCCAAAAACCCCATAACAATCCTCAAAATATCTAAAAACCATAAAATTATTAAATAATTCATAAAAATCCTAAAAATGTAAAAAAAAATAAAATCTCGGAAAAACCATAAAAATCCTTAAAAGCTTAAAATAATTAAATCCCCTAAAATCCTAAAAAATTATAAAAACCCTAAAAACACTCAAATTTTCTAAAACCCTAACAAATAATAAATATCCTAAATAGCATAAAAACCTGAAAAATCCCTATGAAAACCATAAAAACCAAAAAACAATTAAGAATACTAAATAACAAAAAATGGTAAATCCATAAAAACCCTTAAAACCATAAAAACCCCTAGGAAAATCATAAACAATTAAATACACATAAGACCCCTAAAAGTATTAAAAAAATTAAAAAATCATAAAAAACCATAAAATCATAAAAACACTAAAAACCATTTAAAACCCTAAAAATACAAGAAAACACCTAAAACCACTAAAATATATAAAAACCTTTTAAAATATTAAAAATATTAAAAACATTAAAATTCATTTAAAATAATAAAAAATTAAAAAACCATAAACACCCCCAAAAACAAGAAAACCCACAATACCCTAAATATCCCTAAAAACATCAAAAACAATAAAACCCTTAAAAAAGAACCTTTAAATACCCTAAATTTCAACAAAAACAAAAAACCCATAAAAACAGTGAAACCACCTAATAAAACATAAAATCCAAAAAGTACTTAAAACCCCTAAAAAACCTACAAAACCTAAAACCAATATAAACCATCAAATAAAAAACCCTAAAATTCCTTATAAAACCTATGAAATCATAAAAATAATAAAAAAACCCCAATAGACATAAAAAATTAAAAACCACTAAAAAAATGAAAACCATTAAGAAATCTACCAAACCCTTGAAACACATAAAACACCAAAAAACCTAAAAACAATAAAAACTTGAAAAGACCCTGAAAAAAAAATAAAACCCCTAAGAACCATTAAACCCACTAAAAACATTAAAAACACTAAAAACACACTAAAACAACAAATCAATGAAAAAAGTATATAAACCCTTTAAAAACCTAAAAACATTATAAAAATCTAGAAACCTTTAAAGCCAAAATAATAAAAAAACACAAAAAAACTCAAAAAACCCAAGTTCTCCTAACCAACCTCAAAATATCTAAAATCCCTAAAAAGTATCAAAATTCTAAAAAAATAATAAAACCCCATAAAAACCGAAAAACCCTAAAAACATGAAATCCCAAGGAAAACCATAAAACCAAAGAAAACTTAAAACCCCTGAAAAACATAAAAATGAAAAAATCCCTAAATACCCATAAAAACATAAAAATAAATAAAAACACATAAAAACTATAAACAAACATCAAACACATAAAAACCCTAAAACTCTAAAAACTATGAATACACATTAAACACCAACAAATGATAAAAAATTATAAAAACATAAAACCCCTAAAACATAAAAAAAAAATCTAAAATAGAAAATACCATAAAACTTTTAAACCTCTAAAAAACTAAAAATCCATAGAAACCCTAAAACCATATTCAAATAATAAAAATCCATGAAAATAACTAAAATATGAAAACCATTATACAAATAAAACACACAAATGTTTAAAATCACTTAATCCCCCTAAAAATAGAAAATTTTAAAATCCCTAGAAACCCTAAAACCAATAAAACCGCTAAAACAATAAAAACTAAAATCCATAAAACCCTAAAATAATCTAAAAACTCAAAATACCCTTCAAAATTCTAAAAATGATAAAATAACAAAATATAAAATAAAAACCATAAAAACTAAAAAAAATGATAAGAACCCAAAAAACCTTAAAAATTATAAAATCCCCTAAGTACCCCTAAAATTGATAAACACCCTTAAAACAATAAAAATTCTAAAAATCCCAAAAATTACCTCATAACACTAAAACCCCTGAAAACATTAAAAATTCAAAAAATCGTAAAATCCTTAAAAACCCCAAAAAAACAAAAAAAACCAACCCCGCCCCCCAACCTTAAAAAAATGTAAAAGCTATAAAAACTCAAAAACCAAAAAAAAACATTAAAAAAAATTAAACCCCTCAAAACATTACAAAAACTCTAAAAACCTTAAAACCCCTAAAGAATCAAAAAACCCTAAAACCCCATAAAATACATAAAATCCCTAAAAAAACCTAAAACCCCTACAAACAGTCAAAATCCTTTAAACCCCTAAAACCCCATAAAAATCTTAAAAATCCCTAAAATCCCTAAGAATATAAGACCATATAAATCCCAAAAACCCCCTAATAAAACCTTAAAAACATAAAAACACATATAATGCCTAAAAAACCTAAAAATGCTAAAAACTAAAAAAATGCTACAAAAATACTAAAAACCCTAAAAATTATTAAAACAGCTAAATAAATTAAAAAACCATAAATCCCTATAAATACCCAAAAAATAAAAAACTCTAAAAACCTTTTAAAACCATAAAAAAGGTTAAATATATTACAAAACCTTAAAACCCCTAAAATCATAAAAAACAGAAAACCATAATGAACACTCCAAATATAAAATACTTTAAAGAAAATAAAAATCATAAAAATACTATAAATATTTAAAAACATACAAACCCAACCTAACACCTAAAAATCTATAATAAATCATTAAAAATATAAAAACCCATAAACCCCTATAAAACTTCTAAAAATGATAAAAATCATAAAATCCATAAAACCCATAAAACCATCAAAACCATAAAAACACTAAAACCAGAAAACCCACTAAAAATTATTAAACTATTTATCACCCAAAAAGATAAAAAAACTCTAAAAAACCTTAAAACACCTAAAAACTCAAAAAATCCATAAAACCCCTAAAAATATAAAACCAAAAAAAATAAAAATCCTAAAAACCCTCAAAATTACTAAAACCCCATAAAAATCCTAAAACCCCCTAAAAATAACAAAAACCCAAATAATCCTTTAAAACCCAAAAAACCATACAAAAACCATAAGCAACTAAAAGCACTTAGAAGACATAAAAATTAATAAAACACCTAAACATCCATAAAACCCTAAAAAACATTGAACCCCTAGAAACAATAAAACCCCATAAAACTCTAAAACACTATAAACTATAGAAACCATTTTAAACCCTAAAAAAATTAAAATCTCTAAAAACCTGAGAACGAAAAAAACTCAAAATACCCATAAAAAACACTAAAACCCCATAAAAACCTAAAACTCCATAGAAACAATAAAAATAAAAAAATTATAAAAGATACTTAAAAATGTATGAGACCCTATGAAGCAAAATAACCCTCAGAAAACCTTAAAACCTCAAAAAACTTTAAACCCCTAAAAACATAAACAAGAAAAAAACCATAAACCCCTAAAAACTATAAAAACCTAAAAAAAATTTAAAGTCACTAAAAACAAAAAAAAACCATTAAAATAACTAAAACACCCAAAAACCATTAAAATCCTATGAAAAAATAAAAATATCTACGAATGAAAAAACCTGTGAATACCCTGAAATAATATAGGAGACCCTTAAAACAATAAAAACAATTAAAACCCCTAAAACTTCAAAACATCTAATAACCATAGAAACTCAAAAAATTGTAAACCCCATAAAAATCATAGCACCCCTAAAAACATTTAAAAACATTAAAAACACATAAAAAAGAAAAAGAACTACTGAAAATTCTAAAAACACATTAAACACAAAATAATATTAAAAAGTCTAAAAAATTATAAAACACTATAAAATCTATAAAACCCCTAAAAATATAAATAACACTAAAAATAATAAAACCCTAAAATCCCTTAAAAACCTAAAAACCTAAAGACCCAAAAATCCCCAAAAATGTGAAAAACCAAAAAATTCCGAAAAATTCTATAAAATCCAAAAAAACATAAAAAGATAAAAATCCTTGGAAACCCCTAAGAAAACCATAAAAACCTAAAAAAAACATACAGACCCCAAAAATCCAAAAAATAATTTAAAACCCATTTTAACCATAAAAAACCTAAAAAAACCATATAGCCATAAAAATCACTAAAAAACCAAAGAGAACCTTAAAAAATCCATGAAAATCACTAAAAATCCCAAAAACACTTAATGACCCTAAAAACCCTAAAAACCTTTAAGAAAACCATAATGACGTAAATACAAATACCCCCCCAATCTAAAAACACTATAATCTCTAAAAACCCTAAAAACCCTAACATCTAAACAAATCCCTAAAACATTAAATACCCAAAAAACCTAAAAAACTATAAAATAACTAAAATCTCTAAAAAACATATAAACCATTAAAAATGTAAATAAACAATAAAAACTATAAAACCCTAAAATGATTAAAATACATAAAAGGAAAAGGAAAAAATTAAAACCGCAAAACTACTAAAATACCAAAAAACACCAAAATTCTTATAAAATTCCAAAAATTCCTTAAAAACAAAAAATACCTTCAAAACCCTAGAAACCCCTAAGAAAAACATAAAAAATGGAAATAATTAAAACCATTGAAAACATAAAAATCATAAAAATCATAAAAATCATAAAAATCATAAAAATCCTAAATACCAAAAAATCGTGAAAAAACCTAAAATCCCCCATAATCCATAAATACACAAAAAGGCCATAAAAACTAAAAAATACATAAAAAATAAAAAATCCTAAAAATCCTAAAAAACCCTTAGAAAATCAAAAAAAAATATTTATTTAGACAAGTAAAAACCCTAAAAATGAAAAACAACCATAAAGACCATAAAAACTCAAAACACCTTAAAAACCATAAAACCACTTAACGCACTAAAAATAACTAAAAAGTAATAAAATTCATAAAAACCCAACTGAAAACTCTAAAACCATTTAAACCCTTAAAAATTCTAAAAAACAAAATAACCGCTAAAAGCTCTAAACAACCATAAAAACAGTGTAAACCCTACAAAAAGCTAAAACCCCCAAAATTCCTAAACCCTAAAACCATAAAAATCATAAAAAAAAATAAAAATATCTTAAGTTGTAAAAATCCTATAACCCCCAAGAAAACCAGAAAGATGTAAAAACTTTAAAAACCCAAAAAACACTAAAAACCCTAAAACCCTGAAAACTCAAAAAACAATAAATACCATAGAAAGCCCAAAAAACATATTAAAATTGTAAACCCATAAAAAACTATATCCCACTAAAAGGAAAGAAAACCTATCAAACCCCAAATAACAATAAAAGTTATAAAAAATATTAAAGTCCTAAAATGACAAAAAAACTCAAAAAACCTAAAAAACACAAAAAACCTTCAATACCCCTACAAACCATGAAAACCATAAAATTGCCAAATTCTATAATAACGTAAACACCTCTAAAAACATTCAAACCACATAATAAAACCATTAAAATGAACTTAAACACCTAAAAACATAAAATCACTAAAACCTCTAAAAAAATCCCTAAAACCCCTAAAAACATTAAAAACCCTAAAAACCCTAAAAACCTATAAAATACAAAAAAATTAGAAATCCCAAAAACTCCCAAAAAAATACTAAAAATCTTGAGATCGCATGAAAACCCTAAAAAACCCAAAAACATTTTAAATCACTAAAAACCATAGAAAATTATTAATGCTCTAAAAGAACATAAAACACAAAAAGCCAAAAAAAACCATTAAAACCCTAAAAACCCTAAAAACGAGAATAAACCCTAAAAACCCACTAACAAAAATTAAAAACCCTCTTTAAACCCCTAAAATCTTTTAAAAACACTAAAAACCATTCAAAACCTATAAATTCAACATAACCTTAAAAAACAAAAAAACCATAAAATTTAAAAAATCACTGAAATCCCTTAAAAACCCCCAAAATCCATAAAAACCATAAAATTCCTATAAAATCCATAAAATCCCTAAAAACATAAAAAACCCTATAAACCCTAGTAAGACTATAAAAACTTAAAACACTTAAAACACCTGAAAACAAAAAAATCAAAAACCATAAAAACCATAAAAAACAATGCACCCAAAAAATTCAAAACCCTTGTAAAAACAATAAAACCCTTTAATACCCAATAATTTAAAAACATTCAAAAATCTAAAAAACCATAAAAAACTCAATGAAAAACCTATGAAACCCACAAAATACCTCAAAATAAATAAAAATTCCATAAACCAAAAAATCCAAAAAACCCCAAAATTCCATAAAACATAAAAAAATCCAAAGCCTAAAGAAAACTATAAAAAGATAAATACACTTAAAACCCCTTAAAACCCTAAAAAATGGTAAAAACACAAAAACCCTAAAAATACCATAAACCCAAAAAAACACCAAAAACCAAAAAACCCCACAAAAAAACATAAAACCCCAAAACCCTATAAAATCACTAAATATTCAAAAACCCCTTTAAACCTCTAAAAACCATTTAATTAATAAAAAAATAAAAAATACACAAAAAAACTAAAAAACACCTATAAACAAAGAAAGCCAATTAAAACCTTTAAAACCACAAAATCCCAAAAAACCCAGAAAATACCAAACACTATAAAACGTCCTAAAAATACCTAATATTCCCAAAAAAGATTAAAAAAGTGATTAACCTAATAAATTATAATAAAACATTAAAACCAAGGAAATCTAAAACCCCAAAAAACATAAATAACTCTAAATCCCCAAAATTCCTAAAAACTATAAAAACAGTAAAACCCAGAAAAATCATTAAACCACTAAAAACTCCTAAAACCCACACTAAAACTCTAAAAACCCTTTAATCCCCTAAAATGAAAAAAAATAAATTATAAAGAAACCCCCTAAACCCCAAAAAACCATATGGCTAAAAAAACAAAAAACAAAAAACCCTAAAAATCAATAAAACCCTAATAACCATAAAAATCGTAAAAATCCCAAAAGAATCCATAAAAATGTAAAAACCCCTAAAAACATGAAAAACATAAGAAATCATTAAAATCGGAAAAAAATTAATATCTCTAGAAAAAAGAAAAAAATGTTAAAAGCGCTAAAAACCCATAAACACCATAAAAACACTAAACCCACTAAAAAATTAAAATTAGTTCAAACACATTAAATCCAAAATAGACAGTAAATAATATAAATATCCATTACACCCATAAAAATGATAAAACACTCAAAAAATATAAAAATTCATAAAACCCATAAAAAATTCAAAAAATCCAAAAACCACAAAAAATCCATAAAACCCTCCGAATACCTACACACCCTAAAACCTCATAAAATCCAACAATATCCCTAAAAATACATAGAATCATAAAAAAACTAAAAATCTAAAAAACTCTAATATAAACACAAAAACATAAAATTGGTAAAATTCTTAAAAACCTAAAAACAGTAAATCCCAAAAAACAAAAAAAACCTTAAAACCAATAAAAATCCCTTAAAACCTAAAAAACAATAAAACCCCACAAAACACGAATAATAATTAAAAACTCTAAAAATCCCTTCAAACTCAAAATAATAGTAGAAAATCTTAAAATCCTTTAAAACCCCAAAACACAACCCCCCCCAATCTCAATAAATATTAAAAACCCTAAAAACTAAAAACCATAAAAACCCTAAAAAACTAAAAACCGTAAAAACCCCCAAAATCCCTAAATACATAAAACCCATAAAAACATAAATACCACTAAAAATGTAAAAAAATACATGAAAATCATAAACACCCCAATGAGAATCTTCAAAACAAAAAAAACACATAAAACTCCTAATAACATAAAAAAACCAAAAACCCTATAAACCCCCCAAAATCTATAAAAAACATAAAACCCCCTAAAAATTTTAAAAACCCTAAAACCCCATAAAAAATTTAAAATCGATAAAAAATATAAATTAAAGTAAATTCCCCAAAACATTAAATACTATAAAAACACAAAAAAAACCTAAAATCACAAAAAAATCAAAAAAACCCCAAATCCCACAAAATCCAAAAAACCATAAAACTCATAAAAAACAAAAGGGCCCTGAAATACCTAAAAACATTAAAACAAAAAAAACCCAAAACCCTAAGAATAAAGGACACCATAAAATCACTTTAAACTCCTAAAAACCTACAAAATTTTAAAACCCTTAAAATTATAAAAACCATCAAAATCCCTAAAAACCCTAAAAACCATAAAAATCATAAAAGACATAAAAGTCAATAAAAATGAAAATAAGTAAATACTCTAAAAACCCAAATATAATCTTTTAAACCTAAAAACCCTTATAATAAATAAAAATCAAAGAAACCCTAAATGACCTAAAACCCCAAAACCCCCCAATACCATACAAACCCTTAAAATATAAAAAACCCTAAAAACCCAAAAAAATCCCAAAATACCACTATGAACCCTACAAACACATTAAATGCCTAAAGATGTTAAAAAAATAAAAAAACATAAAAAATCGAATAAAACACTAAAAACAAAAAAAACCAAAAAACCCCCTAAAAACTGTCAAAATCCCAAAAACTTGTAAAAATCACAAAAATCATAAAAAGAATCCACAAAAATTACTAAGACAAAAATATACCTAAAAAAATTAAAAACCCTAAGATAACCTTAAAAACCATAAAAACACTAAAAACTCTTAAAAACCAAAAAAAATCTAAAGACCCTAGAAAACTGTAAAACCCATAAACCCTAAACCCAATGAAATCCTTAAAAAGACCTAAAAAGTAGAAATAATCTTAAAAATGCCTAAATATTGGAAAAATGTTAGAAAACCCCTAAAAATCATTAAAATCCCTAAAAACCCTTATAAAATGAAAAAAAACTTAAAACCATATAAAAAAACCAAAAACCTCTAAAACACCAAAAAGACCCTAAAAACCCCTAAAAACCTAAAAACCTAAGAAACATTAAACCCATAAAAACCTAAATAATTCTAAAAACCATAAAAAACCTTAAAACCATCAAAATAAATAAATGATAAAAACCCATAAAATTATAACAAATCCTAAAAAATTCCTCTAAACCTCTATGAAAACATGAATAACTTAAAAAACTATAAAAAATAATAACCTCTAAAAAGTCTTTAGTATGCCTTAACACCTCAAAACCATAAAACACCTTAAATATTAAAAACCCTAGAACCCATAAAAACTATAAAACATTAAAAACTATAAAAACCCTTTAAATATTTAAAACGATAAAAAACTATAAAAAACTTAATTTTTTTAAGAAACCCAACTAAACCTAAAACCCAAAAATAATACAGAAAAAAACTAAAAACCCAAAATCCCTCGAAATCCCTAAAACTCTAAAAAAATATTAAAAAATATCTAACATTCCTAAAAAATTTTAAATTATTTAATAAAACCTTTCAAACCTAAAAACACTTAAAACACTTAAAATTATTGAAATGATAAAATCCCATAAAATCCCTAAAAACCTTAAAACACCAAAAAAATATAAAATTACTAAAAACCCATAAAACCATAAGAAACCACAAAAAAATATAAAAAACAGTAAAAACCACAAAAATTAATAAATTTTTAAAAACAAAAAAAAACCAGGAAACCCTAAAATCCTTAAAATTCCTAAAACCCCTAAAAACCATAAAATTTTAAAAAAATATCTACAATTCACTTAAAATGTAAACACCCCTAAAAACCCTAAATACCCCAAATAAAACCATAAAAACCCTAAACACACATAAAACCACTAAAAAATAAACACCTATATAAACACTAAAAACCAAAAGGCCATAAATATCATTAAGAGCACAAAAAATGAAAAAAACCACAAAACTATAAAAATCCATTAAACCCCATAAATTATAAAAGAACTATAAAAAATAAAATCACAAAAAGTACTGAAAAACCCTAAAACAAATTAACACCCAAAAAACCTATAAAACCCATCAAATACCTAACTACTCACACTAATCCTAAAAAATCCCCAAAAATCCCTAAAAATGTAAAAACCCCTAAAACCCCAGAAAATTCCTATAAAAACCTTTAATTCCTAAAAAACCATTAAAATAACAATTAAAGGGAAAATATCTTAACCTTATAAAACTCTAAAATCCAATAAAAATTCTAAAACACATAACACCCATAGAAACCTAACCCCCCCAAACCCTAAAACCCCACTAAAAACTCTGAAAAACCTTTGAAACCCTAAAATGATAAAAATATATAAAAACCCCAAAAAACCCAAAAAATCCTAAAACCCAAAATACACTCAAAATAACTAAAACCCATAAAAACAATATAAATGATAAAAAATACATAGAAATTACTAAAATGTACAAAAATTCTAAAAATAGTGAAAGCCCCTAAGAAAACATGAAAACACAAAAAAAAAACCCCATAAAAATAAAAAATGCTAATTGACGGCCGACACATTATGATTCAGTTTGAAATAGAGTATTATCAAACTCTAGAGTGGTCCTATGATTTCTGTTGCTTTAATGGTTCCCATTTCTTCTAATTTAGATGGAGCTTTGATCTTAAAATGAATCATGATTCACTGATGTTTTCCACTTGGGATCGATTACCTAAACTCCCTCTAGCCTTTCAAAATTCATAAAACATTTATATGCTTCTAAATCTAGTGGGAAGGTACCTTTTCTCATAGTAGGACTTGTGTGGTTTGTCATCTTGTGGATCCAAGAGTTTTTTTATGTTTTTTCTTAAGGCACCAGTTGAGTTTGTATGGATTTTTGTTGGTGAGGAATTTTGATACAAACAGTCGGTTGTCTTTGAATCTTGGGTGGAGTTCTATTATTATTGTAAATAGTTGGGTCACTATAGGTTATGTTGAATGTGTCGTATCAGAGTTAAGGATTATTTGAGGCTAGTTTGTGTGGCATCTAGGGCTGGATATAAATCAGTTGTTGATGCCTAAGAGGTCGTTGCGGTGGGGTTGGACCAGAGGGATGCCACTCTGAGTTTGGGGGTGGAACCTACATTTGATCCAAGTCCTGTACCTCTACGCCTGAAGGTTGTGAGGGTCGGTCCTCCGATTGTACTGGGGAACGATGGGTCTGAATTAGATGACTCCTATTTAGGGAAAATGACTTCTCAGTGTGAACCGGTGCCCTAGGTGAGGGATATTTTCAAGCGACTAAGGAGTGACTTGCAGCTTCCGGATGTTTTCAATCCTTCAACCAGGGAGGGTTCATGGGGCTCTATGGGGGGGGGATGTTTTACTAGTGATATTCAAATGTCTATTGTTAGATGTCTGATGTAGAGGCTGGAAGCTGTTCCAAATTCCTATCGGTTTGAAGGGATGAAGTCTGAGGAGGAGTTGCAGGGGTCTCTATTTGTTGATTTCGAGATTGTGGGGTCAGCTATCCTGGTGCAGAGTGAGGTGCAGGTCACTGCTGGGTGTGGTGGAGAGAGTGTGCACAAGAATTCCATTAAAGCCGAGCTAATGTTGGACACTTTTAGGCGCTCGGGTGGTGTTGTTGAGATGGATCAAAGGGAGATGCTGGTGCTTTTTCACAATAGTGATGGGTTTGTTGAGGATGATTCTTCTTTCTAGGGGAAAGTAAGAAAGATGAATGTCAAGGAGGGAAAATTGGAATTTACTCTTTCTAAATTAGAGGTGGAAAATAGAGTTGGGAGAACCTATGATGTGGTTTGTCCTGCTCTAAAGGATAATAAAGGCATGCAGTTGGTGCTGGCTAGGGTGGTGACCCCTCATTGTGTTGCTCTCGAGGAACCATCCACGGAGGTTCCAACACAGTACAAGGTTCTTGCTGAGTATTTCCTTAACCAGGAAGCCTCCTTCATCCCCAATCAAGTTCTTTTCTAGGAATATGATAGCAAGATGAAGCACAATATGTCAATGATCATTAATGAGAGGGACTTTATAGAGGAGGTCATTCCATATGGGAAGGAACAAAATCTATAGGGGTCCCTTCTGATCCCTGAAATAGGAGGCCACGGAAGGACTACTATACTCTTCCAAATACTATTTCCATGAGATCCTCATGAAATTCTAAGGAAAATTTATCTATTAAGGGAGGTAGGCCAATCAAGATGCAGCTGAATATGGAGCAGAAACATCCTAGGGAGTATTACACTACCTTCCTTAACCAATATGAACCATCTGAATGGGAAATGACGGAGTCAGATGCTTACTCTTGTTATGGTGGTGATGGGGATCTATATGGGGATGGAGACATTTGTTTGTAGTTCCTGGTTATTTCTCTTCCACTTTTCAGGTTTTTTTGGGGGCTTTAGTGTCTTTGGGGGTCTATGGATTTTTGGTGTGTTCTGTTTGACCATGGCCTACCCTTTTCTGCATTGCTTTTCTTTTAATAAATTTTGGGGGGCCAGGAATAGCCTGAACTTATGCCTTCCTTTCCCTATAAATCCCTAAAATATTAAAAACTCTAAAAACACTATATAAAAATTAAAAATGCAAAAAACCTAAAACCCCAAAAACCCCATAAAAACCATAAACCTCTAAAACCCCAAATAAACCTCACATACATGTAAACCCCTAAAATGTCTAAAAATCAAAAAAAAGAACTGAAAATCCTTAAAAATATAGAAACACCTAAAACCCCTATGAAAACAGTAAAAAGCAAAAAACACTTAAATCCGCAAAAAATATAAGAATGCTAAAAACACTAAAAACACTAAAACCATAAAAACAAAAAATCCCTAAAAACACAATGAATGTATGCAAATCCCTTTAAAAGTCTCTAAAATTTAGAATATTATAAAAATCCTTAAAATCCCTAAAACCTAAAAATAAACCTAAAACCCCAAAAACCAATGAAACAACCAAACACCAAAACCCCTCAAAATCCAAAAAAACCCAAAAAATTATAAAAACCCAAAAATTCCAAAAAATATCTAAAAACCCAAAAAACATAAACTCCATGAAAGCCCTAATAAACTATTATAACCTTAAAGACACTTAAAACACCTAAAACCTAAAAAAATTATACAAACCATGAATATAGTAAAAACTCTCAAAATCCGAAAATAAACATGTAATCCCTTTAAAAATCCAAAAAGGACCTAAAATTAACTAAAAATTAAAACCACTCAAACCCTAAAAACATGAAGAAACTATTAAAAACATTAATACAAAAAAAACTCATAAAAAACTAATAAACAATTAAAAACCTAAAAGAACTGAACAACAGTAAAAACCCCTAAAATCTATAAAGAACCCCTAAAATCCTAAGAAAAACATAAGAACACATAAAAAACCAAAAAAAATACTAAAACTCTAAAAACTATTTAAACCCCAAAAATGGTAACAACTCTAAACCACCTCTAAAACCCCAAAAAACTCAAAAAATCCCCAAAACCCAAAAACCACTGAAATCAATAAATAACACTAAAAACACTCAAAAACCATAAAAAATTAAAAAACCAAAAAAAATTATTAAAATTAAAAAAATATAAAAAACTTAAAAACTTTGAAAACCTATAAGAAATCCTTAAAAACCTAAAAAAAATTCAAACCCCAAAACCCTAAAAATCCCAAAAAACTCATTAAAATACTAAAAACACCA
Source organism: Viscum album (assembly GCA_963277665.1). Lineage (NCBI taxonomy): Eukaryota > Viridiplantae > Streptophyta > Magnoliopsida > Santalales > Viscaceae > Viscum > Viscum album. Next base: position 405,235,294 of record OY728148.1, on the reverse strand, counting down.
AAAATTGATAAAAAGCATAAAAATCCTAAATACTCATAATAATAATTAAAAACCAAAAACCCAAAAACCATAAAAACCCCTAGTAAAACATTAAAAACCAAAAAAATATTAAAACCCCTAAGAACATAAAAAACATAAAAAACCCTAAGACATCCTAAAAATCCTAAAACCCAAAAAAAAATAAAACTAACTAATAACCTTAAAAACATTAAAAATACAAAAATACCATAAAATCCAAAAAACCCCTAAAAATATTTTAAACCCATAAAATCATTATAAAAAATCTAAAACCATAAAAAAACATAAAAATTTATAAAAACAAAAAAACCATAAAAACTAATTAACTCCCTTAAATTTCCTAAAACCCCTAAAAATGATAAAAAATCATGATAAATAATAATAATTTACTAAAATCATAATAACCTTAAAATCACTAAAAATCATTAACAAAACAATAAGAACCTAAAAAAACTTAAAACCCCTAAAAACCTAAAAATAATATAAACACCCCTAAATATCATAATACTCATAAAACCTCTTAAAATCAAATAATGACTATAAAAACCATTCAAACAACTAAAAATGATAAAAACACTAAATACCTTAAAAACCCTAAAAAACTCAAACAAACCCTAAAAACCCCAAAAAACAATAAAACCCACAAAACCCTAAGAACCCTCAAAATCTCTAAAACCCATATAAAATAATAAAAAACCAAAAAGGCCCTAAAATCACTAAAAATGAAAAATACCTAAATTCCTAATAAACCCCTATGAAATCCTTGAAAACATAAAATACTAAAAACACTTAATAAACCAAAAAGCGCAGAAACCCCTAAAACACTAATAAAACCAAACACTCAAAAATCCCTAAAAATACTGACAAACCCTAAATATCTTATAAATCCCCAAACTTTCCAAAATTGAAAAAACCCTAAAACCATAAAAACACCTTGGAAAACCTTAAAAACACAAAAACCGTTAAAACCCATAAAAAACCTAAAACGAAAAAAACCCAGAAGACCCTAAAAACCCTAAACCTCGAAAAAACAATACAATCTCATAAAAACATAAAAAATAATAAAAACAGATAAATACCCAAAAAAACCCACCAAAAAAATTAAAATCCCTATAAATACATAATAATATTAAAAAACAATATAAAAACCCATAAAAATATAATATTTTTCTAAAAACCTAAAACCCCAAAGACCCATAAAACCCATAAAAACCCTAAAAACCCTAAACCCCTCAAAATATTTAAAAAAACAATATTGAACCTAATAAATCCCTAATAATCATAAAAATGTAAAAAACCCTTAATGATCTGAAAACACATAATAAATCCTTACAAATAAAAAAACTCATAAAACTCCAATAAACTAAAAAACACAAAATAGGCTAAAAAATCTAAACACCCTAAAATTCCATAAAATCCATAAAATCCATAAAACCTATAAAAATCCTATAAACCCCCTAAAAATCCCAAAAAAATTGTAACAAAATAAAAAAATTTCTAAAAAAACATAAAAACCTAAAAAAACATAAAACCCATAAAAACCATTGAAATCCTAAATACCCATAAAACCCTAAAATACCTAAAATCACTCAAAAACCATAAAAACGCATAAAACATTAAAACCTATAAAAACAAATAGAAACCCTTAAAACCCACTAAAAACACTAAAACCCCTTAAAACCTTAAAAATGGTAAAAAACCCAAAAAACATTAAAAACCATAAAAAACTAAATAATCCTAAAAACCAAAAAAACCATGAAAAAACTAAAAACCCATACCACCGCCAAATCCAATTTTTTGAATTTTCAATAGCCAATTTTAGGTTGTGCGGTAACCGCACATATACCCACAAATTTGAAAATTCAAAACATAACACACCGACAAATCCAAACATAAAACAACAAAAATCATGTAAGGATGATGCACAGGAGCCTCGATCCTGGAGCCTGCCATCCCGATTAGACATCAGCTGTCAACTTGACCAACTTAAGCAGTTGCTGGAAACCGGCTGGAAGACACCACTAATCACTGCAAACCCCAAGAAGGTGAAGCCGACATTATCACCACCAGCGGCCTGAAGAACAGCCACACACAAAAACAAAGCCCCATCACATTTTTGGGAGAAACAGAGCACCATCACTGATTCATGAATTCAATCACAGAATAAAAAACACCATCACTCTGCAACTGAAAATTACACCAGATCGAGAAGAAACTAGCAATCATGAACTGAACAGAAACAAACAAATCAACATCGTCAGAATCCATATAACCATAAAAAAATTAAAAACACAAAAAATTTATACAAAAACAGAAATCTATAAAAATCATAAAAACCCCTAAAAACCATAGAATCATAAAAAACATAAAAAAAAATTAAAAATATAAAAATATGAAAACACTAAAAACCATAAAACCCTAAAAATCCATAAAAAACCAAAAAAAACCCATAAAATCATAAAAAATCACTGAAAATCATAAAAAAATATAAAAAACCTAAGTACATAAAAAAACCCTTAGAAAAAACGTAGAATAAATAAAATAGTAAAAACCATGAAAAAACTAAAGAAACCCCAAAACCCCAAAAAACCACCCAAAATTCATAAAAACCCTAAAAAACAATCAGTAAAAAATCTGAAAAATTTAAAATACCTAAAATATACTGAAAAAATCTATGAAAACCATAAAAATATAAAAACAAATAAAACCCATAAAAACTATAAATAACTAAAAACTCTAGAAACCCCTAAAAACCATGGAAACCCATAAAAACCTTCAAAACCCCATAAAATACATAAAATAACACTAAAACTATAAAAACAATTAAAATCCATAAAAACAATAAAATAATTAAAGAACATTAAAAATACTAATATCTCAAATGAACCACAAAAACCCTAAAAACCCTAAAAACCCTCAACATCCTAAATACTATAAAAAAATAAAAAACATAAAAATCCCTAAAAACATAAAAAACACTAAAACCCCTAAAAACTCAATAAAAACTTTAAAAAGAAAAAAAACTTAAAACCTGTAAAAACCCAAAAAAATGAAAAAAACCTAAAATAATGTAAAAACCAAAAAACACTAAAATGGAAATAAATCCATAAACGTTGAAAACCCATAATAATAACAAAAATCCGTAAAAAACCATAATAATGATAAAAATAATAAAAATACTAAAAACACATATGAAAACATTAAAAACCTAAAAAACCTAAAAAACCCTACAACCCTAGAAAATGGAAAAAACTAAAAATACTAAAAAAACCTAAAATTTAGAAAATCCATAAAAATCCAAAATAAATCACTATAATCACTAAATAATTATAAACCTAAAAATCTCTAAAAACCAAAAAATTCCTAGGAGAACAATAAAACCAATAAACACTTAAATAATAATAAAAATATAACAACCCTAAATAAATCATAAAAAACTCTAAAAAATACTGACACCTGTCAAAATACATAAAACCCTAAAACCCATAATAATATTGTAAGCCATAAAAATAACTAAAAACATAAAAGACCCGAAAACCATGAAAACTTCAGATAAAACCATAAAAATATAAAAACAAATAAAACCCTCTAAATAGGGTAAAAACCCTAATAGACCCTAAAATCCCTAAAACATGTAATACCATTAAACCTTTAATTACCATAAATACACAATAAAACCCATAAAAACCTTGAAATCATTAAAAATTTAAAATCCATTTAAACCCCCCAAAGTTAAAAATATTCAATAAACATAAAAAACCCTAAAAGCACAAAAACCAATAAAAACACAAAAAAGAATAAAATCCCTAAAACCCTAAACACATGCAAAATCGATAAATCCTTTAAAATCTATAAAAAATCTAAAAAATCCTTACAAATTCATAAAAACAAAAAAACCATAAAAACCGAAAATTCCCTAAGAAAACCATAAAACCCTAGAACTCTTAAATCTTAAGAAAACCTAAAAAATTCAAAAAAAAAACCCAAACAAATTTGAAACCCCTAACAACCTTCAAAATCCCTACAACAATAAATACTATAAAAATATTTAAAATTCCCTAAACCCCCGAAAAATGTAAAAATTAAAAAAAACCATAAGAAAACCCAAGAAACCTTAAAACACATTAAACCCCTAAAACTATAAAAAATACTAAAAACTTCAAAAACAAAAAAATCCTAAAACTAGAATTACCCATAAAACCCCTAAAACGCCGAAAGAATTCCATAAACCATTTAAATTACTTCATTTTTAAAAAAAATTCTAAAAACACTTAAAAAACCTAAACAACTAAAAACACAAAAGAACCAAAACCCCAAAATAAACCCTAAAAACATTCAAAATCCCTAAAATTCCTAATAACAATTAAAATCGTATGAAATCCCTAAAAATCCATAAAACCTCTAAAATCGTAAAAAAACTATAAGAAAACCTTAAAAACTGAAAACACTTAAACCCCCATGAAAACATATAACCACTGAAAATACTAAATCATTAAACACCTAAAAGCCCTAAATCCCTCAAAGTCCCTCAAATTCCCTAAAAACCATAAACACCATAAAAATCCAAAATAATACTAAAAGTACCTAAAAATGAAAAGAACCATAAAAATTCTAAAAACCAATAAGAAAACCTTAATAACATAAATGGACTTAAAACCCCCAGAAACCTAAAAACACTAAACACCCAAAATTTTCTTCAAAACCCTAAAACCTCTAAAAACCATAAAACCCATTAAAAACCACAAAACCCTAAACCCATAGAAACCATAAACCATAAAAAACCTAAAGACCAACAAAAAACACTAAAACCCAATTAAAACTCCAAAAATTTAAAAAACATTTGAAAACCTACAAAACTAAACAAACTCTAAAAACAATATCCATAAAAATTGAAAAAACCCAAAAAACCATAAAAACCGAAAAAATACCAAAAAAACCTAAAAACAATAAAAATATTAAAAATGAAAAATATACACAAAAATTCAAAAAACCAAAAAAAACCTGAAATCCTTACTAAATCCTTAAAACACTAAAAAAATAGAGCCTCTAAAAACCTAAAAAAGGTTAATACCCGTAACAATCCTTGAATAACTAATAATAAAAAAACAAAAATTCTTATGAAAATTCCCTAAAAATACCTAAAATTATAAAATCCATTAATACCCTAAAAACCATAAGAAATCCATAAAAATCATAATGAATTTAAAACCCTTTGAAAACCTAAAAACTATAAAAACACTAAAAACCATAAAAACTCTTAAAGCCTTAAAAACCTAAAAACCATAAAAACCCCTAAAACTAATAATTTTTTTTAATTAAGTTAAACCTATAAAAACTTTAACAAACTCTAAAAAACATTTAAAACCCAAAAAAATAAGAAAAAAACCCTAAAAACCAAAAACCATGAAAATTGTTAAAATCCCTATAATCCCTAAAAACCAGAAAAATCATAAAAAATTCCAAAAAATACAAAATATCATAAAAAACATAAAAACCATAAAAACCATGAAAACACCATAAGAAAATCTTAAGAATCTAAAAATCAATTAAAACCATTAATAACATAAAAATGCTTAAAAAATTAAAAACCTAAAAACCACTATAACAATCAAAATCCCTAACAACCCTAAAAACCATAAAAATTATGATAAATGACTAAAAATCCCTAATAAAATAAAAAATACAAAATGCCTGAAAAAATCAAAATAAAGCATTAAATATATAAAAATTATTCTAACTCCTAAAAACCCTAAGAATGCTAGAACCCCCAAAACCCCCGAAATACCCCTAAAACCATAAAACCTCCAAAAACCCATTTAACCGCTAAAAACCAATAAAAAATCTAAAACAATTCTAGAAACTCCCATAATTCTTAAAACTCCTTAAAATGTCAAAAAATATAAAAAACCATAAAAACCTAATAAAACTTAAAAAAAACCCCTAAAACCCCCCAAAAAATAATAAAATACTTAAAACCCCTAACAAACCCTAAACTCACCAAAATCCCTAAAAATCCTAAAAATATTAAAAATCCTATAAAATCTATAAAAATCCCTAAAAACATTATAACCATAAGAACCATAAAAAACCCTAATAAACCATTAAAAACTAAATACACTTAAATCCCCAAAAAACCTAAAAATTAAAAAAACCCCTAAGACCCTGAAAACTATCAAAATTCATAAAAACCATAAAAAACCATTAAATCTAAAAGTTTCTAAAAACCTTGATATGTGTAAAAACCCTTAAAAATCCTCATAACCCCGAAGAAAATTTTGAAAACCTAAAATCACTAAAAAACCATAAAAATAAAAAAACACTTAAACGAACCTAAAAATCATAAAACCCCTAAAACCTTAAAAAATAATAACATCTCTAAATAACAACTAAAAACTCTCACAATCCTTTAAACCCTAATTTTTTTAAAAACACTAAATATCAAAAAAACCGAAAAAACCCAAAAACCCCAACAAAAAGAGAAAAAACCCATATGAATACTAAATAACCTAAAAACCACATAAAAACCCTTAGAATCCCAAAAACACTAAAAGAAATAAAAATCCTTAGAAATCCCAAATAATTTTAAAAATATAAAATCCCATAAAAACCCTAAAAACTCCTAAGAAAATAATAAAAACCTAAAAATACTTAAAACATATAGAAATGTAAAGAATACTAAAAACTATAAAATGAACCTAAAACCCTAGAAAATATCGAAGACACCTCAAAATCCATAAAACCCTAAAAACTATAAAAATCATAAAAGGCATGAAAAGTCCCAAAAAAGTAAAAAACCTAAAAACCATTAAAACCCCTTTGAAAAAATTATAAACCTATTATCCTTTAAAATCCCTAAAAAACATAAAAATTTTAAAACCATAAATGACACAAAAAACCTTAAAAACCCATAATATCCATAAAAACCCCAAAATCCCATAAAAACCACAAAACCCACTAAAAACATAAAAACCCATTAAAAATATAAAAACATCAAATATTATCTTAAAATCCATAAAACATAAAAAAAAAAAAAACATAAAAAAAACTAGAATCCCAAAAAACAGCAAAAAAACCACAAAATCACTAAATACCCATAAAACCAAAAAAATCATAAAAAAACATAAAAATTACAAAAAATGTTAAAATCCATAAAAACCATGAGAAACCCTAAGAAAATCGTAGAAACAAATGAACACTTAATACACTTAAAAACATAAAAAGAGTTAAAATACTTAAAAATTTTAAAAACCCTAAATATAATCAAAAGCCAAAAAAATAAAAAAATAAAATGAAAAAATAGACAAAAAATCCATAAAAACATAAAAAAACCCATTAAAACCATAAAATACCCAAAGAAAACCTAAAAAATCATAAAATACTAAAACCCCCTGAAAACATAAAAAACATAAAAACCTTAAAAGAAAATAAAACCCTAAAACACCAAAAACCATAATTCCTTAACAAATTAAAAATTCCAAAAAAACCCATAAGACACCTAAATACCATTTAAAATAATAAAACACCTTTAAATCCCTAAAATGTTTAAAAAACTCTAAATGTCTTTTAAACCCCAAAAAACACTCAAAATCCATAAAAACTCTAAAACCCATAACAATTCTAAAAAATACATGATAAAATATCAAGTCATAAAAATAATAAAAACCCTTAAAAATATAAAATAACTGAAAAAACACATAAAACCCCTAAAACCCTAAAAATGATAAAACTTCCAGAAACCCTTAAATACATTTAAAATCCCCAAAATACCTAAAACCAAAAACATTATAAAAAAATATCTAAAATATAAAAATACCGAAGAAACTTATAATCCTTGATAAATAATAAGAAAACATTAAAAGCCTTGAAAAAAATAAAACACTATAAATATAAAATCAAGAAAAAAAATAAAAACCATAAAACCCATAAAAACCTTAAAAGTCATCAAATTACCTAAAAACCATAGAATCATAAAAAATCCCTAAAACATGAAAATAAAAAAAAACCTTGAAGACCCCTATGAAATACATGAAAAAAATACATAAAATGCATAAATAACCTAAAAACAATTAAAACCCTAAAAGGCCATAAAAACAATAAAATGACTAAAACCCTTAAAAACATTAAAACATGTCAAAATCCATAAAAATAAAAAAAACCCAGTAAAATGTAAAAACCATTTATTCCCCTAAATTAATCAAAAATCAATAATAAACCATAAACCCCTGAAAAATTAAAATACCCTAAAATCCAACAAACCATAAAAAACTAAAACACTAAAAATACCCTTAACATCACATAAAAACCCTAATAATCCATTAAAATCCAAAAAAGCCCTAAAATACCTAAAAACATAAAAACCTTAAAATCTATGGAAACTCTAAAAAAAACCTAAAATCATATAAATCTGATTCCAAATATAAAAAACTCTTTAAAATGAAGAAACCCCAAAACCATAAAAACCTATCAAATACTTAAAAACACTAAAAAACTAATAGAAACTTAAAAAATCCTAAAAAACATAAAAACCCTAATAATCATGAAAAACCATAATAAAACCTCAAAAAAATAAAAAAAAAACACTATAAAACTCAAAAAAGGAAAAAACACTAAAAACCAAAAAAATCCCTCAAAATACCCCAAAACACAAAATACCCTAAAACCACTAAAAACCCTAAAAAACCATAAATAAATTTAAACTCCCTAAGAAAAAAATTAAAACCTAAAACACATAATATTCTATAAACCTAATTTTTTTTATAAATCCTCCAAAATCATCTAAAACCAGAAATCCCTAAAATACACAAAAACCCAAAATGTCTATAAAAATCAAAAAAATTCCAAAAATCATAAAAATTTTAATAAACACTAAACACCTAAAATCCTCTAAGAAAAATCTAGAAAACTAGAAACTATTAAACCCCCTGAAAAAACAAAAAAAATCAAAATTCATAAAAGACCATAAAACCCCTAAAAATCATAAAAAACATTAAAATCTTAAAAACCCAAAAATCCCAAAAAATCCCAAAAAACCAAAAAAAAACTAAAAAAACTAAACCCCGCATACCGAACCCCTAAAAGCATTAAAAAATGGTAAGGCCACCCAAAAAAACATACACCCCCAAGAACCATAAAAATACCCAAAACCCTAAAAACTATAAAAATTTAAAAAACTCATAAAATTTCTAAAAACATAAACATCCAAATAAACCATGAAAATCCATAAGAAATCCATTAAATAAAAAACAACACATTAAACCCATAAAATCTAAAAAATGGTATAACCTAAAAAAACCATAAGCCCCTCAAAATCCCTAAAAATAATAAATATATAAAAAATCCCTAAAAAACCATAAAAATGTATAAAACTTTAAAAATACAGAAAAACCTTATGAAATCCTTAAAAACATAAAACCCTTAAAACCCCTAAAATACATAAAAATTATAAACACTTAAAGAACAAAAAACCCCTTAATACATAAAACCCCCCAAAAACCATAAAACCCCATAAAACCCATAAAACCCTAAAACCACTAAAATATCTAAAACCCATTTAAAACCAATAAAACATTAAAAAACTCTTAAAACCACAAAACCCTAAAAATTGATAAAACCCTAAAATCCCAAAAAATAATAAAAACCATAAAACCCCTAATACCATAAACTTATCAATGTATCTAAAACCCAATATAAATAATTAAAATCCTAAAAACCCAAAAAATGAAAAAAACATAAATAATCCTAAAAACATGAAAACCCCTATGAAATAATTAAAAACATAAAATAATTCAAACCCATAATGACCCTAAAAATTACAAAAAACTCATTAAACTCTAAAATCCTAAAAACTATAAAAATCCCTAAAAACCTAAAAAATAATAAAAATCCTAAAAATTAGATAAAAAGTCCCACAAAAATGTAAAGAACACTAAAGTACCTGAAACACTCTAGGAAACCATTAAAATCATAAAAACAAAAAACCCCTAAAAATATAAAAAACTGTAAAAACCCTAAAAGTGGATAGATACCTAAGGAAACCATAAAACACAGAAAACCTGTAAAAACATTACAACCCCAAAAATCCCATATAAACCATAAAAAACCACTAAAACATCTAAACCCCTTTTACACACCAAAAAAATTAAAAACTATAAAATACATTAACACCTAAAAACTTGAAAAACACTAAAAACAAAAAACCATTTTAAACCCCTAAAACTCTTAAAAACCACCAAAATACCTTAAACCCCTAAAAACCATAAAAAACCTTAAAACATATTCAAATTCCAGTAAATGTAAAAAATCCTAAAAATAATTAAAACCACCAAAAAAACCAGAAAACCCTAAAACATTTAAGACACCTAAAAAACATAAAAATTCTAAAAAACATTTTAAATATAAAAACCCAAAAATATTTCCAAATCACTAAAAACTGACTAATACAGAAAAAACCCTAAATTCTTAAAAAAAATCCTAAGGAAACCATAAAAACAAAAAACACTTAAACCCTATTAAAAATCGTAAACACTAAAAGCCCTAAAAACCCTAAGACCGAAAATCCATAAAAATCCTAAAAAAATCACACAAATGAAAAAAAATAGAAATCAGTAAAAATCCATAAAACCCTTAAAAACCTAAAAACCCATAATATCCTAAAATGACCCAAAAAATTATAAAACCCAATAAAAACAATGAAACCCATAAAACATAAAATAATAATAAAAACCCAAAAATCCCTAAAAAATCAAAAACCCATTTAAAACCCTCAAAACATTAAAAAATCTCTAAAACCATAAAACCCTAGAAACTCAAAAAAAATTCTAATATCCCAAAAAACCATAAAATCATTAATACCTTAAAAACCCTCAAAATCCCTAATATCCCTAAAAACATTAAAATTACTATAAAATCCCTAAAACATTCTAAAAAATTATGAAAAAAAATCCTGAAAACCACAATGAAAACCATTAAAACATAAATGTAATTAAAACCTCAAAAAACCTATGAAACACTAAAAACACTAAAAACATAAAAACCATAAAAAGATCTAAATAGTCCCTTAAAATTCTATAAATTTAAAAACCGTAAAAAACCATAAGAGCACATTAAAATCTAAAAACATTAAAATCCCAAAAAAATCTATAAATCTCTAAAAACCATAAAAGACCCGAATAACCCGAAAACCCCTAAAAACTATAAAAACCCTTAAAAACCATAAAACCCCTAAGAAACCCATAAAACCCATAAACCATAAAAAACCCTATAAAAAATTTAAAAACCATAAAAAATTTATAAACTAAAAAAAACACTATAGGACCAATAAACCATAACAACCATAAAAACCTTTAAACCCATCAAAATCCTTAAAAAATATGAAAATCTTAAAAATACCTAAAACCCCTTACAAAATAAAAGAAATTAAAAACATTGAAAAACACTAAGAAAACCAAAATATAATAAAAAAATCAGATCCTTTAAAACCCCTAAAAACAATAAATTACTATAAACACTAAAATATATAAAACCATAAAACCCTCAAAATTCATAAAAACTGATAATGTCCTAAAAACACATAAAAATAAAAAACCCCAAAACTGCTAAAATTTGAAAAGACCATAAAAACCTAAAAAACAATTAAAAAACATAGAAACAAAAAATGATAAAAACCTAAAATACCGTTAAAATAGTAAAAACCCCTAAAAACAGTAAAAACAATAAAACCCCATTAAACCCCCGAAAATGTTCAAAAATTTTAAAAATGTCAAAAACCCAAAAAACTCAAAAAAAACATAAAACCCAAAAAACAACAAAAATAGTAGAAAACATAAAAACCATAAAATATCTACAATCAATAAAACCATAAAAACCATAAAATATACATAAAAATACATAAAAATTAGAAAAGCCATTAAACTATGAAAACCCTAAAAATAATAAAAACCATTAAAACACTTACAACCCATAAAAACATAAAAAATGATAAAAACCCCCAAAAACCATAAAAATAAAAAAACCCTCAAAATAACTAAATATAATAAAAACCATAAAAAAATAAAAATCTAAATATCCCAAAATACATAAAAACAGCTTAAAACCATGAAAACCCCAATGAAACAATTTAAAACACAAAAACCCTAAAAACATATAACTTACATAAAGACCCAAAAACCCTAAAAAACCTCAAAAACAAGAAAACCCAAAAACAATAAAAAACCCTAAAAACCCTAAAAACTCCATAAAATCTAAAAAAAAGTTTAAATATCTTGTAAACCTTGATAAAATTTTTATAAATTTATAAATACATTAAAACCGTAAAAATTTAAAATAATATTAAATCCAAAAAATCATAAAATCCCTCGAAATCCCCAAAACCACTAAACAATACTGCTAAGGAATCCCTAAAAATCCTTTAAAATTTAAAAACCCCTAAAATCTTGTGACACCCTAAAAAAATAAAAACTAAAAACACCTAAAACCACTAAAAACCTAAATAACACTGAAACCCCAAAAAACCCCAAAAACCCTCGAAATCCTTAAAAACACTAAAAACCCTAAAAACCAATGATATCCTAAAAAATACATACAAATCTATAAATTCATAAAAAATAAAAAAACCTTGAAAACTCATAAGAAGTCCTTGAAAACCTAAAAACACATAAACAACAAAAAATTTTAAAACCCCTAAAGAACCTAAAAACCCTAAAATCCCTAAAAACCCTAAAACCCCTAAAAACATTAAAAACCCTAAAAACCCATATAAAAAACTATGTACTCACTAAAAATTTAAAAACCCTTTAAACCCTTAAAAATGTAAAAGAACATTAAAAAACCTAAAACCCCTAAAAATTTAAACAACTAGAAAAACCCAAAAAACCATAAACACAAAAAAACCCAAATAAATCCAAAAAACCCTAACACATAAAAACGCCTAAAAACATGAAATAAATTAACCAAATAATTAAAAACCTAAAAAAAATTAAAACCCATAAAAAATAAAATAGATAAAACAAGTAAAAACCTAAAAACCAGAAAAATCATAAAATCCTTAAAAATACCATAAAACCATAAAAACCCATAGAAATTATAATTAATCTTGAAAATCCATAAAAATGTTAAAAACCCAATGAAAACATAAAAATCCCTTGAAATCCGTAAAAACTGGAATACAAAAAAACACAAAAACCCTTAATCGACCTAAACCCCTAAAAACTATAAAAACCCCTAAAAACATAAAAAGTTCTAAAACTCCTTAATATTTTATAAAATACTAATAAATATCAAGTCCATTAATCCAATAAAACATTAAAAATCTATAAAAAACTAAAAAGCATATAAAAATATAAAAAAACCCACCTGTAGTGAGGGGCAGATGGCGCTCTTCCTCCAACCGTCTACCTACATTCCATCAAATCTAGACCAACCCTAAGGTACTTTATTTTTTCAAGGGTTTCCTATAGCTTCCCCTATCAATGTCATAATACAACGAGGCCCCTCCCAATTTTGATGGATGTTAATGACACATTTCAAATATTGGAAGCCCATGGTTGAAGAGTTTGAAAAGATTTTATCTTTATCTTGGGGTCTTCAAGAACACTCAATTGTGGGGATCACAAATAGACATCACATTATGATTCGTTTTACCTCATAAGATAGCCTGATAAATACTTGGTCTTCAGTGTCCTAATCCTTCAAAAGATTCAGTTTCTTTCTATTTCAGAAGATCTCTGACATCCACTTGTAGTGTGAGTCCCCCTCTACTATGATTTGGGTGTGTTTCCTAGAAATCCACCTTACCATTCAATGTCCTTCTATTTTTGAATGATTGGTAATCTAGTTGGATGACTCCTTTGTTTGTATAAGCATACTTCAGTTTTTTGTCACCTGATTTCCCCTAGGGATTTCATTGAAGTTGATGTTTCTAAAAAGCTGCTAGATTATGTTTGGATCTCGGTTAGTGTGGAGATTTGGTATAAGCAACTGGTGGTTAATGATTCTAGTGTAAACTTCTTGGGCTCATATTTAATTTTGGGGCACATAAAAAATATTATAGGCATGTGAACAATAGAAGACCAAAATAATAGATGGATACTCCCCTTGAGGCTTACTTATGAAGGTTTTGGGCGCAACGGAACTGTGGTTGGGATGACACCCAATTCATATTTTTACCATGATCAATGATTATTTCAGGATCAATACAATGATGAACTCCAGTCTCCATCGAATATAATAAAAGATTTAGATAAAAAGAGGCATGAAACCTTTAGATATGATCTTTCAAATCACGTTTATTATTAATTTATTTAAGTTCCTAAAAAAATAAAACATGGATCTTTGGTATTTTTATTTTTTGATGATGTTTATCATCCGGAATGACCCTTCCAGATTATATCATTGTGCTTGTATGGACCCAAACTAGAATCCCAGTAGCGATGATTCACATGTTCTTCGATGGCCTCCGATCGACACCACTCGTTCTCCGGGTGCTAGAATGGAGAAGCGAGTGTCTTGTTTTGGTCATTCTTGATTTATTTTTCCTCATCCTTGAAGAACATATCCCGTTCTTAAGAGGGGATAGAAGAGTATTCGAGAGAGAAATTTTCGGCTAAAAAATTCTCAATTCACCGGGTGTGTGGTGTGGTGTATGCCACAATAGGACTACTTTTCTATTTATATACATGGAATATTTGTTACAAAATTTGATTTCATAGAAACAATTAAATACATTTATGAACTTATAAGAAAGGCATGATCATAATAATAATACCACGTCATTATTCACGATGTGCCAACTTGCACAAAACAAAATTATAAAATAAAATTTTGCATCACAAAATAAAAGTTGCATCATTATTATTTTATATTGTGCCAACTATTTAAAAAATTATTTACCATCTTGCAAATAATTATTTTACTACTAGTCCAACCATAGTTTTCTCTAACTCTACATTCATTTATTGAACACCAGAATAAATAACTAAATAATTTATTCTATTAAACAAATATATTATTTACAAACTAGTAAATAAATATTATTAGATGTTCAATAAAATAAATAAATAAATTTAATTTAATTTTTGTGATATTTTTAACATGAATAAAATTATTCCACAGTCTTGAGAATAATATGTATTTCATTAATTAAATTAAAATAGAATTTAACCGAGACAACGAAAAACATTTAGTGTATGACCCTCTAGGATTATTTCTCCTTTGCATTAGGTGGTCTTTCCTAAAGTCTAATAAAACTATCTAGAAATAGGTCAAGACACCCAAGAGAAATAATATAATGTCAAAACAATGACATCCACATATGAATGCTCACAGTGTAATATAATCCCTTTGTCACAATATCTCATCAAGAATGTTTTATGAAGGGTCATCAAATTTTATGATTGATATGTCATTCTTTGATCACCTGAAATAAACTCATCTTTACACCATGTCCATGTAATTTCATATGGTAGTTATATTTCAATCAAAGGGTCGAGATATCAACTTCCATAAATAGAAGGAAAAAATACTTCGTTAAATTATCCATTAATAACATGCCACTCGTTACGCACCCAACGTAACCTTCTTCCCACGAACTGCCTGTGTGAGAGTTTTCGTCAGTAAATCAATGTTCGTGAGTCGTGACATGTATTAATGATTATATTAAAGTCTAAGGATCATTACACATGCTCACAGACAGAAATATCCAATCACAGTAAAACATGCAGAATTCCTACTAGGGGGTCTGTTCTTATAATCTTTTGTCTTGGAGATTACCAAGTGCAAACTTCATGAGAGGAAGTCTCATCTTCTTTCGAGTACTCTCACTATATGGTCTGCATGCTATGCGTCCCATCATAGTATGTAATCCAACCATAGAGCTATATTTAAAAATATGGTTATAGCATTTCAAGGTTCTCATCATAGCGGGGAAATTCCATGACCTTAACAATGAAACAAATAATCTAGGACATTATTACATCATAGTCATGAAGAACAATGAAAAATATGTAATAATACATTAAATATCCATGAAATCAAAGTAAAACCAGTTGGTTCTAGGACACCAAATCTTACAAAGTCCCACTTGGAATAAAGCCAACTACCTATGAATTTCAATCCATTAGCCCTAACATGATGATCATGTTTCTGCTAAGTCAAGGATTTAGTCAAGGGGTTCCCCACGTTGTCTTTCGTGGAAGAATTGCTCACTATAACTTCACCTCTCTGAGATAAATCCCTCAAGAAATGATACTTCCAATGTATTTTCTTTGTCTGCTGATGTGACCTTGGATCTTTTGCGAGATCCACCTTTGTAGTATTATCACAGTACAGTTTTATGGGATATTTACTGCTATGTATCACATCTAGCTCCTGGATGAAGCTTCACATCCAAACATCTTTATTATCTTCCTCAGAAGCCGTGATATACAATGAATCTACAATAGAATATGCGACCACACTCTAATTTGAGCTCTTCCAGCTTATTGCACCTCAATTCAAAGTGAAGATGTATCCTATTTGCAACTTCATGTCATCTTGATCAGTCTGGAAACTACCATATGCATATTCTCTAATCACTAGTTCTTCATGTCCTTTATAAAATAGGAATATATCCTTAGTATGCCTCAAATACTTTAGGATAGTCTTGACATACATCCAATGGTGGTCACCTGGGTCAGCTTGATATCAACCTACCGCACTCAATACGTAGGCGACATCTAGCCAAGTACATAGAATGGAATACATTAATAACCCAATCATTGATACGTATGGAGTCATTTCCATTATATTTCCTTCCTAATGTGTCCGAGGACACATTTTTTTGGAAAGATGAATAACATGTGACACTGGAAACAATCCCCACTTGGATTGTTCCATAATGAATCTCTTCAGTATCTTATCAATGTATATACTTTGATTTAAGCCCAAAGATATCTTGAATCTATCACGATGGATCTTGATCCCAAGAATATAAACTACCTCTCCCAAGTCCTTTATGGAGAAGCATTGATTCAACCATGCATTAACAGACAGTAAGATTGGTATCTCATTTTCTATAAGTAATATTTCATCAACATATACTGTTAGAAAAACTACTGCACTCCCACTAAACCATTTTTTGTCACAAGACTCACATTCATTATTTATAAAACCAAATTCTTTTTTGGTTTCATCAAAATGAATGTTTTGTGACCTGGATTCATTATTTAATCCGTAAATGGATTTCTGTAACTTGCATACCTTATTGGAATCCTTTGGAGTCACAAAACATTAAGGCTTTTTCATGTAGACATCTTCCTAAAGGTTTCCATTAAGGATTTCTATTTTAAAATCCATTTTACAAATCTCATTCATTGTATGATACAATGGAATTTAGAATTCTTATGGATTTCATCATTGAAACTAGTGATAAGGTTTCATCGTAGTCAATTCCTTGACGTTGATTAAATCCTTTGGAAACCAGTCACGTTTTATAGGTACTGACTTTTCCTTCTATGTCTAGTTTCTTCTTGAATTCCCATTTTCAACTAGCATGCTTTACATCAACTAGAGGATCTACCAAAATCTATAATTGGTTTTAGTATATGGAATCCATTTATGAATTCATGAATTCTTTCCACTTGGAAATGTATGTTCCACTCACTTCTTCCTTGTAGGTTATAGGATCATTATTTTCCACTAATAATGAGTCACCATCCTCAATAACTATGAAATTGTACCATGCTGGTTTCCTAACCTCTCTTGTACTCCTACGTAGTACTTGTGTCTCTGGAACAAATTCTTCTTCCATAGGTCATTGTGGAATCTGTTCCTATACCAACTCTTGTGTATCTTGAGCCTCGACTTCATTGAAGACAATCTTTATCCCACTATATATTTTATAGATGTCCTCCCTCTTAATGAATATGGCATGACTTTCCAGTATAACATTTTTATCTAATGGGTTTTATAGGTAATATCCCCTTGTTCCCTTGGGGTATCCTATAAAGGTACACTTTGTGCCTCTAGGTGTGAGTTTTCTACCTGAAGTGGACTTAAAAATGCTTCACTACCCTACACATGTAAATTAGATAACATGGATTTTCATCCACTCCAGAACTCTAACGAAATACCATTTATCGATTCTGTTGGTACTTGGTTTAGTATGTGTTCCGATGTTGGTAACGTATACCCTCAAAAGGATAATGTAAGACTTCCATGACTCTTCATTGATCTCACCATTTCTAATATGGCGATGTTCCTATTTTCACTTACACCATTCCATTGAGGTGTGTAAGGGGGAGTGAGTTGGGATAGGATAAAAAACTCTCGTAAGTAATCAATGAAGTATTGATTAAGTTATTTCCCACCTCGGTCTGAGTGGAGTTTCATAATATTTTTACCATGATGATTCTCAACTTAATTATTGTATTCCTTGAACTTATTAATGGAATCCGACTTATATCTCATTAAGTTTATATATCCATATCTACTAATATTATCAATAAGAGTTATGAAGTATGAGTATCCACCCCTTGATTCAGCTGAAAATGGTCCACACACATTAGTATGAACAAATTCAAGAAGATCTTTAGCCCTTTCACCTTTCCCACCACATGTGGATTTGGTCATTTTACCTTGTAAACATGAATGACATATGCCAAGTGGTTTTATTTCAAAAGAATATAAATATCCATCTTGATGTAACTTTGTCAAGAATTTATTGTTTATATGACCTAGCTAGTGATTTCAAAGGTGGGTGTAGAATGAGTGATGTGAAGTATATTTGTCATCGATTGTCATTACATGGTTTGTGTAATCCAACCAATAAATATTGTCATATAAATGTGCCCTACAAAAAAAAATGCTATCTTTATTAAAGAAGAAAAATTCATTTCCAAACTTGAAAACAAATATATCTAAATCTAGGCTGAATATAGATATTATGTTTTTGGTTATAGAATTATTATAAAAACAAACCTTTAACACTAAGATCATCCAAGATGGAAATGTGAGGTGGTAGTCCCCAACAGCTACAGTAGTATGTTTGGCTCTATTGGTTACTCGTCGCTCTACCTCCCCTCAATCAATATTCCCAAATCTAATTGGTTACTATATTTGTATACATATGTGAGCACCAAAAGCTATATCTAATACCCAATTTGTAGGAACATTTAGATTACATTCGATAACAAATGCACCTAAATTATACCCTTGCTTCTTAGGCTGGGTGCAGTTATACTACTAGTGAACCTTCTTTCCACATGCGAAACAAATAGCCTCATATTCCCTTGCCTCCCCTTTGATCGTCCATTTCTTGGAATTCCGTGAGGAAGATGTGGTCATAAAGCTAATATCCTTCTCTTTCCTCTAATTCACCATAAGTACAGAAGGCTTTTCATGCTTTATATCTTTATCCACTTGGAGATTGAGGATAAGAATATCAGATTGAGACTTTTCAGTGTTGTTTATTTTGAAATTGACATCAAAGTTAGAGAAGCTCTTAGGGAGTGATCTGAGAATAAGATCGGTGCCCAATTATTCAGGGAGTATAAACCCAAGAACCTCCAGGCACTCAATGTATCTAATTATCTTGACTACATGAGGCCCAGCTGGGGAACCTTCTCCAAGATTACTCTGAAATAGTGCCGTAGAGATCTCAAAACATTCCTATCTTTCTCTCTCCTGGTAAAGACCATGGAGGTGCTCGAGAATGCTATAAGAATCCATGTTTTTATGAGAATTCATGAGCTCCCTATACATTGATGATAACATCAAGCATTGAACGTCGACCACATAGCTCATATGTTTCTCATAGACCAGGAAATACTCATCACTCACCTCTTTGGTTAGACGTAAGACGTTCATTCATAGATTAGGATAACCTGAAGTCCTCTAAACCATTCTTGAAATTTACTGCCAGTGAGGGTTTTTTCTTTATCCATAATTGATCGTAAGGATAGTGTGGTTGGGGATCTTGTGAATGTTTTTCTAAAATTAAAATAGAAAATCATTATTACTTTCTTGATTATATTTTATGTGAAATAACAAATTTTATTATGTCTCCATCTATTTTAGCAAGTCCTAATAGCCCTCACTATTGAACTCAGAATGTCTAGTTGCTATGACATTCCTCTGGCAAGTATCCTTATTCCTCTTCTCATAACCCCAAAAAGTGTTGGTCAAGATATTAGAAGTTATTTAGGTAGAATGGTCTTTTCCAACTATGGGCTTGTAGGTCCTTGATCAATTGAGTGGACTCCCCAATCCTAAAATCATGACTTTGGATTTCTTCAACTCTTTCCTCCAATATTACACCATGTCTAACAAGGGATACTCCTCTTGATGTAATACAATTAAGTCAAACATAAAACTTTCATAATGGATTTCTGTATAAAAGTAAGTGTCCCAACAAGGGTGGGTCAAACACATAATTTTATTGAGTTTTTCCTAATTAAGTAATATAACCCTTGGTCTAACATAATATTTTATTTAATGAATTTTTATCTCTTATGTGTGAACTTATTATTATCCCGTGCTTGTTATTATTATGTGTAACTTATATAAGTGATTAACCATGTCCTGATAATATTTACGCATAATTATGGGTTATTTTAGTTCCATCTTACATGATTGTTTAATTCATTAATTATGTGATCGAAACAACACATTCATAATGATAAACCATGAAAATGAAATAAATAAAATAATGTAAATGGAATGATCATGATATTTTCTAATGGTTAGTTTATTTAGCGGTTGATAAACTAACCCTATCCTAGGGGAGAAACAGCTTGAACCTTTTGGGTTCATGTTTACAGCTTCCACCTATCCACCTCTGTACCTCCAAAGAATGGATTCGTCTCAGCTCTAGATTGAACAACATCCACTAGCTTGGGAGATCCATCCATTACATATGCCCTTTTATTAACTCACATGTTTGTGAGGGGTAAATGGGGTTTTAGATAAATGAAACCTTGGGCACACATTCCATACATATTAATTAATTAAAGGCTCATAGGCCATCAAATTTAATTCAAATAAGTAAATTAAATGAAACCATACACATACAATGGTCTTGGTCTATCTCATGACTATCTATACATGCAATGATATTTATTCATAAATAAAACTAGCACTCAATTATTAATCATTATTGTTTAAGATAAATTATGCTCGAATCAATTAATTATAATCTTTATTTAATCAATCCTTTTATCTTAAATACTTTGCAGAATTTCCTTGAGATTCTCATCCATCATAATTTCAAAAAAATAAATTCCTTTAAAATTATCTTTTTACACAACTTTTACCTTAGAGGCAACCCTATGAATTCCTATTCATAACTACCCAATGAGTATAAATTAATATTACGAAGATGATAAATTAAACACATATATATAAAACCCCTATCACATATTGTGGCTCAACCTTATTTCCACACTATGGTACATATCTCAACGGTTTGTATAATATAATAATAAATTTTAATAAATCTACGTAATTTGGATGAGTACATGATATGTAGTTCCAACTACACGACGTGTACTATTGTTCACTGTCCATCTGAAGTACACGCCTAGGGAAATGACGTGTGAGTGTACTTTGGAAATATTTGGAGTACATGGCATGTCTAGTTGGGAACACATCATGTAGTTCCTCATTATACGGTCTCCAGGTGGGATCTCCGTGTATGGGGTACACAGTCCAACCATAACCCGAAGGGACTACACACTATATCCATTTGGGCCACACGACATGTAATCTAGAAACTGTGTGCCACCTGTTCTTGGTCAACACATGGATTCATTTAAGACTTATAAAGACTCAAACACACAACTTGGTTTGGCGGACTAATCCGATGCATTGAATCTTGACTACACAATGTGTACTTTCAAATACATGCCGTGTGTTATAGTTTTGTACGACCATGAATCTTTGGAACCATTGGATGATATCATCTATTTTATTTTAATCAAAATTAAATGAAAATTTCATTTCTGTAAGATGAATGTGAAATGAAAAGGAGGAATATATCTCAAGATTCATATTTGAATAATGATTAACTTTAATTGAAACAACTAAATTACTAAATGTGTAATTCATCAATGGAATATTTAAATAATTATAAACTATGATGTAACCGCTCTGATACCACCTGAAGGTTCCGGGCACAATGGAAGCATGGTTGGGACGACACCCAATTTAGATTTTTACCATGATCAATGATTATTCCAGGATCTATAAGAAAATAAATTCCAGTCTCCATAGAATATAATCAAACATTTAGATAAAGAAGAAAGAGGATCAAAACCTTTAGAGAGGATCTTTCACATCATGTTTATAATTAATTTATTTAATTTTATAATGAAAAATAATACTTGGATCTTTGGTATTTTTCTTCATTGATTATGTTGATCATCTAGAATTACCCTTTCAGATTATCTTGTTGTGCTTTTAAGGATCCCAACTAGAATCCCTCTAGAAGTGATCCACACGTGCTCCGATGGCCTCTGATCGACACCGCTCGTTCTCTGGGTTCTAGCATGGAAAAGTGAGTGTCTTCGGTGAGTCGTTCTTGATCTCTTGTTCTTCATCGTTGAAGAATGTATCTCATTATTGAGAGGGGAGAGAAGAGTATATAAGAGAGAATTTTTTTTGGCTCAACAATTCTCAATTCAGTAGGTGTGTAGTGTGGTGCATGGCACAATAGGCCTACTTGTCTATTTATATACATGGAATTTCAGTTACAATATTTAATTGCATATGGAAAATTAAATACACTCATGAAATTAGAGGAAACCCATGCTCATAATAATAATACCGCGTTATTATTCATCTTGCGCCAACTTGCGCAAAATGGAATTATAAAATAAAATTTTTCATCAAAAAATAATAGCAGCATCATTATTATTTTAACTTGTGCCAACTAGTTAAATAATTACTTACCGTCTTGCAAATAATTATTTTACTACCGGACTGACCTTGGTCCGATCTAACTCCACTTCTATTTATTGAACACGTGAATAAATAAATAAATATTTTATTATCTTAAATAAATATTTTATTTACAAACTATCAAATAAATATTTATTAAATGTAAAATAAAATAAATAAAAAAAGTTATTTAATTTATGCAATCATTTTAAGTTGAATAAAAATATTTTACTATCTTGAGAATAATATTTATCTCATTAATTAAATTAAAATAGAATTTAACTGAGACCACCAAAGACACTTAGTGTGTGACCCTCTAGGATTATTTCTCTTTGGAATTAGGTGGGTTTTCCTAAAGTCCAATAGTACTATCTAGCAACGGGTCAAGGCGCCCATGAGAAGGAACGTAAAGTTGCAACAACGATATCCACTTAAAAACGTTCACTGTGTAATATAATACTTTTGTTGCAATATCTCATCAAGCATGGTTCATGATAGAATCATGAAATTTGATGCTTGATATGTCATTATTTGACTACCTAATATAAAATAATCGTTACACCATGTCCATGTAATTTCATGCAATTGTTCTATTTCAATCAAAGGGCCAAGATATCAACTTCTATAAATTGAAGGGAAAAATCCTTCATTGACTTATCATTACACATGCTCGTAGATAGAAATATCTAATGACACTAAAACTTGCGGAATTCATACTAATGGGACTGTTCTCATAAACTCCTTTCTTGAAGATTACCATGTGCGAACATTATGAGAGGATGTCTCATATGCTTTAGAGTACTCGCACCTAACGGTCTACATGCTATGTGTCCCATCATAGTATGTCATCCAACCACAAAACTATATTTAAGAATGTTGTTATATAATTTCAAGTTTCTCATCATAACGGAGAACAACCATGACCTTATCAATTCAACAAATAATCTAGGACATTATTACCTCATAGTCATGAAGAACAATGAACAATATATAATAATACATTAAATATCCATGTAATCAAAGTAAAACCAATTGGTTCTAGGATAAAAAATCTTACAGCTTGGAGGGTTTGGCACCTGTCAATGACCAATGTTATAGGCCTTTACACCTAGATTTTCATGGGGATGGGATTCATTTGTAACGGGATTCTGGCGAAGAAGCAGCGGGTGTTCCCTTGATTCAGAAGAACGCAACCTACTTGCTTCTGGAGCCTATGGTCAGTGAGGTATTTGATCATTTGAGATGAAACATGGATGTCTTAGGGGAAGATGAGCCTCAGAAAAGGGGAACTGATGGGGTCTCTGATCCAGGGCTGGGTGAGGTTAAACAAATTCAAACTACCAATGATGGTGTGGTTCAGGTGCTGCACATGAAGACTTATATTGGGCTTGTATAGAATGAAGGGAAAATTATTTTATCTTGTGAACCTATTGATAGAATTTTGGGTGTTTTTTATGAGTGTGGGGAGATGCAGATGGTCCCGATGGATGAACAGAAGCATTTCCAAATCGCTATTGGGGGGAATACAGACAGGAGATGGATTCTGTTGGGCTGCCCCAGGAATGAGGAGCGTTGTCAACGTTTTGAACAGAGGTACAACCCTTTCTGGTATAAAAATGAATGTTGGACTACTAATGAGGAATGTGAGATGAAATTGGTCATGATTATATATTCATGAGTTGATTTGGTTAGCCAAAAAATCCATGTGCTGGGGGAGATGGTCGTTGTGGACATGGGCGGGCATGCTCTATTTATGGGACGCCGGTTTGAACAGCCTATGATTTCCGATGATAATGACCATGTGATTAATGGATAGGTTTCCAACCATCTATAAAAATGGGGTGAGAATTGGGCTTGTAGAAATGGGTCTTTATGTGTGGAAAGTGACAACTTATTACATGAGAAGGAATCTCAGGTAGATGGTTTCACCTCTGCCCCCTTCCAAAAGGAGGCCAAAGAGGGATTATTCCACTCTTCCTAGAATCATTGATTCCTAAGCATCCTCAAAGGATAAAAAAATGAAAGTCAAATTACCAAAAAGGAGTGGCCTTGTTGAACCTCATAGAAAGAAATACTTAATGAAAATTATTTTGTGCTCATAAAACTTCAGAAGGATCTTGAGTCCGGAAGAGAATCGATGGACACATGTACCGACTATGACTTCTTCTTTGCTGACGTGACTTCTGGATATGGTGTGGATGGAGAACCATACAGAGCGGCCCCTAATTATGACATTAGTGGAGATTTTGACTAACTTGATTGTCTTTTGGGATTTTGGTGTTATTTGGTTTTCTTGGGTGTGTCCAGGGTTTTGGAAAGTGGGTAGTTTGACTATGAACCTCCCTTGTTTGATTTGTTTTTTTTATTATAAATTATGGGGGGGGGGGTCAGAATATCCAGGTCCTACACTTTCTTTTCTAAATAATCATAGAAAGACTAAAAAACCTAAAACCCCTAAAATCCTGGAAAACCCTCAAAATCCCTAAAAACCATAAATAACAAAAAAATCCAAGAAATTCTATAAAAATACCTAAAATAAATAAATAAATAGAAACCATGAAAACTTAAAGGAAATCCATAAAAACATAAAAACACTTGAAACACCTAAAATACCTAAAAACCCTAACAACTTTAAAACCCCCAAAAACTCTAAAAAGATGCAAAACACCCAAAAATCCCAAAAAAATAAAAAACATCAAATCCCAAAAGCCTTAAGAAAATGTTAAAAACATAAAAATGCATAAAAACCCTAAAATAATAACATCCTAAAAAACTAAAAACCCTAAAACCCATAAAAACATTATGAACCTAAAAAATTATCAAACACAAAAAACCTGAAATCTATTAAAACCCTAAAATTATAAAAAAAACTAAACCCCTATAAAAACCCTAAAAACACATAAATCGTTAAAACACCTTATAATCCCTTAAAACATTAAAAAATAAAAAAACCATAAAACCCAAAAAAACTCAAAAAAATCATAAAAACATGAAAAACCATAAAAAATAAAAATCTCTAAAACCCTAGAAAAACATAAAAATCCTAAAAATCACTAAAAACCCTAAAAACCTAATAAACCCAAAGAACCCAAATAAAACCTAAAAAACATAAGAACACTTAAAAACTATAAAAGGCCTAAAAATCCCTAAAATACACTAAATACCATAAAAACCACTGAAAATAATAAAACCCCCTTAAATCCTTACAAAAACATAAAACCAATTAAACCACTAAAAACAACTAAAAATCCTTCAAACACCTAAAAAAAATTAAAAAACTATAAATACCATACAAACCCTAAAAAACTCAAAAAAAACCGAAAAATCAAAATAACCATTTAAACCATAAAACACTGAAATAACCCAAAAACCATAAAAATCCTAAAAACTCCTTAAAACTAAATAATGGAATATATCCTGAAAAACCATGAAAAACCTAAGAAAACATAAAAACTATACAAACCTAAAAAACTCTAAAATCCCTAAAAACTATAAACACTATAAAACCCTCAAAATCTTTAAAAGCCTAAAAGCCCTAAAAAACCTAAAAAGCTATAAAAATCCCTAAAAACATAAAATAACCTTAAAATAATAAAACTACTAAGAAATACTAAAAAAACCTAGAAACACATAGAACACCTAATAAACCTAAAAATAGTAAAACCCTAGAAACTATAAAAACCCTAAAACCCATAAAAACCCTCAAAATAAAAAAAAAAGCCTAAAAACCCATATAATACGAACAAATCCAAAAATCACTAAAATATTAAAAAATATAAAACTCGTAAAAATATCTAAGAGAACCATAAAAACCCAAAAACACTTAAAACCCATCAAATTTTGAAACAAATGATAAAAACACTAAAACACATAAAACTCTAGAAAATCCATGAAAAACCCAAAAAAGATAAAAATCATATAAAATCCGTAAAATCCCCAAGAAACATAAAAACCCCTAAAAAATTAAAATCCTAAGAAAATATTTGAAACCTCAAAACACTAAAACACCAAAAAGTATAAAAAAATATATATAACCCCAAAGGACCCTAAAAACCCCTAAAAATCATAAATACCACTAAAATTTATTTAAAAACCCTTAAAACCATAAAAACCATAAAAAAAATAAAAAATCCTTAAAATCCAAAAAACCCATTAAACAAAAAAACCCTAAAACCCTAAAAAACATCAAAATACCTAAATTCCAAAAAAAAATTAACAAAAAAACCTTAAAATCCATAAATACATTAAAAAAAATTAAAACTTTGAAAACCCCAAATAAATCTTCAAAACCTAAAAGAAAATTATACCCCTAAAAATATAAAAAATACTAAAACCCCAAAAACACTCAAAATCTCTAAACTCCTAATAACAAAAAAATCTGAAAATATGAAAACATCACTACAAACATAAAAAACCCCTAAAAACAATGAAAACCAAGAGAAAACAACAAAAAACTAAAAACACATAAAAAAGTTAAAAAAAAACTAAGAACCATAAAATACCCTAAAACCCCTAAAACCATAAAAACCATAAAACTACTCAAAAACAATAAAACACTAAAAAACATACAACCTATAAAAATACACCAAAAACTATAAAAACCCTTTTAAACTGAAAAAATGGTAAAAAAATTAAAAAACCTTAAATCCCTAAAAACTCAAAAAAACCCTATAAACCGAAAAAACATAAATACCCAAAAAATATAAAATCCCCAAAATTCCATCAAAATACCTAAAAATCTAGAAAACACTTAAAATCCAAAATATGCCTTAAAATCCCAAAAAACAAAGAAACCCACAAAACATCTAAAATACAAAAAACCTAAAAATGATAAAAATACTAAAACAATTAAAAAATAAAAACTCCTAAAACCCTCAAAATCCCTACAACCCCATACAAATCATATAAAGAAAACGAAATCCATACAAATTTAAAAAATGAAAAAATATCCTTGAAACCCCCTAAGAAACCCCTAAAACCTAAGAAAACATAAACCCTTAAAAACCCATTATAACTCCAAAAACTCAGTAATGACCATGAAAACATCTAAAAACTGTAAAAATAGTTTAAACATCATAAAAAATTAAAAAAATATAAAAACCTTACAGTCCAAAAAAATTTAAAAACAACCCTAAAACCCCAAAACCTTAAAAACCCTAAAACCCTAAAACCCCTCAAAATCACTAAAAACCCCTGAAACCCAAAAAATAATAAATCATACCATAAAATCCCTATTAATGTAAAAATCAATAAAATCACTAAAAAACCTATGAAAACCTTAACAACCTAAAAACACTTAAAACCCCTAAAAACCTAAAAAAACAAAACCCTAAAAGACCCTAGAAGTTACTAAATACCATATAACCCCGAGATGGTTGCTAGTTTCTGAGTTGCTGTATGATTTTTTCTGCTGATTGTTGGTTTTTACATGAGTTACTGCTAATTTTTTATTTGATATTGAATTGCTAGATGATGATCTAACAGAATTTAGCTGTCGTTTTCCTTGAGTACTTGAGGTGGTGGTTGCTGGAATTTTGTTATGGTCGGGTTGAGAGGAATTGGTGCTGCTGGTTGTTGAGGTGAAAGCGGGCTGCTGGCTGATGTTTGTTTGAAAGTGGAGCTAGTTGTTTGAAAATGAGGTGATGGATGTTGGTTGTTGTATGGATAAGTTGTGATTAAGCTATTTTTTATTATTCTAGAGATGGTTATGTGATGTTGGTGGTGGATATGATTGGCGAGGAGGGGATGGAGGCTGGAGACAGTGAAGCTGGGTGCTGGTTTCTACTTGAATGGGAGGAGCTGAAGTTTCTGATTTTGAACTACTGCAGGTTGTAGTTTGGCTAGGAGATATTGTCGGGGATGCTTTGGTTTTCATTAATTGTATGGTTTTCTATCTCTTTTGGGTTTTTTCGGGAACTTTTGGGTTTTGTGGGGGTGTCCAGGGTTTTTGGGTGTGGGTTGATTGACCTCATCCCTCCCTTGTCTGTTGTGTCCATTTCTTTATAATAAATTTTGGGGGGATCGGAATAGCTTGTACATGAACCGTCCTCTTCCCTAAAACGTAAAAAACCATAAAACACCATATATACAATAAAAAATTCTAAAAAACCCTTTAAAACCATAAATTCATTAAAAAGTATAAAAACCCATAAATTAAAAAATAATTAAAAAACCCAAAAAACCCCAAACCCCTAAAAACACTAACAACTATAAAAACACGAAAAACGCACAAAATCACTAAAAACACATAATAACTAGAAAGATCCTAAAAATTAATAAAAATATTAAAAAATGTAAAAATCATAAAAACCATGAAATCCACTATGAAAACCTTTAAAAACTAAAAAAATTCAAAACCCCTAAAAAATTAAAAAATGATAAAAAAAATAAAAGGCCCTAAAACCCCCCTAAAAATATAAATACCCCTGAGTACTAAAAACCCCCCAAACCCATAAAACACTAAAAACCCTAAAAACTAAAAAAACAATTTTATTCTTGAAAACCCTTAAAAACTAATAATAAAATTAAATTCCATTTAAACATTTAAACATGTTAAAAAAGTTATAGAACACGTCAAAACCCCAAAAAAATCAAAAACCCCAAAATATAAAAACACACCCAAAACCCTAAAAAGACAACAGACCCCTAAAAATAAAAAAACTCAAATAATCACTAAAAATCCATAAAAACATAAATAACACTTAAATCTTAGAAACCCACTAAGAAAATATTAAAAACCTAAAAACACTTAAAACCCCAAAAAACCTAAAAAAGTTAAATCACTAAACAACCCTAAAAACCCAAAACTCCTAATGATCCATAAAAACATAAATAAAATTAAAAATCTTAATAAAATCATCTAAATACCAAAAAAAACCATAAATTCTTAAAAACCCTAAAAACACCAAGATATCTAAATACACTAAAAACAAAAAAAACCTAAAAATGTAAAATAAACTAAATGAACCTAAATCCCCAAAACCCCCTAAAAACATTAAAGACCCAAAAAACCCTAAAACCCCATTAAAAACATAAAACCACTAAAACTATAAAAAGACTTTAAACCCATAAAATAATAAAAACTCTAAACACCCATTCAAAAACGAAAAAACTGAAAAATAACCCTAAAAACCAAAAAACCATAAAAACATAAAACCCATAAAAACACTAAAAACCCTCAAAATCCATAAAAAATATAAATAACATAAAAATACTAAAAATTCCATAAATTCCATTAAAATGATGAAAACCCTAAAAACCATTACAAGATAAATAAAAACCTAAAAACACTTCAAACACCTAAAAACCTAAAATGATAAAACCCCATAAACTCCATAAGCCTAAACATCATATATACCCCCAACAACCTTAAAATCCCTAAAACCAAATAAATACCATAAAATACAAAAAAAAACTCTAAACAACCATTAATCCATTAAAATTTTGTAAAACTCAAAAAATCATTAAAACCCATAAAAACTCAAAACAACCCTTAACCCCCCAATCCATAAATCCATAAAACCCCATAAATACTTTAAAATTCATAACCACCCTAAAACCCCAAAAAAATCTAAAAAAATCCTTAAAAATCCCTAAAAAATTAAAAAATCAAAAACCCTAAAAACCCATAGGAAAATTGTAAAATCCTAAAACCTATTAAAACCAATAAGAAACCTAAAATTTGATAAAAACCCTAAAATACCCCGAAACCAAAAAACCCAAAAAACCCTAAATCCTTAAAAAAACCCTAAAACCCCAAAAAAAACACATAAAATTCTTAAAAATGTTAAACCCCTAAAATAATTAAAATTTCGGAAAACAGTTAAAAATAATAAAAAACTCGAAAAACCCCCAAAAAACCTCTTAAAACCCCTAAAAAATCAAGAAAACCATAAAACCCTCAAGATCCCTAAAACCCTAGGAATCCATAAAAATCTAAAAAACCCTAGAGTCCCAAAAAAAATCTAAAAACCCCTACAAACTCTGAAAAAACCATAAGAAATCCTTAAAACTCTAAAAATAGCTAAAAATCGTAAAAACCTAAAAATACTAAAATATATAAAACCCTAAAACCCCATATAAATCCTAAAAAATGCATAAAAATACCAAAAAAATGTATAATACCCTAAAAACACTGAAACCCAATAAGAAAACCATCGAAAGAAAAAAATTAAAACCCCCCAAAAAACAAACAAACCATGAAAACCCCAAAATTCCAAAAAAACCAAAAAACCACAAGAAACTCATAAACGCTAAAAAATCCCTAAAGATAGAGAAAACACATAAAAAACTAAAAACACAAAAAACATTTATATCTATAATATTGTTTAAAAACTATAAAAAAACATTAAAGTCCAAAAAAGCTCAAAAGAAAACTAAAAACCAAAAAACCCATAAAAATCTGATAAGTCCTAAAACCCATAAAACCCTTCCAAATCCTAAAAAAAACAAAAAGTCCATTAATGTTATAAAAATTTAAACTCCCTAAAAATGAAAAAAAACCCAAAAACCCAAAAAACAAATAAACCCATAAAATCCTAAAACCATAAAAAACCAAAAAACCAAAAAACCCGTCAAAATAACTAAAAACCTTAAAAACCATTAAATACTAAAAATTAATTAAAATTACTTAAAAAAGTAAATTAAAATATAAATCCTAACAAACACAGAGAAACCTAAATAGACTAAAAAATCCTAAAAAACTAAAAAATGATAAGAAACACAAAACTCTGTAAAAATATGATAAAAACCATAAAACCCCTAAAAACTATAAGACCCCTAAACCCTTAAAATCTCTAAAATCCCTAAAAATCCACTAAAAACACTAAAAACCTTTTAAACCATATTTTTTAAAAACATTAAATACCATAAACACCCTAAAAATAGAAATATTCTAAAAACCCATAAAATCCCAAAAAAACCTGAAAATCCCTAGAAAACCCTATAAACCCATAAAATCCTAAAAACCTATCCCTAAATGAAAAAATAACTCTAAAAACTATAATGAATACTTAAAATCTAAAAGATACTTCATACCACTAAAACCTAAAAACACTACACCCCTAAATGGATATTAAAAAACTAAATATCCCCAAAACCATAAAACCCCTAGAAACTTAAATACCCTAAAAACCCATAAAAACCTTAAAACAAATGAAAACTCTAAAAATGATTTAAACCCCTAAATTTTTTAAAAATAACATAAAAAAAATAAAACCCAAAAATACCCAAAAAGACCATAAAACCTAACCCCCCCAGAATATAATAAAAAAACCCTAACACCTTAAAATCCCTCAAAATTCGTAAAAACCCTAAAACCATAAAAATTTTAAGTCATAAAATTCCCTAAAAACATAAAAACCCGGAAACACATAGAAACACTAAGAAAACCGTAGTAAACTAAAAACAATTTAAATCCCTAAAAACCAAAAGAACTTTAAAATCCTCAAAAGAAACTAAAATTCATAAAAACCCTTAATAACCATAAAACCACCAAAAACCATTAAAACTCCTAAAATTCCAAACAAAACCGAAAAAATAACTAAAACTATAAAAACCAACTAAACACCCAAACATAATCATCATTATTTTATTTATTTATTAAAAGAGGAAGAGTACAAGAAAAAATACCCCTTTAAACCCCTAAAAATTTTAAAAACCTATAAATCACATAAAACCCCTAAAAACTCAAAAAACCCCTTAAAACCCAAAAAACTATAAAATCCTAAAACCCTAAAAAATAGTAAAACTCTCAAAATCCTATAAACTCTAAAAAACATAAAATCATAACAAATCCATAAAAACCCTAATAATATTATAAAAACCTGAAAACTGTGAAAATCCATTGTAAAATCTTTAAACTAAGTAAAAATTAAAACCCTATAAAAAAAATAAACCCCTCAAAGAACCTAAATACCCTAAAACCCATGAAAAACATAAAACCCCTTAGAAAAATAAAAGTATATATAAAATCCACAAAAACTAAACCCCCATAAAGCATAAAAAAAATCTTAATCTACTCAAAATAAAAAAATAAGAAACCATAAAACACTAACAAACTAAAAACGCTAAAAACCAAACAAAAAAGACCATAAAACCCTTAAAAACCCTAAAAACCCAAAAAAAAACTACAAACCCTAAAATTCTAGAAAAATTAAAAAATTCTAAAAAACCATAAAAATGAAAAAAAACCTAGAAAACCCCTTTGAAAACCTTAAAAATATTAAATGACTTAACCCCCCCAAGAAATAAAAGATGATAAAAACCCTAAAAACCCAAAAAACACATAAAAATATTCAGAATTACTGAAGCCCCTAAAAAACAAAAAAATTCTAAAAAATACTTAAAACATGATAAAACATAAACCCCCCTAAAAATACAGTAAATATTAAGAAAACCATATTGAACTAAAAACAACAAAAACACCTAAATACCTAAAAAATATAAAAATAAATAAATGGCCCCAAAAATCCATAAAACCATAATAAACCTAAAAAACCTAAAAAACCCATAAAACCATAATACCCACTAAATATATTAAATACCCTTTAAACCCCTAAAATCGTGAAAAAAATCTAAAAAATGATTAAAAACCATACAAAAATGCTAAAAAACTCAAAAAAGTCAATAAAACCATAAAAAACTCTTAAAACCACTTAAAATCCTTAAAACCATAAAAACCTATAAAAAACTAAAAATTAGTTAAAATTCCTAAAACATAAAAATTCCTAAACTGTTGAAAACCCTAAGTGAACCTTAAAAACATAAAAACATTTGACCCCCTAAATCCCATAAAAGCACTAAAAACCTGAAAAACCCCTAAATCCCAAAAAACCATAAAAACCCACAAAAAAACTCAAAAAAACCTAAAAAACAACAAAAACCCTAAATCCCAAGTAATATCTCTAAAACCCTTTAAACCCATAAAAATGTTAAAAACTCTAAAACCTTAAAAACCCTAAAAATCTCACAAACAACCTGAAAGAAAAAAAAGCAAAAAAACCCTAAAACCAAAAAAAATCCTAAAAGGCCTTAAAGCTACCTAAAAACATAAAACCCTAAAAATCATAGAAACCTTTAAAAACTTATAATCACTATGATCGGCAGAAAACAAGCTAAAAACCTTTAATGACTGTAAAAAATCGGAACACCCTAAAACCCTAAAACCCACCTAAAAATCATAAAAACTAGAGAACCCATAAAAATCCCAAGAGAAATAAAAATTTTAAAAACCCATTAACCCATAAAAACATTAAAAACTAAAAATACCAGAAAACCCATAAAAATCTAAAAAAACCCCAAAAACCAAAAAAACCTCAAAAACACAAAAATCCCCAAAAATCCAAAAATACCCTAAAAACCATAAAAATCATTAAAAAACAAAAAAATTACTAGAGTTGTATGAAAACCTAAAAACCATAAAAACCACTCACAAATTCGTATACACCTAAAAACAATAAAAACCCCAAAAAAACCTAATAAAACATTTAAATTCAAAAAACCTGAAAAACTCTACAAACCCGTAAAATTCTTCAAAATCTCTAAAGACCCTAAAAACCAACAAAAATACTAAAAATCCACAAAAATTCTTAAAAATATAAAAAATAACTAAGAACCATGAAAATCCCTAAGAAACCATTATAAACCTAAAAACATGTAAAACCCCTAAAAACCTAAAAAATCCTAAAACTAAAATACCTCAAACATGCTAAATAAAAAACCCTAAAATGCCTTAAAATCCATAAAAACCCAGAAAAGCCTCTAAAAACTCTAAAATCCATTTAAATATATAAAAATGTTAATAATAATAAAAATAATAAAACCCTAAAAACTAAAAATCCTAAAATCCTATAAATCCATAAATACTCCAAAAATTCTGAAACCCCCTTAAAATCAATTAAAACCCAAAAAATCCATAAAAATAAGTAAAATCACTAAAATTACCAAAACCCAATAAATGCAATAAACCATGAAAACCTAAAAATTCTACAAACCCTAAAAACAAGTAAAAATTCCAAAAAAATATAAATATGTAAAAAAAATACTAAAATCCCTAATAAAACCTAAAAAATCAAAAAGCACCAAATATGCATAAAAAACCTATAAATTTTTAAAACCCACAAAACAACTCAAAATAAATAAAAACCCGAAAACCATAAAATCCTAAAAAACCTCTAAAATTCCTAAAAAGAAAAAACCCAAAAACACCAAAAAATTTTTAAAACCCTAAAAAACATCAAAATCCCTAAAACCCCTAAATACTATAAAAAACTAAAAATCCATAAAAATCCATTATATGTAAAAAAACCCTAAAACCCTTTTAAAAAACCATAAAAACTTAAAGGTGCTTAAAATCCATAAAAAAAATAAAAAATTATAACAACCTTAAAAGAGACTAAAAACCTAAATACCCAAAAATTAAAAAACACTAAAAACACCTAAAAACCATAAACCCCTTAAAATCCACTAAAAACTATAAAACCCATTCAAACCCCTAATGCATTATAAAAAATCTAAAAACCCTTTAAAACCCTATAAAATAAAAAAATGTAAAAACTTAAAAACCATAAACCCCTAAGAAACCCTAATACCATTCAAAATCTATAAAATCATTAAAATCCCATTAAAATATTAAAAAAAGACCAAAAAATATATTAAAACCCCCCCAAAATACCTTGAAAACCCTATGGAAAACCTGAAAAAATGAAAAACACATAAAAAATTAAAAAAAAAGTTACAAAAAATAAAAAAACCCTAAACACCCCAAGAAACATTAAAACCATAAAAATCATAAAAAACCCTAAAAATCCCCAAAAATGTAAAAACACTACAAAATCCTAAAAAATCATTTGAATTCAATAAAACTAAAAAACACTTAAAACCTCTAAAAAAACATAATACACTAAAAACATTAAACTCATAAAACACCTTAAACCAAAGAAACCTTAAAAAACAAAAATATCATAAAAATCCAAAAAACATAAAAAATGGTAAAAACATAAAAATTCATTAGATACCTTAAAAACCTAAAAACACGTAGAACCTATAAAAACCCTAAGAAAATTGTTATCCTTATTAATGTAAGCCTATTGTACCATGTGATTTCTCTATTTTTTTAACAATAATAAAATTATTAATGGGTGTGGGTTGAGAAACCAACTCATGTATCATTATTCAAAAAAAACATAAAACCTCTAAAACACTTTAAAAATAATAATTTCTATAAAATACCTTAAAACAATAAAACCCCAGTAAAATAAAAAAAACTAAAAAAAATAAAACCCTAAAAACCATGAAACTCTTAAAAAATCCACAAAAACACAAAAAACAACTATAAATGTAAAAAAGAAAAAAAATATAGAAACCCCGAAAAAATTATTAGATAACAAAAAACTCTTCACACCCCTAAAAAACACAAAAAAACCTTAAAACCATGAATACATTAAAAACCCATAAAAAACCTAAAACCATAAAAATTATGAAAATCACTAAAAATCCCTAAAAACATAAAAAACCCTAGAAATTCTGAAAACACTTTGAATGCCTTAAAACCAAAAAAACATTAAACCCTTAAAACCTAAAAAAACTAAAATCCTAAAATTTCCTAAAAACCCTAAACACCTAAAAATAATAAAAACCCTAAAAACCTTAAAAAACATAAAACCCATAAAAAATCTAAGAAATATAAACAATAAAAACCATTAATACCACTTAAAATTCAAAAACCACCTAAAATCCCATATAACCGAAAAACCACTAAAAACCCTTGTAACCCTCAAAATAAAAAAAAACTAAAAAATCATAAAAATTAAAAATAGCCCTAAAATCCCTCAAAATAAAAAACCACTGAAAAACCCTAAGAAAACATTAAATCCAAAAAACACTTAAAACACCTAAGAAATGCTAAAAAACCTAATATCCATAAAACCTCTAAAAATCCCTAAAAACCCAAAAACCCCTAAAATACAATAAAAACATAAAAACCCAAAAAGTTACCTAAAAACACAAAAAACCATAAACATTTTAAAAATTATATGAAATCCATATAATCCAAGAAAAATATAAAACTTATAATAACATAAAAAAAATCCTAAAATGCCCTAGAAATACCCCAAAACCCGAAAACCCCCAAAAATATGAAAAAAATCATAAAACAATAAAAAAATGCTAAAACACCATAAAACCAATAAAAAAATAAAAACTCTTTAATCGCCTAAAAATGTAAATAAACTCAAATTCCTTAAAATCCCTAAAACACTAAAAAACTCTAAAACTCCCAAAAACCCTAAGATGCAAAAACCCAGAAAACCCTCAAAATCCCTAAAAAAACTTAAAAACCAATAAAAATACTCAAAAGTCCTAAAAATACCTAAAAAGGTAAAAATCCCTATAATCTTAAAGAACCCTAATAAAAATATAAAAATATGAAAAAACATAGAACCCCTAAAAACCTAAAAATCGATAAAAATCATAAAGACATGTAAAAACCTTCAAAATAAAAAAACCCTAAAAACTTAAAAATCTTAAAAAACAATAAAAATATGAAAAAAAAAACTATACCCTTGAATACCCTATGAAACTCATAAAAATGTAAAAAACTCTTAAAACTCCTTAACACCTAAAACATGCTAAAACCCCTAAAAACCGAAAAGACCCCCAAAACCCCCAGAAACCCTCTAAAAACCATTTTACCCCTAAAAATCCATAAAAACCCTAAAAAAATTTAATAACTCTAAAAAATTATAATACCCCTAAAAACAAAAACTAAACTTTTAAAGAATTAAGAAACCATTAAAAAATACAACCCTAAAAACCCTATAACAAATCATATTCCCTAAAACCATAAAAACCCTAAAATACTAAAAAATCCCTAAAATCCCCAAAAACACAAAAACCACAAAAAAACCCAAAAAAACCCTATGAAAATATTTAAAAACTAAAAAAATTTAAAACCCCAAAACCCTAAAAACACTAAAAAACCAAAATGACTATAAAAGACAAAAAAACCATAAAACCCCTAAAACTATAAAACCTATAAAAAACATAAAAACCTATAAAACCAAAAAATACCACTAAGCCCCCTCTAAACCCCTAAAAAGCTAAAAACTAAAAAAACTACAAAAACCACCAAAAACATAAAACCCCTAAAAACATAAAAACTTTAAAACACCAAAACCCTCAAAATACATAAAAATACTAAAAACCCCAAAATAATAAAAAGTACCAAAAAATCCCAATAAAAAGGAAATACCCAAAAAATAGATAACAAAATTATAAAATCCTAAAAAACCGAATAAAATGTAAAACCCTTAAAAAACATAAAAGACACTAAAGAAATAAAAAAACCTTAGATACCCTCAAAATCCCTAAAACCCCGAAAAATCATAAAACACACAAAAACATTAAAACCATAAAACCCATGAAAACCCTTAAAATACTAAGAACTCTTAAAACCCCTAAAACCCTAGAAAATATTAAAAATTCTTATAACCCTCAAAGGCCCTAAAACCCCTTCAAATATAAAAACCTCTAAAAACATAAAAAACCCTAAAACCCAAAAAAACCAGTAAGACTCTAAAAACACTTTAAACCAATAATTATTATAAAACCCCAAAAACTATAAAACTTTTTAAAACATAATGAAACCTTAAAATCCAGAAAAAACCATAAAACCCTCAAACACTAAAAATCCCAAAAACCATAAAAACCATAAAATTAGAAATAAATCCATCAAAATTCATCAAAATGTAAAACCCATAAAAATATTGAAAACCATTTAGAAAACTATAAAAACCTAAAAACAATTAACATCCTTAAAAATATAGAAAACTCAAATAGAACAAAAAATACCTTCAAACCCTAAAAATCAAAATAAAACCCCAAAAATCAAGAAAAATATAAAAAATTATGAAAACACATAATACCATATTAATACATGATAAACCAAAAGGAATAAAACCCATAAAAACCAAAAAATTCTAAAATATCTAAAAATAATAAACACCCTAACACCCACAAAAATCCCTAAAACTCCCTAAAATCTAAAAAACCTAAAACCCCGAGATACATAAGAAGAACATGAAAATTTAAAAATACTCAAAATCCCTACAAATCATTAAAAATCATATAATCCATAAAATCCCTAAAACCACCAAAAAACATAACAATAATGAAAACCCCTAAAACATTAAAAACCCTAAAAACTCATTGAACCCCTAAAACCGCAAAATTTTAAAAAAACATTAAACCCCTAAATAGTATAACAAAATATAAAAACCATAAAAATTGTAAAAACAAAAAAATGCTATAACCCAAAACAAATCCATGAAAACCATAATAACCCTAAAATTTCCTATATACCCTATCATTCCCTATGACAACTAAAAACATAAAAATATAAAAAATATATAAATATCCCAAAAAAATAAAAAACTTAAAAAACCTAAAAAACCCAAATAATGCCCTGAAAACATAAAAACACATTAAGCAAATAAAACCCATAAATACAATGAAACCCCTAA
The DNA here is from genome assembly GCA_963277665.1 of Viscum album. Taxonomy (NCBI): domain Eukaryota; kingdom Viridiplantae; phylum Streptophyta; class Magnoliopsida; order Santalales; family Viscaceae; genus Viscum; species Viscum album. The sequence goes on along the minus strand of OY728148.1, from coordinate 405,195,848 downwards.
AACCCTAAAACACTAAAAACAATAAAATCCCTTAAAACAAATAAAAACCCTAAAAAGGCACCCAAAAAAACTTCCAAAAAACACAAGAAACAAATACCCCAAAAAAGATTAAAAAATACGAAAAACTATAAAACGCTTAAAAACTAAAAATGCCCAACAAACCAAAAAAAATCATAGAAAATCTAAATCCCAAAATGCTCAAAATCCCAAAAAACCTAAAATGGAGTAAATGGATAAAAATTCATTAAAAATCAATAAAAAAAGAAAAACCCCAAAAACCTTTAAAATCCCTAAGAAAACTATAAAATTCAAAAAACACTTAAAACCCCTAAAAAGAAAAAAATGCAAAAAACCCCCTAGAAACCCTAATACCCAAAAAACCCTAAATACACTTAAAATTCTTAAAAACCCTAAAAACCAAAAAAAATACAAACACAATCCCTAAAAATCCCTAAAAAATTAAAATCCCCCCAAAAAACTATAAAACCCTTAAAAATAAAAGGAACCAAAAAACACTTAAAAACCCTAAAACTATAAAAATGTAAAAACAGCCTAAACACTCTAAAAAGAACTAAAACCCTAAAAACAATCAATACCCAAAAAACCATAAAATGCCTTAAAACCCTAAAACCATTAAAAACTATAGGACCCCTTTAAACCCATATAATCATTAAATGATTATAAAATACCTTTTAAAACATAAATAATATAAAATTCTTAAAACCCTATAAAAACAATAAAACCTCTAAAACCCTACAAACCCTACAAACCCCTAAAAATCCATAGAAACCCGAAAAACCAATAAAAATTATAAAGAATCCCTAAAAATAACAAGTAACATAGAAAAACTATAAAACCCTAAAAACCATATGAAAAAACCTTAAATGTAAAAACAATTAAAACTCCTAAAAACCTTTAAATGTTAAAAAACCAAAAAATACTCAAAATTAGTAAGAACCGTAAAATACAATAATAATCCTTAAAAATACCTAAAAATCCTTAACAAAGTAAATAATTCAAAAACCCATGAAAACTACTTAGAAAACCTTTGAAACATATTAAAATCTAAGACCCCTAAAAACCTAAAAACACTAAAGACACTAAAAGACCATAAAATCCTAAAAGTCCCTAAAAAAATAAAACCCATAAAAACAATAAAATCCAAAAATACCCTTAAAAATGTTAAAAACCGATAAAAACTCAAAAAAAACCATTAAACTAGTAAAATGTTACCAAAATTTAAAATTCCTATAAACTCGAAAAACTAACAAACCCTCTAAAACCCAAATAAAACAAAAAAAAACCCAATAACACTAAAATTAACTAAAATCCATAGAAAACCAAAAAACAAAAAAACCCCTAAAAATCCGTAAAATAATAAATAACCAAAAAACCTAAAAAACCATAAAAACCTAAGAAAACTATTAAATTCTAAAAAAACATTAAATATCTAAAAAACTAATAAACACAAAACCCCCAAGAAAACCTCCACAAACCCCGAAAATACCTAAAACCTCTAAAAACCCAAAAAAACCTGTAAAAACATAAAACACCTAAAAAAAATAAAAAACATGTAATCCCATGAAACCCTAAAATGACACTAGAGATACAAAAAACTCTTTAAACTACTAATAACATTATTACCTCAAAATAAACTTGAAATAAATAAAAAATTAAAAAATACCTAAAAACAAAATAAAAACCATAAAACCCAAAAAAACCATAAAACTATAAAAATTCTCGAAATCCTCTTAAAACCCTAAAATCAATATAAATGATAAAAAAATAAGAAGCCAAAAAAATATAAAAAAAACTCAAACCCATGAAAACCCCAAATACAAAATTAAAAACCTAAAAACACATAAAACCCCGAAAAACAAAAAAATGCTAAAAACCCTAACAAATTCTAAAACCCTCAATATTTATAAGAACCTATAAAAATATAAAAATCCTAAAAAATACCTAAAAATACCTAAAAACCTAAAAGCCCATAAGACCTCCCAAACACATATGAAAACCCTAAAAAAACCAGAAACACATAAAACTCTTAAATAGCTAAAACTGCTAAATACCTTAAAAGAAAGTAAAAAAGCCTTAAAACCCTAAAACCACTAAAACCCATAATACCCATAAGACCCCTTAAAACCCTAAAATCCCACTAATCATTAAAAAATCACTATAAACCACTAAAAAATATTAAAAAATCTAAAAAACCCAAACACCAAAATAACTAAATAATAGTAAAAACCCAAAAAACCAAAATAAATATAAAAAACCTGAAAACCTCTAAAACCATGAAAATCCTTAAAAACCCTAAATAAATAAAAAATGTAAAAACACCTTAAATTGACTAATAACTTATGAGACCCCTAAAACCAAGAAAACGCACAAAAAATAAGAAAAATTAAAAACACATAAAACACCAAATATAACTAAAATATCTACAATCCCTAAAAACAGTCAAATTCCCAAAAAATCCTCAAAACCCATAAATATAATAAAAAATCCCTAAAAATTACTAAAAAATTAAAACACTAAAAATAATGAAAATAATAACAAAACATTAAAACCATAAAAAATTGTAAAAGCCCTAACAACCTAAAAAATTCTAAACACCCTAAAAAGACCCTAAAACTCTGTAACCCACTAAAAACAATCAAAACCCTTAAAAACATTAAAAAATCTAAAAACATATAAAACACCATAAACCCTCTAAATCCACTAAAACCATTTAAACCCCTAAAAAGGATAAAATGTATAAAAAAAATTAAAAATCCATAAAAACTCAAAAATACACTAAAAACCAAAAAAACTATAAAACCATAAAACTCTAAAAATCCCTATAGTCCAAGAAAACATAAAAATCCTAAAAAATTCATAAAAATGTAAAAACCAATAAACAACCATAAAAACCCTTATAAAACCAAAAAAACCCTTATAAAACCATAAAAACACTTAAACCCTACAAACCTAAAAGATTAAAACCCCTAACCCCCCCCCCCCCCCAAACCCTAAAAATCCTTAAAATTCTAAAACAAAAAATCTAAAAAACCCTAAAACCCATAAAATGTAATAAATCCAAAAAAAAATGAAAAACCCCAAGAAACCCCTAAAAAACATAAAACCCATAAAAACCTAAAATCTGCTAAAAACCATAAAAACTCTAAAACTTGAAAAAATATGTAAAACTCCTAATCCCTATAAAAATCCTAAAAACCCATAATAATCCTTTAAAACATAAAAAACCCTAAAATAGTTAAAAACATACAAAAATTTTAAACCCCTAAAAGATAAAAATGAAAAAAAAATAAAAAAATATTAAAACCTGTAAAAACTAAAAACCCCAAAAAACTATAAAAAACAGAAAAACCAATAAAACCCTAAAACATTAAAAATTCCAAAAAACTTTCTAACCCTTTAAATTTTTAAAAACTATCTAAAAAACCTTCAAACCCTCAAATTCTAAAAACCCACACCCCCAAAAAACCATAAAATCCCCAAAAATTGAAAGAAAACTTAAATCATCTCAAAATCCCTAAAAACTCTCAAAATTCATTAAAATCCTTAAAAGAAATACTATCCAAAAAAAGAATAGAAACACTAAAAATAACGAAAAAACCCTAGGAAACCCTTAATAACATAAAAACATTTAAAAACCCTAAAAACCCAAAAAATTATGAATCCCTAAAAACATAAATTCCATAAAAATTGAAAAAAAAACATAAAAATCCCTAGAATAACTAAAAAACATAAAAATACTAAAAATATGAATGAATGTAAAAACTGTAAAAAAACCCTAAAATACCCAAAGAAAACAATAAAACCCTAAACAATTCAATCCCCTAAAACCTAAAAAATGCTAAAAACAAAAAATACCCTAGAAACCGTTAAATCCATACAAACTATAAAAAACCCCTAAAACCATTAAAAACCCTAAAAACAAGTAAAAGACCAAAAAACCAAAAAAACTATAAAAAATCTTTAAGCCCAAAATAATGTTAAAAAACTGACAACCTAAAATCAATAACAAATTTACAAAAAAACCCAAAAAATAAAAAACCCCATTAAAAACATTAAACCCCATAAATATTCTCATAATCTGTAAAATCCATAAAAAACATAAAAATCATAAAAAACATAAAACTAATTTAAAATGTAAAAAACACTAAAATCATTGAATACCCTAAGAAAAAATTTATAACATAAAAGTATAAAATACTGTAAAAAATCCAAAATGGTACAATACCTATAAACAAAAAACCCTTTAAACCATTCAAAAATGTTAATACCCCAAAAAAATAAAAATCATAAAAGAACTAAAAATCCCTAATACCATAAAACCCCAAATACCCATAAAAATAATTAAATACTCTAAAATCATATAAAAACTCATGAAAAACCTAAAATATCGTTAAAATCAATAAAAAAGAAACAAATGTTAAAAAACAATGAGAACCTTAATAAAACAGTAAAAACCAAATAACATGTAAAACCCCTAAAAAACTAAAAATGCTAAAAACCCATAAATCCATTAAATCCCTAAAAACACTAAAAACCTACAAAATTTATAAAAACTCTACAAACCATAAAAATCATAAAAACCTGCTAAAAATCCCTGAAAAAGTAAAACAGATAAAAACATTGCAATTCCATAAGAAAACCATAAAAATATAGAAACACTTAAAACCCATAAACACTAAAAAATGAAAAGAAGCCGAAAATAACAAAAAATAACCTAAAAACATAAGAATCCCTAAAAAAGTTAAAAATCTCCCAAATACCCATAAAAATCATAAAAACAAATAAAAACTTTAAAAATACTTTTAACCGCTAATTTTTTTAAAAAAAACTATTAAAACACATAAAACCCGAAAAAACTAAAAAATACTACCCCCCCCCCCAAAAAAAAATCATAAAACCCTTTAAACCCCTAAAAATATATAAAACCCTCATAATCAATAAACACCATAAAACCCATAAAAATACTAGAAATTTATGAAAAATAATTTAAACATAACAATCCCTAAATCATTGAAAAATCAAAAGAAAAACATAAAAACATAAAAACACTTAGAATCCCTAAGAAACAAAAAAAAACACCAAAACCCTAAAAACCTCAAAAAATAATAAAACCCATAAAACATGAAAAAATCACAAAAACCCCGAAAACCATAAAAACCATAAAAACCACTAAAAACACTTGAATTCATGTAAAATCATAAAAACATTAAAAACTATAAAAAAATTAAAACCCTAAAAAACTAAAACATTAAAATTTCATAAAAACCCTAAAACTCACAAAACCTTCAAAATCCCTAAAAACCCTAAAATCTATAAATATATTAAAAAAGATCTAAAAATACCTAAAAAAGTAAAAAATACAAAAACAATAAAATACCTTTGGAAACCTGAAGACCATAAAAACACATAAAACCCATAAAAATGTAAGAAAAACCTAAAAGATACTTAAAAATTCCCAAAACAAAAAAACTAGAAATACACTACGAAAAAATTAAATACAAAAAAAACTTATAACCACAAAAAAATATAAGAATTCTAAAAACCCAAAAAGACCCTAAAAACACTAAAACCCCCCAAAAAACTCTAAAAACATTAAAACCACTAAAACCCTATAAAACCCCAAATTACCAACTAAAAACTCTAAAGCCCATTTAAATCCCTAAAACATTAAAAATACTATTGAAACTTCAAAACCCCTTAGAAACTCAAAAACCCCAAAAAACCAAAAAAAAAAACCTTTAAACCCCAAAACCCCTCAAAATCCCAAAAAACCATAAAAATTGATAAAAATCCTAAAAGTCCCTAACCATTCTGAAAATTATAAAAGCCATTAAAATCCCTTAAAACCCCAAGGAAAACCTTAAAAATACCAAAATAGTTGAAATTCATAAAAACCATTAAAACAATGAAAAACATAAAAAACCCCAAAAGAACCAAAAGATGTAGTAACAAAAGACCCCCTAAAGACCATAAAAAAAATGAAATCCTAAAAAAACCCAAAAAAACACTAAAAAAACTAAATTCACATTAAATTACTAAAATGTTGAAAAACACTAAAAACCTTAAAACCTAAAGTACTCAAAAGACATTAAAAACACAAAAAACAAAAAAACCATACGACCCAAAAAACCATAAAAAACCATAAAAATCCCTAAAAATATTTATTAATGTAAAGCCCCCAAAAATATAAAAAACCCCTAAGAAAACATTAAAAATATAAAACATTTAAAACCAACTAAAAAACTAAAAACTCTAAAAACCATGAAAACACAAAAACCCCTAAAACCCATAAAAAACTAAAAACGCATAAAACCGCTAAAATCCACTAAAATTTATAAAAATACAACAAACCTATACAAAAATTAAAAATATCTATAAAACCTTAAAAACCCTAAAAAATTATAAAACCCCTAAATACCAAAAATAACGATAAAACCCAAAAAACCAAACAAAACCAAAAAAACCATAAAACGGATCAGAATACCTGAAAACCTAAAAACCAAAAAATCCAAAAAAATCCATTAAAATATAATAAAAATACATAGAAAATATTAAAAACTATAAACTCTTAATCCCTCTAAATACATAAAAACTGCTAAACCCCTAAAAACCCTAAAAATCATAAAACACAGATAAATCTTTAAAAACAACTAAAATACCTATAAACAATAAAGACAATAAAATCTCATAAAACCCCTAAAAATATTAAAAATATCTTAAAACCTAAAAAACTCTAAAGAAATAAAAAAAACACTAAAACCTAAAAAGAAACCATAAAATCCATAAAATCCTAAAAATCCCATAAAAAGTCAAATAAACCCTAAAACCCATAAAAAATACTAAGAGTAACATATAATCCTAAAAAAATAAATGCCCTAAAAGACCAAAAAAATATTTAAACCCTAAAAACTATAAAAACCCTTAAAATCCAACAAAACCCCTCAAAATCACAAAACAAATTCCTAAGAACCATAAAAATCCTACAAATGACCAAAAATTAACTAAAAATATAAAAACCATAAAAACCCTAAAACCCCGTAAGAAAACCTTAAAAGCCCAAAAAAAACTAAAAACCACTGAAAACCAAAAAATGATAACACCCATAAAATCCAAAAAAGACCATAAAAACCCTAAAATCTCTAAAAACCAAAAAACACATAAAACTATAAAAATTCCTAAATACACATAAAAACTCTAAAACTACTAAAAACTCTAAAAACCTTTTTAAACCTTAAACAGTTAAAAACTATAAAAATCCTTAAAAACCCTAAAAAACTAAAAAAACCTCAAAAGTTGAAAACCCATAAAACCCATTATAACCCTAAAACCCCAACTAATCCAAAAAACCGTTAGAAAACATTAAAAACCTAAAAACCATAAAGATCATAAAATTTACTAATGTGCTTAAAATCATAAAATAACCTACAAAAAACAAAATCCCCTAAAAATTCATAAAAACCATAAAGACACTTAATTTACTAAAAATCTAAAAAAAATTAAACCCTTAAATCCATAAACCCCTAATAAAACACCTAAAAACCCATAAAATCCCTAAAACCTCCTAGAAATTATAAAATCCCATTAAACCTATAAAAATATTAAAAAATCTAAAAAACCTTAGAACCCCTAAAAACAAAAAATAACCCCTAGAAACTAAAAATACCCGTGAAAACCCTGAAACCCCTAAATACTCCCAAAATACCCAAAACTTTTTAACCCATTTAAATACTAAAAAAATTAAATATAAATAAAAACATAAAAAACTCCTAGAAACACTGAAAAACCATAAGAAAACCCTAAAAATATAAAAAAACATAAATCCCTAAAACCTAGAAAACCAGAAAACCCTAAAAACTCCTAAAAAATGTTAACCCCTCACCCAAAGAAATATAAACCCCACTAAAAAAAACCCTTTGATCCCATTAAACATTAAAAATTACAAAAAAATATTAAAAAATCAAAATACTCAAAAAACCCTTTCAAACTCTAAAAACCATTAGAATCCTTAAAACTATAAACCCACATAAAAATCATAAAAAAGCATGAAAAACCACTAAAAACGTAATAAAAACCAAAAAATGATAATATACTTTCAAAAATCATTAAAAACATATAAACATAAAAAATCCCAAAAATCCAAAAAACTAAAAAAACATTAAAAACCATAAAAATCCCAAAAGGGGTTAAAAAACCTAAACACCCAAAAAACATATAAAAATCATAAAAATCCATAAAAATCACTAAAACCAAAAAAAACCTGTAAAAACATAAAACACCTAAAAAAAATAAAAAACATGTAATCCCATGAAACCCTAAAATGACACTAGAGACACAAAAAACTCTTTAAACTACTAATAACATTATTACCTCAAAATAACCTTGAAATAAATAAAAAATTAAAAAATACCTAAAAACAAAATAAAAACAATAAAACCCAAAAAAACCATAAAACTATAAAAATTCTTGAAATCCTCTTAAAACCCTAAAATCAATATAAATGATAAAAAAATAAGAAGCCAAAAAATATAAAAAAACGTCAAACCCATGAAAACCCCAAATACAAAATTAAAAACCTAAAAACACATAAAACCCCGAAAAACAAAAAAATGCTAAAAACCCTAACAAATTCTAAAACCCTCAATATTTATAAGAACCTATAAAAATATAAAAATCCTAAAAAATACCTAAAAATACCTAAAAACCTAAAAGCCCATAAGACCTCCCAAACCCATAAGAAAACCCTAAAAAAACCAGAAACACATAAAACTCTTAAATAGCTAAAACTGCTAAATACCTTAAAAGAATGTAAAAAAGCCTTAAAACCCTAAAACCACTAAAACCCATAATACCCATAAGACCCCTTAAAACCCTAAAATCCCACTAATCATTAAAAAATCACTATAAACCACTAAAAATATTAAAAAATCTAAAAAACCCAAACACCAAAATAACTAAATAATAGTAAAAACCCAAAAAACCAAAATAAATATAAAAAACCTGAAAACCTCTAAAACCTTGAAAATCCTTAAAAACCCTAAATAAATAAAAAATGTAAAAACACCTTAAATTAACTAATAACTTATGATACCCCTAAAACCAAGAAAACGCACAAAAAATAAGAAAAATTAAAAACACATAAAACACCAAATATAACTAAAATATCTACAATCCCTAAAAACAGTCAAATTCCCTAAAAATCCTCAAATCCCATAAATATAATAAAAAATCCCTAAAAATTACTAAAAAATTAAAACACTAAAAATAATGAAAATAATAACAAAACATTAAAACCATAAAAAAATGTAAAAGCCCTAACAACCTAAAAAATTCTAAACACCCTAAAAAGACCCTAAAACTCTGTAACCCACTAAAAACAATAAAAACCCTTAAAAACATTAAAAAATCTAAAAACATATAAAACACCATAAACCCTCTAAATCCACTAAAACCATTTAAACCCCTAAAAAGGATAAAATGTATAAAAAAAATAAAAATCCATAAAAACTCAAAAATACACTAAAAACCAAAAAAACTATAAAACCATAAAACTCTCAAAATCCCTATAGTCCAAGAAAACATAAAAATCCTAAAAAATTCATAAAAATGTATAAACCAATAAACAACCATAAAAACCCTTATAAAACAAAAAAAAACCCTTATAAAACCATAAAAACACTTAAACCCTACAAACCTAAAAGATTAAAACCCCTAACCCCCCCCCCCCCCAAAACCCTAAAAATCCTTAAAATTCTAAAACAAAAAAATCTAAAAAACCCTAAAACCCATAAAATGTAATAAATCCAAAAAAAAATGAAATACCCCAAGAAACCCCTAAAAAAACATAAAACCCATAAAAACCTAAAATCTGCTAAAAACCATAAAAAACTCTAAAACTTGAAAAAATATATAAAACTCCTAATCCCTATAAAAATCCTAAAAACCCATAATAATCCTTTAAAACATAAAAAACCCTAAAATAGTTAAAAACATACAAAAATTTTAAACCCCTAAAAGATAAAAATGAAAAAAAAATAACAAAATATTAAAACCTGTAAAAACTAAAAACCCCAAAAAACTAAAAAAAACAGAAAAACCAATAAAACCCTAAAACATTAAAAATTCCAAAAAACTTTCTAACCCTTTAAATTTTTAAAAACTATCAAAAAAACCTTCAAACCCTCAAATTCTAAAAACCCACACCCCCAAAAAACCATAAAATCCCCAAAAATTGAAAGAAAACTTAAATCATCTCAAAATCCCTAAAAACACTCAAAATTCATTAAAATCCTTAAAAAAAATACTATCCAAAAAAAGAATAGAAACACTAAAAATAACGAAAAAACCCTAGGAAACCCTTAATAACATAAAAACATTTAAAAATCCTAAAAACCCAAAAAATTATGAATCCCTAAAAACATAAATTCCATAAAAATTGAAAAAAAAACCTAAAAATCCCTAGAATAACTAAAAAACATAAAAATACTAAAAATATGAATGAATGTAAAAACTGTAAAAAAACCCTAAAATACCCAAAGAAAACAATAAAACCCTAAACAATTCAAGCCCCTAAAACCTAAAAAATGCTAAAAACAAAAAATACCCTAGAAACCGTTAAATCCATACAAACTATAAAAAACCCCTAAAACCATTAAAAACCCTAAAAACAAGTAAAAGACCAAAAAACCAAAAAAAACTATAAAAAATCTTTAAGCCCAAAATAATGTTAAAAAACTGACAACCTAAAATCAATAACAAATTTACAAAAAAAACCCAAAAAATAAAAAACCCCATTAAAAACATTAAACCCCATAAATATTCTCATAATCTGTAAAAGCCATAAAAAACATAAAAATCATAAAAAACATAAAAATAATTTAAAATGTAAAAAACACTAAAATCATTGAAAACCCTAAGAAAAAATTTATAACATAAAAGTATAAAATACTGTAAAAAATCCAAAATGGTACAATACCTATAAACAAAAAACCCTTTAAACCATTCAAAAATGATAATACCCCAAAAAAATAAAAATCATAAAAGAACTAAAAATCCCTAATACCATAAAACCCCAAATACCCATAAAAATAATTAAAAACTCTAAAATCATATAAAAACTCATGAAAAACCTAAAATATAGTTAAAATCAATAAAAAAGAAACAAATGTTAAAAAACAATGAGAACCTTAATAAAACAGTAAAAACCAAATAACATGTAAAACCCCTAAAAAACTAAAAATGCTAAAAACCCATAAACCCATTAAATCCCTAAAAACACTAAAAACCTACAAAATTTATAAAAACCCTACAAACCATAAAAATCATAAAAACCTGCTAAAAATCCCTAAAAAAGTAAAACAGATAAAAACATTGCAATTCCATAAGAAAACCATAAAAATATAGAAACACTTAAAACCCATAAACACTAAAAAATGAAAAGAAGCCGAAAATAACAAAAAATAACCTAAAAACATAAGAATCCCTAAAAAAGTTAAAAATCTCCCAAATACCCATAAAAATCATAAAAACAAATCAAAACTTTAAAAATCGTTTTAACCGCTAAATTTTTTAAAAAAACTATTAAAACACATAAAACCCAAAAAAACTAAAAAATACTAACCCCCCCCCCCAAAAAAAATTCATAAAACCCTTTAAACCCCTAAAAATATATAAAACCCTCATAATCAATAAACACCATAAAACCCATAAAAATACTAGAAATTTATGAAAAATAATTTAAACATAACAATCCCTAAATCATTGAAAAATCAAAAGAAAAACATAAAAACACTTAGAATCCCTAAGAAACAAAAAAAACACCAAAACCCTAAAAACCTCGAAAAACAATAAAACCCATAAAACATGCATAAATCACAAAAACCCCTAAAACCATAAAAACCATAAAAACCACTAAAAACACTTGAATTCATGTAAAATCATGAAAACATTAAAAACTATAAAAAATTTAAAACCCTAAAAAACTAAAACATTAAAATTTCATAAAAACCCTAAAACCCACAAAACCTTCAAAATCCCTAAAAACCCTAAAATCTATAAATATATTAAAAAAGATCTAAAAATACCTAAAAAAGTAAAAAATACAAAAACAATAAAATACCTTTGGAAACCTGAAGACCATAAAAACACATAAAACCCAAAAAAATGTAAGAAAAACCTAAAAGATACTTAAAAATTCCCAAAACAAAAAAACTAGAAATACACTATGAAAAAATTAAATACAAAAAAAACTTATAACCACAAATAAATATAAAAATTCTAAAAACCCAAAAAGACCCTAAAAACACTAAAACCCCCCCAAAAAACTCTAAAAACATTAAAACCACTAAAACCCTATAAAACCCCAAATTACCAACTAAAAACTCTAAAGCCCATTTAAATCCCTAAAACATTAAAAATACTATTGAAACTTCAAAACCCCTTAGAAACTCAAAAACCCCAAAAAACCAAAAAAAAAAAATAAAAAAACCTTTAAACCCCTAAACCCCTCAAAATCCCAAAAAACCATAAAAATTGATAAAAATCCTAAAAGTCCCTAACCATTCTGAAAATTATAAAATCCATTAAAATCCCTTAAAAACCCAAGGAAAACCTTAAAAATACCAAAATAGTTGAAATTCATAAAAACCATTAAAACAATGAAAAACATAAAAAAACCCCAAAAGAACCAAAAGATGTAGTAACAAAAAAACCCCTAAAGACCATAAAAAAATGAAATCCTAAACAAACCCAAAAAAACACTAAAAAAACTAAATTCACATTAAATTACTAAAATGTTGAAAAACTCTAAAAACCTTAAAACCTAAAGTACTCAAAAGACATTAAAAACACAAAAAACAAAAAAACCATACCACCCAAAAAACCATAAAAAACCATAAAAATCCCTAAAAATATTTATTAATGTAAAGCCCCCAAAAATATAAAAAACCCCTAAGAAAACAATAAAAAATATAAAACATTTAAAACCAACTAAAAAACTAAAAGCTCTAAAAACCATGAAAACACAAAAACCCCTAAAAACCATAAAAAACTAAAAACGCATAAAACTGCTAAAATCCACTAAAATTTATAAAAATACAACAAACCTATACAAAAATTAAAAATATCTATAAAACCTTAAAAACCCTAAAAAATTATAAAACCCCTAAATACCAAAAATAACAATAAAACCCAAAAAACCAAACAAAACCAAAAAAACCATAAAACAGATCAGAATACCTGAAAACCTAAAAACCAAAAAATCCAAAAAATCCATTAAAATATAAGAAAAATACATAGAAAATATTAAAAACTATAAACTCTTAATCCCTCTAAATACATAAAAACTGCTAAACCCCTAAAAACCCTAAAAATCATAAAACACAGATAAATCTTTAAAAACAACTAAAATACCTATAAACAATAAAGACAGTAAAATCTCATAAAACCCCTAAAAAGATTAAAAATATCTTAAAACCTAAAAAACTCTAAAGAAATAAAAAAACACTAAAACCTAAAAAGAAACCATAAAATCCATAAAATCCTAATAATCTCATAAAAAGTCAAATAAACCCTAAAAAACATAAAAAATACTAAGAGTAACATATAATCCTAAAAAAATAAATGCCCTAAAAAACCAAAAAAATATTTAAACCCTAAAAACTATAAAAACCCTTAAAATCCAAAAAAAACCCCTCAAAATCACAAAACAAATTCCTAAGAACCATAAAAATCCTACAAATGACCAAAAATTAACTAAAAACATAAAAACCATAAAAACCCTAAAACCCCGTAAGAAAACCTTAAAAGCCCAAAAACAACTTAAAACCACTGAAAACCAAAAAATGATAACACCCATAAAATCCAAAAAAGACCATAAAAACCCTAAAATCTCTAAAAACCAAAAAACACCTAAAACTATAAAAATTCCTAAATACACATAAAAACTCTAAAACTACTAAAAACTCTAAAAACCTTTTTAAACCTTAAATAGTTAAAAACTATAAAAATCCTTAAAACCCCTAAAAAACTAAAAAAACCTCAAAAGTTGAAAACCCATAAAACCCATTATAACCCTAAAACCCCAACTAATCCAAAAAACCGTTAGAAAACATTAAAAACCTAAAAACCATAAAGATCCTAAAATTTACTAATGTGCTTAAAATCATAAAATAACCTACAAAAAACAAAATCCCCTAAAAATTCATAAAAACCATAAAGAAACTTAATTTACTAAAAATCTAAAATCAATTAAACCCTTAAATCCATAAACCCCTAATAAAACACCTAAAAACCCATAAAATCCCTAAAAACTCCTAGAAATTATAAAATCCCATTAAACCTATAAAAATATTAAAAAATCTCAAAAACCTTAGAACCCCTAAAAACAAAAAATAACCCCTAGAAACTAAAAATACCCGTGAAAACCCTGAAAACCCTAAATACTCCCAAAATACCCAAAACGTTTTAACCCATTTAAATACTAAAAAAATTAAATATAAATAAAAACATAAAAAACTCCTAGAAACACTGAAAAACCATAAGAAAACCCTAAAAATCTAAAAAAACATAAATCCCTAAAACCTAGAAAACTAGAAAACCCTAAAAACTCCTAAAAAATGTTAACCCCTCACCCAAAAAAATATAAACCCCACTAAAAAAAACCCTTTGATCCCATAAAACATTAAAAATTACAAAAAAATATTAAAAAATCAAAATACTCAAAAAACCCTTTCAAACTCTAAAAACCATTAGAATCCTTAAAACTATAAACCCACATAAAAATCATAAAAAAGCATGAAAAACCACTAAAAACGTAATAAAAACCAAAAAATGATAATATACTCTTAAAAATCATTAAAAACATATAAACATAAAAAATCCCAAAAATCCAAAAAACTCAAAAAACATTAAAAACCATAAAAATCCCAAAAGGGGTCAAAAAACCTAAACACCCAAAAAACATATAAAAATCATAAAAATCCATAAAAATCACTAAAAACAAAAAACATAGAAATACTAAAAACCCATAGGAAACCCTTAAAAACCTAAAAACACAAAATTCCCTTAAAAACCTAAAAACCCTAAAAACTGTAAAACAACATAGAACCCCCTAAAAACAGTTAAAATACATAAAAAACTTAAAATCCCTAAAATAAAAAAATCCCTAAACCCCCTAAAGACATAAAAACACTAAAAACACTTAGAAACCCTAAGAAAATAATAAAAACAATTAAAACCCCTAAAAATATAAAAAATGATAAAACACATAAGAGACACTAAAACTAGCTTGAAACAACAAAAACCCTAAAACCCCCATAAAACCATAAAACTTCAAAAAACACTAAATACTCAATAAACCCATAAAAATGATAAAAACTCTAAAAATCCTTATAAACACTAAAAAACTAAAAAATATATAACCCCAAAACCCTAAAACATTTAAACCCATAATACCCTCAAAATACCTAAACACCCTATTATACCATTAAAACACGAAAATTTCATTAATAATACCTAAAATGTAAAACCCCCTAAAACCCCCGAGAAACCACAATACAAACTAAAAAACCTAAGAAAGTGTAAAACCCCAAAAAAACCTAAAAATAAAAAAACACCTAAAAAGCCTAAAACCCTAGACCAGCAAAAAGCATTTTAAAAACCCAAAATCCCGAAACACTAAATCCCAAAAAAATATCAAAAACCCTATAAACCATAATTTAATTAAAAAATATCTAAAAACATTAAAGTCATAAAAACTACAAAACACTAAAAACAAAAAAAAACATTAAAAACCCAAAACACCTCAAAATCCTTAAAACCCCTAAAATAATTATAAAATACTAATAAATCCCTAAAAATCCCAAAAAATACAAGTGTAACCTGAAACCCTTTAAAACCTGTAGAAAATACTAAAAACATAAGAATATTAAAACCCCTAAAAAACTAAAAAAATTTAAAACCCTAAAGATCCCTAAAATCCCTAAAATCCATAGAACCCCTAATATCCTTAAAACCCAATAAAAACCCTAAAACCATAAAAAACTCTAAAAAACTTTAAACCCCCAAAAACATTTAAAAAATCTAAAAACACTAAAAAATCTAAAAATATCAATAAACCTTAAAATCCTCAAAGAAATATAAAAATGGTAAAACCACATAAAACCCTAAAAATCCTCAAAATACCAAAAATACAAAAAATCAATAAAGTTCCTACAAAACCCTGAAAACCTATAAAATATAAAAAACTCTAAATATCTTAAACAACCTAAGAAATCCTAAAAACACTTAATCCCCCAAAAAAAATAAAAACACTTAAAACCAAAATACCATAAAACCCTAACAATACTCAAAATCTCTAAAAACGATAAAAATTCATAGAAATCCCTAAAAATCCCTAAAAATGCACAAAATAGTAAAATACCTAGAAAACCCAAAGAAATCCTTAAAATCGTAAAACAATTAAATTCCCTAAAATCCTCAAAAATTCTAAAAACCCTATAAACCCTCAAGATCTCTAAAACCCTAACAAATAATAAAAAACCTAAAAATCCTAAAAACCTGGAAAACCCTTAAGAAAACCATAAAAACCTAAAAAAACATAAAAACACAAAAAAAATAAAAAATAGTAAATCCATAAAATCCTTAAAACCATAAAAAAATCCAAAAACATTTAAAGTCCTCAAAACAATAATAAACCATAAAAATCATAAACATTCCCTAAAAGTACTAAAAAATGTAAAAACCCTTATAACCAAGAATACACCTATGAAAACATTAAAAAATAAAAACACAAAAGACCCCTTAAAACATAAAAAAGCTAAAAATCATAAAAACCTAACAATCAGAAAAACCCTAAAACCATTTAAAACCCAAAAAACCCAAGAAGACACCTAAAACCACAAATATCTATAATAACCCTTTAAACTATTTAAAATATTAAAATCCTTAAAATTCGTTTAAAATAATAAAAATTCAAAAAACCATAATCCCCCAAAAAATAATCACACCCAAAAACCCTAAATAACCCTAAAACCATCAAAATCCATTAAACCCTAAAAGATCCTCTAAATCTCCTAAAAATCAACAAAAACATATAACCCCTAAAAACCATGAAACCACCTAATAAAACTAAAAACCCAAAAAACACTTAAAACCACTTAAAAACCTTAAAATTCTAAAAAACGAAAAACCACTAAAAACAATTAAATCCCATAAACCCCTAAAACTACCTATAAATACTATGAAATCCTAAAACTCAAAAAAATCGTATAATATCTTTAAAAAAATAAAATACTCTAATAACATTGAAAACCCATTAGAAATCCACAAAACCCTAGAAACACATAAAACCTATGAAAAAATAAAAAGAATAAAACCCTGAAAATACCCTTAAAAACTAAAAACCTTAAGAACCATTACACCCCAAGAAACATTAAAAACCCTAATACACATTAAAAAAACCAAAGAAACAGAAAAAATTATAAAAACCCTTTAAAAACCTAAAAACGTTATAAAGACATAAAACCCCATAAAACCAAAATAATAAAAAAACCCCTAAAAACTCTAAAAAACTAAAGCTCTACTAAACACCCTCAAAATAGCTAATATCCCTAAAAACATAAAAAAATAAAAAATATCTAAACACCCCAAAAAACATAAAAACCCTAAAAACATGAAATCCCTAGGAAAATCATAAAACCTAAAAACTCTTAAAACTCATAAAAACCAAAAAATGATGAAATCCATAAAAACCCAAAAAACCCAAAAAACCCAAAAATAAATAAAAACACATAAAAACCCTAAAACCACTAAAAAAATATGAATACCCATTAAACACCAAAAAACGATAAAAAATTATAAAAAAATAAAACCCATAAAACTAAAAAAAAACACTAAAACCAAAAAATACCATGAAACCTTTAAACCCCTAAAACACTCAAAATACCAAGAAAATCTAAAACCCCATTAAAAGAATAAAAATACATAAAAATACCTGTAATATAAAAAACCCAAATAAAAATGAATCACTCTAAAGACTAACAAACTTAAACCCCCCAAAAAATGAAATTTTTAAAATTCCTAAATGCCCTAAAACCAATAAAACCACTAAAAAAATAAAAACTAAAATCCATAAAAACCCCAAAAGTAAAGAAAAATTAAAAATACCCATTAAAATCCTAAATATAATAAAAAAGTCAAAAAAAAACCCAAAAAAACAAAAAAACATAAAAGCCCAAAAACCATAAAAACCATAAAATCCCATAACTACTCTCAAAATACAAAAACACATTAAAAACCATAAAAATAAAAAAATACCAAAAATTCCCTAAAACACTAAAACCCTTGAGACATTAAAAAATTCAAAAAATACTAAAATCCTTGAAAACCCAAAAAAATAGAAAACTAAAAAACCCCCTAAAAACCATAAAAAATATAAAATCAATAAAAACTCGAAAACAGAAAAACATTAAAAAACATTATAAAAATAAAAACATTAGAAAATTCTTAAACCCTAAAAATATTTGAAAAATCAAAAAAACCCTAAAACCCCAAAAAACACCTAAAATCCCTGAAAACCCTAAAACCCCTAAAAACACTCAAAATCCCTAATAACCATAAAAACCAATAAAAATACAAGAAATTCCTAAAATCCCTAAGATCATAAAACCCCCCAAAACCCAAAAAAACCCATATGAAAACCATAAACACATAAAAACTCATATAATGCCTAAAAACCTAAAAATTAAAATAACCACAAACACATCAAAAAAATCCTAAAAATCCTAAAATCCTTAAAAACCATAAAACCCCCTAAAACATTAAAAACCCATAAATCCCCAAAAATGCTTGAAAAAAATAAAGAAATATAAAATCCTTTTAAAACCAAAAAATGGTAAAATACATTACAAAACCTTTAAAACCCTAAATTCTAAAAAAAACAAAAAACCCAAAAAACAAAAAAACCCTAATGAAAACTCAAAATCATGAAAAAAGTTTTAAAATAATAAAAATCATAAAAACATTATAAATCATTAAATCCAAAAAAAACCCATCCAAATCTCTAAAAAACCATAATAAATCATTAAAAACATAAAAATACATAAACCCCCATAAAATATCTAATAATTATAAAAAAAATAAAATCCATAAAACCCCTAAAACGATAAAAATCATAAAACCCCTAAAACAGTAAAACTGACTAAATATTATAAAAACCTTTATAACCCAAAAGGATAAAAGAATTATAATAAACATTAGAACCCATAAAAACTAAAAAACAAGTAAAACCTTTAAAACTATGAAACTAAAAAATGCTTAAAATCCTAAAAACCATCAAAATAACTAAAAAACAATAAAAATCCTAAAACACCCTAAAAATACCAAAAACCCAAAAAAGCCTTTAAAACCCTAAAAAACCATATGAAACCCATAATAAACCATAAACACATTAAAGACATAAAAAATACTAAAACAACTAAAAACCCATAAAACCCTAAAAACATTGAACCACTAAAAACAATAAAAACCCTTAAAACTCTATTAAACTATAAACTATATAAATAATTTTAATCCTAAAAAACATTAAAAACTTTAAAAAACATAAGAACCATAAAAAACTCAAAAAACCCCAAAAACAAAAAAAATAAAACCCATAAAAAACCTCAAAATCTATAGAAACAGTAAAAATAAAAAAAATCCTAAAGGACACCTAAAAATGTATGAGACCATATGAACCAAAATAACTCTAAATACATTAAAACCTCAAAACACTTTAAAAAAATAAAAACATAAACAATAAAAATACCTTAAACCCATTAAAAACCATAAAATCTCGAAAAACATTAAAAATCTCTAAAAACCACAAAAACAATTAAAATAACTAAAAACCCCAAAAACCATTAAAATGCTATGAAAATCATAAATACACCCAAAAATTGAAAAACTCATGAAATCCCTGAAAGATAATAAGAGACCATTAAAACCCTAAAAATAATTAAAACCCCTAAAAACATCAAACCATCTAATAACCTTAAAAAACTCAAAAAATTCTTAACCCCATAAAAACAATAACACCCCTATAAACATTTAAAAAACATAAAAACACATAAAAATAAAAAAAAACCTACTAAAAACTATAAAAAAACAATAAACACCAATAAAATGTTAAAAAACCATAAAACTCATAAAACCCTATAAAACCTATAAAACCCATAGAAAAATAAAAAAACACTAAAACCCTTAAAAACCTAAAATCCCTTAAAATTATAAAAAAAATCCCCAAAAATCCCTCAAAAATCATAAAAAAATTAAAATTCCTAAATATTCCATAAAATCTATAAAAACGTAAAAAATGATAAAAACCTTGAAAATGCCTAATAAAACCATAAAAATCTAAAAACACTTACAAACCCCAAAAGTACAAAAAATACATTAAAAACCATATAAACCCTAAAAAACCTAGAAACCATAAACCCTTCAAAATCACTAAAAACCTTGAAAAATCATAAAAAAGAACTAAAAATCCCAAAAACATAATGACCCTAAAAACCTTGAAAACCCATATGAAAACATTAATAAAGTAAAAACACATAAAAACCCAAAAAATCCAGAAAAATCAAAAACTCTAAAAAACCTAAAAACCATATCATCAATAAAAACCCTTAAAACCTTAAAATACCCTAAAACCCTTAAAACCCTAAATAACTGAAATATCTAAAAACCATTTAAACCATTAAATAAGTAAATAAGCTCTAAAATTTATAAAACCATAAAATAATTAAAAAACATAAATTCCCAAAAAACAGTAAAACCATCAAACTACAAAAATCCCAAAAATTCTAAAAATCCTAAAAAATTACAAAATTTCCTTAAAAACATAATATACCTTTAAAACCCTGAAAACAGCTAAGAAAAAAATAAAAAACTGAAAACACTTAAAACCACTAAAAACCAAAAAATCATAAAAATCCTAAAAACCAAAAAAATCTTGAAAAAACATAAATCCCTCAAAATCCATAAAAACACTAAAAGGCCATAAAAAACTAAAAAACCCTAAGAAAATCTAATAAAATACTTTAGACACATAAAAAACCTAAAAAAATGAAAAATACCCTAAATACCCTAAAAACCCAAAACTCCCTAAAAGCCACAAAAACCACTAAAAACATTAAAAACCCCTAAAACCCAATAAAATCCAAAAAACCAACTAAAAAATATAAAACCATTTAAATACTTTAAAATTCTAAAAAACTAAAAAAACCGTAAAATCTCTAAGCAACCATAAAAACACTAAAAAACCTGCAAACCCCAAAAAATCTACAAAATCCCTAAACCCTAAAAACCATAGAATCCTAAAAATAAATAAAAATCTCTAAAATCATAAAAACATAAAAACACGAAGAAAGCAATAAAGTTGAAGAAACCCTAAAAACCCAAAAATGCTAAAAATCATAAAACCCTTACAACACCAAAAATCCATAAAAACCATAGAAAACCCCTAAAACATACTAAAACCCTAAAACCCATAAAAACACTCTAACCCACTAAAAACTATAAAAACCTATCAGACCCCAAAAAAATTAAAAATTATAAAAAAAATTAAAGTCTTAAAAACACAAAAAACCCCTAAAAACCCAAAAAACATAAAAAATCATAAAAACCTTCAAAAACCATACAACCCAAAAAAAACCATAAAATTACAAAATTCTATAATAAATTAAAAACCATTAAAATCTTTTAAAACCCCTAAAAAAACCATAAAAAAGAACTAAACACCTAAAAATATAAAAATGCTAAAACTTCTAAAAACACTAAAACCCTAAAAACCTTAAAAATCCTAACAACCTTTAAAAACTAAAAATACAAATAAATCCCAAGAAACGTTAAAAACCAAAAATAATAAAAAATCCGTAAAACCCCCGAAAAATAAAAACCTTGAAAACAACTGAAAACTACAAAAAACCTAAAAATATTTTTAAATCACTAAAAAACTTAAAAAAATTATTAAAGCCCTAAAAGAACATAAAACACTAAAAAAACCTAAAACCATTAAAACCCTAAAACCCTATATAATCCCTAAAACCCACTAAAAACTATAAAACCCCTTTAAAAACCTAAAAGGTTTTAAAAAAAATCAAAAAACCATAAAAACCCTATAAATTCAATGAAACCATAAGAAACCCAAAAATCACTTGAACCCCCAAAATCCCCCAAAATCTATAAAAACCATAAGATTTCAATAAAATCCCTAAAATTTCTAAAAATATAAAAACCCTAAACACACTATCAAGACCATACAAAAACTAAAAAAACTTAAAATCCAATAAAGCCTTCAAATAATTAAAAACACAAAAAACGCTAAAACACAAAAAAAACATAAAAAACCATACACCCAAAAAAATTAAAAACATAGTAAAATAAATAAAAACCCTTTAATCCCAAATAATTTTAAAAAATCTAAAAAACTAAAAAACCCTAAAAAACTCAAAGAAAAACCTAAGAAACCAAAAACCCAAGAAATCCAAAAACACATAAACCCCCAAAAAATCAATAAAATGCCTAAAAAACCCCAAACACACTAAAATTCCTTAAAAACATAAAAACCCAAAAGCCTAAAGAAAACTATAAAAACATAAAAACACATAAAACCCCTTAAAACCCTAAAAATGTGAAAATCACTAAAAACCCTAAAAATACCCTAAACCCATAAAAAAACTAAAAACCTAAAACCCCACAAAAAACAGAAAAACCCAAAAACCCCATAAATTTACTAAACACTAAAAAAACAATTAAACCATTAAACACATTTAAAAACTCAAAGAACCTTAAAATACCCAAAAACTCAAAACCACCTAGAAACCAAGAAACCCCCTAAAAACCCCAAAAACCATAAAATTTCAAAAAACCTAGAAAATACCAAAAACCAATAAAAATATTAAAAAAATACATCAAATTCCCTAAAAGTATAAAAAACTGAAAAAACCCTGATAAATTCTATGAAATCCTTAAAAACCATAGAAAAACTAAAACCCCAAAAATGTAAATAACTCTAAAACCCCAAAGTCCCTAAAAACTATAAAAACCAATAAAAACTATAAAAATAATTAAACCCCTATAAAACTCTTAAAACTCGCACTAAAACACTAAAAACCCTTTAATCCCTTAAAATGTCCAAAAACAAAAAAAAATTACAAAACATAAAAAATACAAAGAAACCCCTTAAGTCCCAAAAAACTGTAAAAGCCTCAAAAACCAGAAAATCCTAAAAAATATTCAAAACCCTAAAAACCATAAAAGCCTAAAAATCCCAAAAGAATCCATAAAAATGTAAAAACAACTAAAAACTTCCAAAATCCAAAGAAAACCTAAAAATATGAAAAACCATTAAAATCCCTAAAAAACTAAGAAAATCAAAAAATCGCTAAAACCCATAAACACCATAAAAACACTAAATCCCACTAAAAAAATTAAAAACAAAAAAAAACACATTAATACAAAAAAAATCCAGTAAATACTCTAAAAATAATTTACAACCCTAAAATTTTTAAAACACTCAAAAAAATCTAAAAATCCCTAAAACCCAAAAAAACAAAAAAAATCCATAAAAACACAAAAAACCATAAAACCCTCAAAATACCAACAAACCCTAAAACCCTATAAAATCTTAAAAAATATATAACAATTCCTAGAAGCATAAAAAACCATAAAAACCTAAAATCCGCAAATAAAAATACAAAAACATAAAAATAGTTAAAACTCTAAAAAAACTATAAACACTAAAATCCCGAAAAAACAAAAAAAACCTAAATCCCATAAAAATCCCTTAAATTCATAAAAACAATAAAACCCCACAAAAAACTAAAAATAACTAAAAACTATAAGACCCATTTAAACTCAAAATAATATAAAAAAACTATAAAAATCATTTAAAACCAAAAAAATTCAACCCCCAAACCCAAAAAACCCAACCCTTAAAATCCATAAAAAACATAAAAACCAATAAAAACATAAACCCACTAAAACCTTTAAATAACTAAAAGGCCCTGAAATACTCAAAAAATTAAAACACTAAAAACCCAAAAAATACCTAAGAATACAAGAAAACCATAAAATCACATAAAACTCTTAAAAAACCTAAAAAATATTAAAAACCCTTAAAATTCTAAAACCCCTAGAACCTAAAAACACTAAAGATCCCTAAAAACTCTAAAAACCCTTAAAACCCGAAAAGATAAAAAAACCCCTAAAAATGTAAAAAATAGTAAAAAATATAAAAACCCAAATATGATCTTATAAACCTAGAAATAATTATAATAACTAAAAACCTCAAAATCCCTAAAAGACCTAATGCCCCAAAACCCCCAAAACCATACAGACCCCTTAAAAATAAAAACCCCAAAAAACACATAAATAATCCATAAATACCACTTAGAACCCTAAAACCCCATTAAAACCCCCAAAATCCCAAAAAACCATACAAAATCCTAAAATCCCCAAAACCCCTAAAACACTATAAAAAATTAATATCACAAAAAATATAAACAACTAGTAAATCAAAAAAAAATTAAAAACTGTAAAACCACTAAAAAAACATAAAAACACCAAAAAATCGAAAAAAACCCGACAAAATCCAAATAACCCTAAAACCTTTAAATAACTAAAAGGCTATGAAATATTCAAAAAATTAAAACTGTAAAAACCCAAAAAATACCTAAGAATACAAGAAAACCATAAAATCACATAAAAATCTTAAAAAACCTAAAAAATATTAAAAAGCCTTAAAATGCTAAAAACCCTAGCACCTTAAAAACACTAAAGATCCCTAAAAACTCTAAAAACCCTTAAAACCCGAAAAGATAAAAAACCCCTAAAACTGTAAAAAATAGTAAAAAATATAAAAACCCAAATATGATCTTATAAACCTAGAAATAATTATAATAACTACAAACCTCAAAATCTCTAAAAGACCTAATACCCCAAAACCCCCAAAACCATAGAGACCCCTTAAAAATAAAAACCACAAAAAACACATAAAAATCCATAAAGACCATATAGAACCCTAAAAACCCATTAAACACATGAAGATGTTAAAAAATAGAAAAACCTAAAAAACTAAAAAAACACTACAAACCAACAAAAACCCCTAAAAATGTCAAAATCCATTAAACTTGTAAAAATAATAAAAAAATCCCTAAAAATGACTAAAAGATAAGAATATCTAAAAACCCTGAAAACCCTAAGTTAACCTTCAAAACCAAAAATCAATAATAACCCTTAAAACCTAAAATTATAGAGACCCTATAAAACTGTAGACCCTTAAAACACTAAAACCATTGAAATCTCTAAAACATTAAAAATTGTAAATAATCCTAAAAAGACGTAAATATTCCAAAAATCATTCAAAAACCCCTAAAAATCATTAAAATACCAAAAAACCCTTATAAAATGAAAAAAAAAATAAAACCCTATAAAATTACTAAAAAACCCCCCAAACCCCAAAAATACCCTAAAACCACTAACAAAATCATAAAACATAGAAAAACATAAAACCCAAAAAAACCTAAAAAATGCTAAAAAGCCTAAAAACCATAAGAAACTTTAAAACCCTCAAAATCCATAAACCCTAAAAACCCATAAAATTATATTAAATCCCTAAAAATCCATAAAAATGTAAAAACCCTAAAAAAACTCTATAAAACCATTAATAACATAAAACCAATTTAAACACCTAAAACCTAAAAAACTATAAAAAACAAAAAAAACCCTTTAATAAGTCATTTGTATGCCAAAACACATAAAAACCATAAAAATCCCATAAAATTAAAAACCCTAAAACCCATTAAAACTATAAATCAATCAAAACTATAAAGACCCTTTAAACCCTTAAAAATGATAAAAAACTATAAAAACCATAAAAATTATTAAAAAACTCAAATAAAACCTAAAACTCAATAAAAAGGAAAAACACTTCAAACCCAAAATCCCTCAAAATCCCAAAAACTCTAAAAACCATATAAATCCTATAAAATATCTAAATCCCTAACAAACATGAAATTACCTATTATAAAATTCCAAACCTAAAAAACTTAAAACCCCTAAAATGATTAAAATTCTAAAACCCCAAAAAAACCCGAAAACCCTAAAAACCATAAAAAACTAAAAATTATTAGGAATTCTAAAATACTATGAAAACCCTTAAAAAACAATAAAACCATAAAAATATTAAAACCCTAGAAAACGTAAAAAATGCAAAAAATCCCTAAATCCCTTAAAATTATCTAAAACCCATAAAACAACCTAAATCATTGAAACCACTAAAAACCATAAAACCCTCTAAAACCCAAAGAAAACCAAAAACCTAAAAAAATACAAAAAAAATCATTCAAGTCCCTATAATGTTAAAAAATCTAAACACCCATAAAAATTAAAAAAACCTAAAAATCGAAGAAACCCGTTAAAACCCTATAAATCCTAAAACCCTAAATACCCATAAAACCCCTCAAATTCCCTAAAAACCATAACAACCATAAAAATAGTAAAAATCCATAAAAACCAAAAAATCAAAAAATGTTGTGGAACCCTATAAAAATATTGAAAACCTAAAAAAAAATCAAACCCCTGAGAATGCTAAAAACTAAAATACCCCCTAAAACCATAAACAACATTAAACCAAAAAAAAACCCTTAAAAACATTAAATCCCCTAAAAACGAAAAAAATCTAAGACTCCTATAATCCCCTAAAAATATTTAAAAAAGCTATAAAAACACTATATAAAAATAAAAAAACCTGAAACCGCCCAAAAACCATAAAAACCTAAAAACCTTAAAAACCCAAAAAACCCAAAAAAACCATCGTAAACCTGAAAACCCCTAAAAATATCTAGAAATCCCTAAAAAATAACTAAAAATCAAAAATAAGATAAAAAAACCTAAAACCCCTTATGAAAACATTAAAAACCAAAAAACACTTAAAATCCAAAAATATATAAGAATGCTAAAAACACTAAAAACATTAAAAACAAAAAAAAACCAACAAAATACCTAAAAAAACACAAAAAAACAATGAAAATCCCAAAAAACACTAAAACCCCATAAAATCCAATAAATATCCCTAAAAGTCTCTTAAATGTAAAAAAACACCTAAAACCCCTAAGAAACCCATACAACTAAAAGGAAACATAAAACCCCTAAAAAAATAGTAAAACATATAGAAGACCCTAAAAACTGTAAAAACTATAAAACCCCTAAAACATTAAAAATATAGATACCAAATAAACCTCTAAAAACTCAAAAACCCCTTTAAAAACCTAGAAATGTTAAAAAAAATATAAAAACCATAAACCCCTAAAAACTCAAAATTTCCATAAAAAACCAAAAAATACACAAAAAACCTAAAAATATCCTGATTGACATCAAAATACCAAAAAGTCATAAAAATCCAAAAAATCCTTAAAATCCCAACAACATAAATAAACCATGAAACCCTGAAAACCCCTATGAAAACCTTCAAAACCTAAAAAATATAAAACCCCTAAAAACATAATAAATTATAAAGGCTGTAAAACCCCCAAAAAACCATAAAAATTATAGAAATCCCCAAAAACCATAAAATCCCAAAAAAAAACTCCTAAAAACCATAACACCATTAATGTCTCTTAAAACCCTTTAAACCCCAAAAACTTTTAATAGAATATATGAAACCCTATAGACTCATATAAACCATAAAAATCCACAAAACCCCTAAATACTATAAAAACCCATAAACCCCTCAAAATCCCTAAAAACCATACAAAAATAAAAATCGTAAAAAACCATAAAATACCTAAAAATATAAAAAATCCTAAAAACAGTAAAAATGCTATAATAACCTCAAGAAAAATTAAATCCCCCAAAAACCTAAAAGACATTAAAAACTCATAGAGACACTAAAACCCACAATGCCATTAAAATTTCAAAAACCATAAAAAATTTCATAAAACCCATAAAACCCCTAAAAACACAAAAAACTCTAAAACCTATTTAAATAACTAAAAATATTTAAAAAATATAAAATACCAAAAAAACCCTAAAAACTCAAAAAAACCAAAAAAAAAACAAAAACCCCATGAAAAAACAAAAACTCTAAACACCCTAAAAATTACCAAAATCCCTA
The DNA here is from genome assembly GCA_963277665.1 of Viscum album. Lineage (NCBI taxonomy): Eukaryota > Viridiplantae > Streptophyta > Magnoliopsida > Santalales > Viscaceae > Viscum > Viscum album. Next base: position 405,167,680 of record OY728148.1, on the reverse strand, counting down.
AAACCATAACAAACATAAAATTCCTAAAAATCCATTAAAATGTAAAAACCCTAAAAACTGAAAAAAACATAAAAAACTAAAACACAAAAACCCACTAAAAACCTAAAACTACAAAAAACATAAGACCCTAAAAACCCTAAAATGTTAAAAAAACCACAAAACCTTAAAAACAAAAAAACTAAAAAAACCCAAAAACCCAAAAAAACAATAAAAATCCCAAAAAATCCTCAAAATACCTAAAATTCGTAAAAATCATAAAAATCATAAAAATCATAAAAATCCTAAAGAAGACATAAAAATACCTGAATTCATATAAAAACCTAAAAAACATGAAAACCCCTAAGAAAATCTTAAAAACATAAAAACACTTAAAACCCCTAAAAACAAAAAAAAATATGCTAAAAATATTAAAACACTAAGAAACCGTAAAAAATAATAAAACCTCCAAAAAACCTTAAAAACCCTAAAAAACCATAAAACCCTAAAACACCAGTAAAAATAATTTAATACCCAAAAAATGTTAAAAACTCTAAAAACCTGAAAAACCATAATAACTTTAGAAAAAAACCCCTAAAACCACAAAAAACCATAAAACCCCTAAATCCCTTAAAACCCCAATACCCTCAAAATCCCTAAAACCTTAAAAACCATAACGTTCATAAGAAAAAACAAAAACTCTTATAAAAAATTAAAAACACGTTAAATACCTAGAGAAACCATTAAATAAATTAAAATCCTAGAAATACTTAAACCCCAAAAAACCAAGAAATGCTAAAAAACATAAATCCCTAAAAACTGTGAAACCCCTTTAAACAATAAAAACCCTAAAACATATAAAACATATAAAACCCATAAAAACCATTAAAAACTATAAAAACACTTTAAACCCCCAATAATGGAAAAACCACATAAAATCCTAAAAACCCTAAACTTCTCAAAATACCAAAATACCAAAAAAACCATGAAAACCTTAAAAACCCTAAAAATCACTAAAAACACTTAAATTCCATAAAACCCTAAATATTATAAAAATATCTAAAAAATATCTAAAAAATCTTTAAAAAAACACTAAAAAACTAAAAACCCAAAAAAATCCTTAAAAAAGAAAAAACACTTAAACCCCTAAAAACAACAAAATGCTAAAAACCCTAAAAACTAATAAAAACAATGAAAACCCTAAAAACATTAAACAAACGTAAATAAAACCTTAAAACCAATAAAAATATTAAAAGGCTTAAAACCCCTATAAACATTAATAAACTATAAAAACACTAAAAACTCTAAAAACTAAAAAAAACCAAAAACCCCAGAAAACAATAGAACCCCTAAAATTCATAAAACTAAAAAAAACTAAAATCCCTAGGAACACGAAAAAACTATAAAATTTCTAAAAATACCTTAAAATGTAAAATACCATAAAACCAAATAAACCCCTAAAAAATATTAAATATATAAAAACACTTAAAACCCATAAAAACCTAAAAATGCTAAAATCCCTAAAATCCATAAATATCATAAAACCAAAAAAACACTAATAAAATTGAAAAACCCATAAAACCCCATAAAAACCATAAAACAAATAAAAACTCTAAAAACCCATTGAACCAATATAAAAATTTATAAGATCTAAAAATCCTAAAAATGCAAAAACTAAAAATAAAACCAAAACCCAAATAAATTCAAACAACCCTAAAAACCTAAAATTCCATAGAACAAAAAAACGTATAAAAATTATAAAAAATCCTTAAAATTCCTAAAAAATTATAAAAACATAAAACCATGAAAATATATAAAAACTAGAAAAAAATAAAAATAGTTAGATGTCCCATATAAATAAAAACAGTAAATATATTAAACCCCCTAAAAACTCTAAAACCAATAAAACCCCCAAAACCCCCCTAAAAACCGTTATTGACCCTTAAAAACCATTTATACCCAAAAAATACTAAAAAATATAAAAAATATTTAAACCCTTAAAACATTAGAAAACTCAAAAAAACCATAAAAACTCTGAAAACTCCAAAAAAAACCCTTAAACACAAAAAAACCTAAAAACATTAAAACCCTAAAACCCCTCAGAATCCCTAAAAACTAAAAAAAAATCCCCATAAAAATAATATATAATCCGTAAACACTTGAAATCCCTAATAAACTTGAAAAACCAAACTAAAACCTCAAAAAACTAAAAACACTTAAAACCCTAAAAACCCTAAAAACCTAAAAATGCTAAAAACCAAAAAACCCTAAAAAAATCCTAAATCCCAAAATAATACCCAAGGACCTAAAAAACCAAAAAAACATAAAATCCTTGAAAATCAATAAAAACCCTAAAACCCATTTAAAACCCTATAAACATTAAATAACATTATAATTATTTAAAACCCCTTAAAAACTCAAAAAACCTAAAAAATACAAAAAAAACATAAAAACTTAAAAACCATAAAACCTTAAAACCCCTAAAAACCACAAAATAACAGAAACCCTAAAACCATAAAAATCTTAAAATCACTAAAAATGTAAAAACCATAAAATCAATAAAAATCGTAAAAATATAAAAACACATAAAACCCCTAAAAAATAAAAACATTAAACCCCTAAAAATACTAAAACCCCCGAAAACCTTAAAATTTGTAAAATTAGTAATAACCATAAAAAGCATAAAATAGAAAAAATCCATAGAAATTAATAAAAACTCAAAAATCCCAAAAAGACACTAAGAAACCCTTAATACCCTAAAAACACATAGAACCCCTAAAAAATAAAAAAATTCTAAAAAAAATAAAAACCCTAAAAGACCATAAGACCCCCAAAAAAATTAAAAACTGAAAAAAAATTAAAAATTAAAAAACCCTTAAAACCCTATAAAAACTCTATAACCCCTTCAAAACCCTAATATTGTTAAAAAATAAAGAACCTAAAAAAGCCTAAATACTAAAAAAACCCTGAAAACACCAAAAAACACCAAAAACCTCTAAACCTCTCAAAATTCTTAAAAACCATAAAAATCATCAAATTCCTCAAAATTCTCTAAAATCACTAAAAATGTAAAAACCATAATAACCCCTCAAAAAAACCTTAAAAACCTAAAAACAGTAAAACCCCAAAAAACTAAAATAAGAAAAAACCTCATAAAACACTTTAGTTCCCTAAAAATGTTATAAGACACTAAAAAACGTAAAAACACTAAAAAACTCCAATAACGCATAAAAACCCAGAAAACCACAAAAACCCCCAAACCCTCAAAATCTATAAAAATTCAAAAAAAAAATCTGAAAAATGCCTAAAAATCCCTAAAACTAAAAAAACCTATAAAAACCTGAGAACACCTAATAAACCCATAAACCGTTATAACATTAAAAACTTTAAAATACTATTGAAACCATTGAAAAACTGAAAAATCCCTAAAACCCCCATAAACATAAAAAACATAAAAATCCAAAAAAACCCTAAAAACACTTAAAATCCATTTAAAACCATAAAAATCCTATTAAATCACTAAAATCCATAAAAATGTAAACAACCCTAAAAATCATTGAATCCCCTAAGAAGACCTTAATTACATAAAATATTTCAAACCCTTAAAACCCTTAAAAGGCTAAAAACCTTGAAACCACTAAACCCTCAAAATCCCTAAAAACCTAAAACCATAATAAACTAAATAATCCTAAAAATCCATAAATATGTAAAAACTCAAAAAACCATAGAAAACCAAAAGTAAAACATAAAACCTAAAAACAGTTAAAACCCATAAAAACCTAAAAGATAATAAACCCCTTAAAAAACATAAAAACCAAAAAAACCAGAAAACCTTAAAATCTCTTAAAATATTAAAAACCCCAAAAATGAATAAAAAACCCTAAACCACTAAAAAATCTAGAAACCCTTTAATACACTAAAAATGTTAAATAATCTAATAACCTTAAAAATCTGAAAAACATGAAAAACCCAAAAAACAAAACACCCCTAAATATCATAAAAACACTAAAATACCATAAAACCCTCTAAATCCCAAAAAACTATAACAACCAATAAAAATCCTAATAAATCCCAAAAAAAATCTATAAACATGGAAAAAAACTAAAAATATAAAAACCATAATAAGATCCTAAAACCCTAAATACGCTTCCATAAAAACCCTAAAAACCATAAAAACCACAAGTATTCCAAAAAATAACTAAAAAATAAAAAACCCTAAAACCCTAAAAACTCATTAGAATAAAATAAAAACAAAAAATAAATTAGAACACCTAAAACCTAAAAAATTATAAAAAACCCAAAAAACACTAAGAAACCCTAAAATCCCTAAAAACCATAGAAATCCCTAAAAACGTTAAAATATCCTAAAACCCAAAAAAATATCCTAAAACCACTAAAAACTGTAAAAACCCTCTAAACCCCAAAAATGTTTAAAAAGTATAAAAAGCATAAAACCCCTAAAAACTCAAAAAACCCTAAAACCCCAAAAAATTATAAAAACAGTAGAAATCCTAAAAACCACAAACCTCTAAAAATACCTAAACACCCTAAAATAATATAAAAATAATATAAATCCCTAAAAATACCTAAAATATAAAAACAATGGAAAAATTGTTAAAATAAAAAAACACTTATAGCCCATAAAAACATCAAAATTGTTAAAAAAAACCATAAAACCCCTAAAAACTTAAAACCCTAAAACCCATAAAACCCATAAAGACACTAAAACTCTAAAATTACATTAAACATCTAAATATTTTAAAATCCTCTAAAAAACCTTACAACCATACAAAAAATAGAAGAAAACCTCAAAAAAACCATAAAACCCCTAAAACCCCCTCAATATCCCTTAAACCCTAAAAACCATAAAACTCATGAAAAATACCTAAGAGGCCCTAAAATCATAAAATACCTAAAATCAAAAAAACCCATGATACATGATCTAAGGTCCCTTAATAATTATATTAAGAACCTTGTTCAATGTTCACGTGTTGAGCACTCAGATCTCCATAAGAAAACAAGTGAGAAGTTCTATAAATGAATTAAATATGGAAGAAATGAGAGATTTGTTCTAGGTAGAACCCAAAGAGAATAGGTATCCAATAACATCATCCATAATATTCCACAAATAATGACCAATCCTTTAATAAGTGAATATTATATAAAGAACACAATTTTTTCTAGAAAAAATCATCATAATAACATTACCTTCATTTATGATGTTCAAAGAGTAAAAGGGGTGGATATTTATATATGCATAGTGGTAGTAAAGTCTAAAATCTAGCTTACACTAGTAAAAAAATTCTAAATTATTATTTTAAAAATTTTGGTACATGATAATGATTTTAAGGAACATATATCAAACCCTTTTGGAATGTAAGACATTAAGCCCAACTATTTTGAATTTGAAGTTTCTAAGGTAGGGTGGGATTTAAATTCATATCATACCAAGGGATGAGACTCTACAATAATGTGTTGGACTTAATTTTTGTAAATATAGGGCTAGATTATTTCCCTGGTCAAGGGTATTGGGACTACCCTATGAATTTCTGGATTAATCTATTTAAGGCCTCCTTCATTCTCTTAGTTTGTTCCCTTGTCATCAGGCCAATAACTCCTTGCAATGGGTTTTGTGAAATCATATATATTATGACCTCATAATCAGTTCCTCCATAAACCACTATATGACCACTTCATCCATGATACTCATCATCACCTCCCTTCAAAAAATGATTTGTCCTCGAATCTGAAAAATCAAAGGGAGAAAGACCAGAAAAACTAAAGTTGGCACTAACATTTCCATAAAAGTAAGGGAACTCAGCCTTCTAGGAATTATAATTTATGTTATCTAAGACATGGAAATTTACATCTTATTATTGATGAATTTTTTTTATCGATAAGAACATCTATTTTTTCACTTTTTTCATACCACACCACATAGATCAAAAGTAGATCATTTCCAACACTTCATTTCATGATCACCATATTCTTGTAAAAAATAAACAACCAAGGAATGGATTCATGGGTTAACAGAATTCGTAGTAAAATAATTATTTATTTATTATAATCATTATAGTTTCTCCTCCTCTAAATCTCTCTTTATCTCACTAAATTTAATAATAAACTCAATTTTCCCTAAGAACTCTTTTTTACACTTGTTTTTACTCATGTTTTGAACTCTTTTCTTTCCCACATTTCTTTTGATGTCATTAATACCTCCTTTTTCAATTATTATTTTTTCCATTCACTTTATTTTATCTCTATTTTATTTTTCACTATTTTTCTAATATTTATCAATCCTCAGTTGGACTTCATAGGATTGAAATATCATCAAGGTTTTAAGTATAACCATCCCTTATTTGTATATAGAAGAATAGTGGTTGTTGTTTCTATCAAGTGTGGCCCATGTATCAATGTTCAATGGCCTTTACAAAATCATATGACTATCATGCTTGGGATGAACATCACATATCAACTTGTCTTCATAATTACCAATAGAAATTGGATATTTCACTTAATTTGTCATTTTAACATTCACACTATCATTTAACAATTAAAATCTATAATGCCTAAGAATCTTGGTCAAAGATAAACCGAATTTATCAAACATAAAACCACTTGATACATTTTTATAACACCCCACATCAGTGATCATTCTGCATACCTTATATTTGATCTCACATCTCCTATAAATTTTTTTCTCTATTTTCACTTCATCATGTTCTCGTTTGCGTTAACCACTAAAATCACGTTTTCCCAAAAACATTTATCCTTCTACAGGGCTCTCTATTTCCACATCTTAACACTCCTCAAGTTGAGGAATTTCAGCTACACTTGATCTATCACTAATATAATATCCATTATCAAAAGTAATCATGGTCCAATTATTTTTGAATTTTGAAAAAAAATGTACAAATAATTTACAATTAAAACATTTGATATCATATAATTTTGAAACATCCTTACCATATGTTTAACATTTGGATTTTAGAAATAATGGTTTTTGTTTTGTCACATAAATTTAATATATTTGGTGTTTACTTACATGTTATTATATTTTGGAATCCTTAAAATATAAATAAAATTTATAATCTATACCATAATAAGTAAGTTTAATCCTTTTTTACTTTACATGCCTCTCCTCTTTAGTATCCATGTTAAAGAGATCCTTCATATCCAAATAGTGGTGAATGATCACAATGTCTCGAATGTTATGGTTCAGGTTGTTCCAAAACCCTTCCATGGTGGTCTCTCACTAATCATCAATATTTTCTCAAATCACGATGATCTCAATCTCCTTATGACACTCCTCAGCACTCATATCTCCTTGTTTCAAACCCTATAACTTAAGGAACAAATCATTATAAAAGTGGCTAGAAATAAACCTCATACACATTACCACATTTATCTACTCCCATGTGAGGGTGGGTCTTTCTAAACATTCACATCTAATCACTTGTAGTTTGATCCACCAAATACAAGTACAGTCGGTGAATTCCACAACTGCTTACTTCACCTTATTCTCATCCTAATAGTTCTAACAATAAAAGCATGCTATAGTTTTCATTCCCATTACTAGTATGTTTTGAGATCATTCATACACTGGAATTAAGTGATCCTAATATTTAATCCTATAAGAGCATTAGTTTTCCTCTATGGTTCTTGATTTATCTGAATTTCTGACTTGTAAAAATCATAAAACTCATCCTCTTATTTGATGAACCTCCTCCTTGATGGTGCTCCAAATTCGGAAGAGGATTCCAATTCTTCCATCGTCGTATTTAACCATTGTAATTATTCATTTAATTCCCTCAAAAACAAATTAATTTATGTTTCATTGGATTTACTCACCTACTCTATTTAATAATACTACATGAAAATTTTATGAGAAATGAATAGTGAAATTACACACTCCCTCACATGTTTATACATTAAAATATTATGTTCTATTGGGTTTCACTTAATTTTAGATTTTTTAACAAATAGTAAGACTCTTTTCTTTTACCACTTAACTTTCATCCTATATTATTATTACCCAATTACATAAAATCAAAAGGATAATTGGAGTTTGTAAATCCCAAAATATAATTCAAAGATAAAATTCATTGTGGGTTCAAGAGGAAAATTTTGGAAGGTTAAGAAAGTGTTGGAATAAAAATGTTAAATGGACACAGGACTCAATATGATGCAATTTTTTTGGAATTCATTTTTTTATTTTTGGGATATTTTTTGAATATATATTGTAGCAAAAATATGAATTTTAGAAATTTAAATATAAGAACATGGATAATTTGAAACATGAAATAGAATCAAAGTGATTGTTGTTCTATAACATCCCTCCCGTCCTCATTGGATTGAGAAGTGGTAGAGAGCTACTAAGACATATGTTACATACCCAAGACACCAAATGATGGAAATAAATTCTAAGGGACTTGTAAATAGTTGGGAGATAATTTTAGCTTTTAAGATAAAATGACCAAACAAAGGATAAATATAACATCCAAACTTCTTAATTATTCATGAGTACTAAAATACAAGAAAATACGAGACTAAACCAAAAGACAATATATGAGTACAAGGGGGACCAATGTGATATAACCAATGGAACTAAATGATAACAAAACCAAAAGACATAAAAGATACCAAAAACAACTCCCAATATACTTCATTCTCAAAATCCACATGCCCAACCCACGATATCAACATGTATTACCAAATAACTGGGATAGCATGCCTTTATCTGTGTCTTGATATATAACATCTGTAAATAAATCATAATGACCAACAAGGGTTGAGTATAAAACTCAGTAAGATTTACCAAATGTATTTTTGACTTAGGACACTAGGATTGAACATGTTAGCACATTTATATAAAATATAATAGAAACCATTTAAATAACGTTATATCTAAAAAAAGTTTTCCAATGAATACAATAAAAAATTCATTATAAACCACTTTTTTCAAGGAATTGATAAACAACTAACAAAATCAATTTTCAAGGAACAAAAAAAACATTTTCATAATTTTTCATATTATGATATGGAATATAAATTTCCATGTCCACACACATCCTCAACACAGAAATATAGACACACAAAATAGGTATCACCATTGACAGTGTAACATCACGTCTATACTCTGTCCTTTTGATGGCGATACTTCATGGCCGTTATCCATTTCATTCACCTAATTCAAAAATTTTATGACCAAATCCTGTCAAAAAATTTCAATAAAATAATTTAGAGAAATACATTACTTACATGAACCAAACATACTTTTAAAACCCGAAATTTAAATTTAGAAATAATGGTTTTCCAAAAATCCATCCAATTCAGATCATTTCCAAAACCATAATTAAAACTTAAATTACATTAAATCACAACAAAAATTTTAATAAAATTTCAAGAAATTAAAACAATTTTAAATTAATACTTAAATTTATAATCAATAGTATTTGAGAGAGAATCCACCTACCACTCAAAATTTCTAAAAAAATAAATAATGAAACAAAAACTTTTACAAACCATCATAAATATTCATGATTCCAACACTGATATCATTCCCTTCAATAAAAACAATCATATTACATAAACATTGACATAAGAAAACATGAATATATCCTTAATAAACTATATACATCATTAATTAATAGTAAAGATGAACATATCTAGGGAAACTACTGAAGAATGATCACTTATTGATGAATTTGGGTTTCCAATGCACATGGATTCACTTAGGAAGGAATCTCAGACCGAAATGAATTGTCTACACTGACTTGGGAGGAAATGAATTTGTGTTATGGAATATTTAAGTAATACATGATTGGTTTATGAGGTAAACTATATTATATCAACAATATTTAGATCTAATTTTCCATGGTTCGTGGTTAGGGCACATGATTAGAAAAACTGTGTGCTAACCGTGCACGATCCACTTCCACCAAAAATACCTCAAATAGTTGGCTCACATGATTAGATAAAACATGCGAAAACTATTTTATACTACACTATGAAACATTAAAATATCTCTACAAGGAATCCATATGGTTTTTCTAAACTGTGTACAAAACCATGCACATCCCCAGTATCCACTGTTTTAGTTTCATGATTTTTTTAATGTGTTTCACAGTTTCTACTAACCACGCTCAAACTATCAACCTCCAGAAAATAAAAAAACTATTCAAAGCTCATATGGACCTCTTGAAACATAAACAAATCATATTATATACTTAAAAACATAAATAGATGGTTAATTACCTAAAATATAGGGTGCCTAATTCTCCCTAACATTGGTCTTTTTATTCTCAAAATGTAGAAAACCAAGGTTGTTCCTGAAGTGTTTAGGCCATAAATTCATCATTTACTTTTCATTTTATTTTGTTTTCTATTGAGTACAAATGTGTTTACATAAAACCCTCACTATACGAAAACTTTTACTATTTAATAATTTTTATTTCATATAAAAGATCCAAACTATCTCATGTACCACCATAGAATCCATATCTAGGTCAACATGATCCCATCAAATCACATGGTCAGGGTTAGGTTGATACTTTTTCAATTGATAAACATTAATCACATTATGCACTAAACTGAACATTGGAAGAAAATATATTTGATATTCTTTCTCACCCTCCTTTTCAAGTTTCTCAATAGGTCAAATGTATCAAGGAGATAACTTTATTATCATCCCAAAATGATGATTATCAAGACATGTAGAGGTACCATGGAATACTAAACCACATAATCCAAATAAAAATTTCCATCCATGAGGATCCACATATGAAATCTGATAATTATGTGCACTCTCTATCCTCTTTCTGATTAACTGAATCTTCTCTATTGTCTATCACATAACACTTTGTCCAACCAGTGAAGTCTCACCCATTTAAACCTAATAAAGTGGATAAGAACACGTACACGCAAAAAAATATTTAAAATTGTCCACATATATCGAGTCCTAATAATTTTTTTATATGAATACTCCATTAATGGAATGTGCTCCTCCCATACGGAACCAAAATCCACTACATAAGATCTAGGAATGTCCTCCAATGTTTGTATCATCCTTTTGGATTTTCCATCATTTTGAGGATGATACATTATTCTCATAGTCAAATTATTACCAAGGGATTATTGTAATGATTTAAAAATGAGATTTTAACCTGGGGTCTCTATTTGATTCAATTTAAAAAGGAATACCATAACACATTGAAAATTCTCAAATATTGTTTTTTGAAAAGTAATCCTACATATTGGATTCATGAAAAAAGAAGAAATGGTTTGACTTTGTGATTTTATCCACTACCACCCATATGGAAACATATTTATCAACCATACTTTGTAGACCTATTATGAAACTAATAACTCTCTTATCCAATTTTTTCATAGGAATTGGTAAAGAATGTAGTATACCCACTGAATTTTGGTTCTCTTTCATAACATGATGATAGGTGAGGCATGTCAAAAAAATTAGACCACTATTATTTCAATTTACTAACATAAAAATGATTATTTTAGTTCATTATACATCATTTTTATTCCAGGATGAACAACTAATATCAAATGGGGATAATAATGAATTATGTTTTCCTAGAAATCCAAAGGTATGACCGTTCGATCATAGAACCACAAAACTAATATTTTTTCTATCTTCCATTCCCTAATGGTATCACAACCACTGAGTTTGGACCACATGAAAATGATTTGAATCATATTTCTATGGATATTCAACCTTCTATATCAAACCAATAATAAATGAAATTGGAATGAAAATATTAACATTACCTTGATCTTCACAATCTAAGAGCATGTCAGTAGTCACCAACATTAGCATCTATTTATCAAAATCCTCTTTCACCAACTGACTATATGACTTTATACTTAATTTTTCTTCCTCAAAGTTCCCTTTTCCTAGTGTATACATTATTTCAAAGTCAATTATTTAAATATACTCCATCCATATTCTTTGTCTCATATTAAAATCACTTTGTGATAAAATGTTTTTCTAGATCTTATAATTCATGAACACCATAAATTTTTCAAAAAAAAAAGACAATTATGTTAGATCTTCAAATTAAGGACTTCAACATTATATTCCAAATCATTTGTTGGATATTTCTTCTCATGAAACCATAACTTCCTTGAGACAAAAGAATAAACATGATTTCTATTCATGAGAACTCTCCCAAAACCATATCCCAGAGCATCAAAATTCACCACATATAATTGTCGTGATTCCAGAAATATCAATATAGATATTGAGGTAAGGTGAACTTTAAAATCATAAAAATATATTAGACCTATATTTGTTCATTTAAATAGAAAACTTTTCCTAGTAAGAACATTCATTTGTGATGAAACTCATGAAAATTCATGAATAAAATGTCTGTAATAACAATTGAGGCCAAGGAATCTTTGTATCTTAAAGTCATTATTTGGTAGTATCAAAGAGATAACAACCTATATCTTTTGTGAATCCACAAAAAAAATTTATTAGTGATAAAATGGATAAGGAAACATACATATTGTATCCAAAAATCACACATTTAATGTTTGGAATACCGAATATGACCTAGCAATATACCCACCATTATCACCATCTATTTTCCTAATCAACCTTCTTCATATCCTCCTCCTCCTACAAATCCATTTTTTTTTGGTATTTTCTAAGAACCCACTTTATGGGTAAGTGGAAACCTCACATTCATGTTGTTCATCCATCACACCCTCACATCCTAAACTTGAAATTCAAAAAAGAGACACAAAACCACATTTTAAATTCCAAACGATAATCCTTGGACCAATCACCATCCAAACGCCTTGAGTCCCAAAATTTCATGCATCGGTCCGCCTCAAGCCACACCCTTGAAAGAAAATTCACCATCTTCAAAAAAACACCACTTACATAAAATATCACTATAAATCATCCCTCTAAATCTACAGACTATGAACACTAAAGACAAAAAGCCTTTCCATCTTCGAATCACCTTCTTTGCAAACTGAAATCCATACCAGTTCCATATTTCAAAAGCAACAACATTTAATATAAACACTGAACAAAATGAAAAAAAACCAAATCCGTTGAGAACATGACCAATATAGACCTGAAGGTAGAGAAGAATCTATAATGAACAATGCCTTCTAGAACATGGTCGAATGTGTAAACTGCACATCCCAAAACACCGTGAAACCCATCACTAAATTTCGACTGGGAGAAGGGTTTTGGAATCCTGGTCCAGAGTAGAGGAAAAGCACAGAAAATGAGTTATAAAATTTCATCATGAACAGAAACCTACACTATCAGGTGCAGAAAGACAAGAACCCACCATTGACCAATGGAAGAATCACCAAAATCTATCTCCTGAAGCACCGGCTGCTCACACAGACACATCCAATAACCTCCTCTGAAACCTTACACCGAATGGACCTGGAAAAGATTAAGGGATCTAGAAGCCAGAGTAGATTAATAGTGAACCGGACCACCACAGAGAGCATTGAAGAAGCCACCACCATCAACCAAATAGAAAACATCATTGACAAACCATCACTACTAATTAAGAGAGCGTGACTCTATCAGAAATTCCCAACAATGGACCAAAGAAAAATATCTTCACCAGGTTGAAACAACCAAAAACCATAACCTCGAACCATCTGATTAGGGAAAAGAATTCAAAGAAGGGGATATAGATGTCACTGAAGAAGAGATAACAAAAAGATAAGGCTGAAACATCCTAAGAGAGTAGAGGAAGTGAATCATGAAGATGAGAAATGAGATGGAATATTCTCCTTCTGAACCTAAAGTTAGGGATATCCTAAATGCTATCCCATTTTATATAACCACTATACTCCCATTAATTGATCAAAAAATTCATCAATTCATGGAATAAGATAATTGTTCTTTATCATCACTTGATTAAGTTATAATAATACCCACAAAGTCTAAGTGGTCCATATTCATTTATCACAGAAAGAACCGGTGATCGCCATGTAGACATACTAGAAAAAACGAGCCATTTCTTTCTAAATCTTCCAAATGGATTTTAAATTACCTTAATTATATAAGTTACATATGATGAGACATAAGTTATATAAGAGTAGTCCCTGGTACGAGATCAATCATATACTATACTTCTCTAGTGGGTGGAAACCTTGTAAATTATTACAAAAAACATGGGGAAACTGATGAAAATTTATTGTAAAAGTTCTATTCTCAATATCATATATAGATTCTAATGTTAAGGATTCCAACTGAAATGATATTATTATAAAAAGTGGTTCCAACAAAACTTATCCACAATCCTTTACATTCTGATTTTATCAAAAGAGTTGCTCGACACCATAAAGTGTTGTAAAAATAACCATTAAAGTACAACAGTTGATGTGAGCATTGAAAATTATCAACCAATATATACCAAGGATTAAGTAATAAAAAATACATCTCAATTGTATATAAGTCTCAAATCAATTTATACCCATCAATAGTTATATAACATGCATCACACACAAAGGATCAATTTTTTTTACAAAAAAGAGTTTGAAGTTTCAAAACAGAGGGCATCATCATAATATAGAAACCAGGATGATTAAAAAAATGAGAATAAATAAATGCATGTGACAAACCTATATTGAAAAAATATTTCTTAAGGGTATCATTAAAAGTAATCATAACTCTCACCATAAAAGGTCCCGATTGAGCATCCAACATCAGTTGATCAGCTCTATACAATTTCTTATGTGTTGCACTTTTCTCTTCTTTGATCTGATGAGATTTACCTGGTTGATGAGTAATGTTATTCCTAGAATCTCCATGGGTTTACTAGGTTTTCTGAAAAGGTAAATTATACTATAGGCATACCATCAAATAATAAGATGCCTGAGAAGCATGATGTGTGTCCCTATCAGTCAAACCTAGAGCACTGAAGAAACAATGTTGTAGATTTCCCACTATATAACTATTATGAAATGATCTATGTGGTAAATAAAATATATATTTATGTGATCGAGAGAACCCCATTGAAAACAATAGTGTAATAATTGTTTTAGTTAGAAGATTCACTAATCCCAATATTTTATTCTAAGTCATTCTAACACCGTGGATATAGTTTTCCCACTTCCACTTATTCTCATAATTAGAGTTCCCACTAGATCCCCTAGGTATTAACATGCTTCCTCCAACTATATTTTCTGAGATATCTCTTTCTTCCACTCTTTCTTTATTGACCATCTCTTTGTAATCTGATGAGCACAACAATCTTTGGGAGAATATCTGGACTCAATCCCGATTTAAAAATGTGTGCCTTTAAGGATTCAATTGCAGCAACATCAGGTGAAAAGGAGATTAAATTAATAAATTTAGTTTCATAATTTGTAACTATGTAGTTATATTACTTCAAACTAAATATATTTGTTTTTTTTAATTTAAAAATTTGAGGATAATTTTTTTTTGATAAAAATTTATTCAAAATATTCTCATGTCCTGCCTTTGTCTAATTTAGCCTGAACAGCTAAATCCCACCACTAGCATTCAATAAATTCTAGAATGTACATTGACAACTTCAGCATCATATCAGCTAGTGTGCCAATGATATTAAAGGTTTGTTTTATCATATATAGATACAATTCTTCCTTTTCTGATTCTAAACCACCCTAAAAGATATGTTGATTATACATTTTTAACTGAACCAAATGATCTAGTTTCCTTTGTTTATTATTTCCATTCCCTCTATCCATGTACTGTAATTCATAGAAAATACTCTAAACCAACTATTGCGTCACGCATGGCTTATTTTTAACCACGTTCTCAAAATCAATTTTTGGTTGGTTTCTACAGTTCGTACCTATTTCCATTCACTATAACTAAAATAAATCTCTATTTAGTCTCACTCTCTAGAAACTGATTGCTTTGAAATTTTAAATTTACCAAAAAACACATATCAGAACAAGGATTTTAAAAATTCAACAATGAATACTTTCAATCAATTTTTGAAAATAGCCCCATGCTTTTGAACATCAATTCATTTTCAAATAATTCAAAAAATCAACACGGTTTCACCAAATAAAAAATCATTAATCAAAATAAATTATGTATAGTTAGTGGGATTCCATTTATATCAATGAATATAATTCTCTTCTCATTGGATAAATCCTTGAGTATGAGGTGAAAAATCATAGAAGTGTCTCAAAATACATATGTAACCAACTCCCTAATAACATGAGTATAAAAATAAAGAGGTTAGATATGACTTTTTATGCTTTACATATGATGTTCTGACAATCATATCTCCTTGAACCATCCCAATAAAAAAATGAATATGATTTCAAAGTCAAGGACCGAACAAGATGATACCATTTGTAACATCCCACCCCTTCTTGGTTGCTTAAGAAGTGACAGGGGATCTACTGTGACTTAGGTGACATCCCCAAGACAACAAAGGGTGGTAATAAATGCCAAGGGCCTCAAAAACAGTAGAGGGATGATTTCCCATTTTATGATAAAATAACCAAAGAAATGATAACAGTAAAAACAAACATCATAAAAATTCATGGATACCAAAATGAAATCTAATACAAGAATAAATGAAAAATTTAGTATTATAGTACAAGAGGAATTAATGTGACATAACCAATGAAACCAAATGATAACCAAACCAAAATAAAACAAAGAACCCAACAAAATCTATTACTCTTCTCCAAGATCCCAATACAAAATCTATACCCAATGTATCATGATGAATCACTATATAACTGGGATAACATTCCTTTACCTATGTCTCTATATATAACATATCCAAATGCACCATAATGCCCATCTAGGGGGTGAGTATAAAATTTAGTAGGATTTCTCCAATGACTTCCCAAATTAAGACACTAGGATTGAGAATGTTATAAAATTTATATAAAATATATTAAAAAAATTTAATTTGGTTTATATCTAACCAAAATAGTTTTCCAAGGAAAAAAATAAAAAAATCCATCAAACAGTTTTTTTTTCTAGAATAACTCAGAAACTGACATAATAATTTTGAAAGGAACATAAAAAATTATTTAATCCATTTCTCTATATATGATTTAGAATAAAAACATCCATGTCCACACACATCCTCAAAACAAACAGACACTCAATCTTTATATTTCCATTGACGGTGGAACTACACGTCTATACTCCATCCCGTTATTGGTTGGCCTTCACAACCATTATACTTCCCATTCAAATCATTCCAAACCATTATACCAAAATCATATCAATCAATTTCATTTAAATAGTTCCAAAAAAATTTTTTATTTAATAAACCAACCATAATATTAAAAGCACCATTTTAAAATTATTAATAGTTTTCCCAGAATCCATCCAATTCCCATGATTTCTAAAACCACAATTCAAATGATAAATCCATCAAATAGAACCCTGATTTTCACAACAATTTAGACAATTATATCAACTTGAAATAATTCTTTCATGTTACAATAAAGATGAGTAAAGAGATAATTCACCTATTAGGAGGAAACGAAGAACAACACAACAACTTTAACAAACCATCTAAAATCATTAAGATTCCAACTTATATTTCCCTCTATTCTATAAAAATTTCATATCCTCTAAATATTAAAATAAAAAAACATGGATATATAAAAAAAACTATATCTATGATTCTAAAATTGGTAAGGATAATATTTCTAATGAAATCAATGAATAATGAGCACTTAATTCCAAATTAGCACCTCTATTTCACATGGATTCACCTAGGAATCGATCTCATATCAAAAGGAATTGTCTCCACCACCTATCGAGGAATATGAATTCATGTTATAGAATATTCAGAAAAAGACAATTGATTTATAAGGCAAATAAAATTATATTCCCTCTTTTCTGATCTAATTTTCTATGGTGAAGGGTTAGGGTGCACGATTTGGAAAACTGTGGGCTAATCATGTAAGATCCATTACCTCAAACACAACTCACACTGTTGGCTCACAAGGTTATACAAACAGTGATACAATCATGATATATCTTATATTCCACCATTTTAAAATTTATATTAGTCATCTTTATGGATTTCCCAAACCGTGTGCCTCCCCATTGTCCACGGTTTCAATTTCACTGTTTTCTGGAAATGTTTTACAGTTTGTAGTAACCATGATGAAATCATTCTCCACTAGAAAATATTAAAAAAACATTTTAAATATACTATTAACCACCAAAAACATAACAAAATAATTTTAAATACTTAAAATACATAAATAGTGGGTCATGTACGTGAAACTAATTGTTCTACATAAACAGTTTTAAACTGCTGAATTCCTCACAAAATTTGAACCTATTGTATATCATGATTTATATATTTTATTTCAATGATTCTAGTTGGAGAAGAAATAAATGCTTCTCAAATACAATATTGATATACTATATGTAAAGCATGACGAAGAAATTAAGTCTGTTCGTGAAGAACAAAATGGACTAGAATTTATGTTGGACGAATTCAAAGAGAAAAAGAAGTAGGATGAAGAGAAAAAATAGTTAAATTGGCTTCTTGTAATTGAGCTCTAATACCAAATGATAAAATATTCAATAACCTCTATGAAGTGTACTTATAACCATGTTCGATGTTCACGTGTTATTCACCCATATCTTGGAAATAAAACAAGTGATAAGGGATATAAACTGTGGAAACAAGGTATAAAGAAGATAGATGGTCAAGGTAGAACATATAGAATAATTTTCTCTAGGATATATATCCACAAGACACCACAAAAGATGATAAATCATTTAATAAATCAATAATTAAGAAAGAATAATAAGGTTTTAAGATAAAACCACCATTATCCAATCACCATCATTCATGATATTCAAAGAGTACATCGGGTGGATATTTATATCCAAAGAATGATACAAATGTATGACAACTAGTTTCAATAAACAAATATCCTAAATTATGATTTTGATAACATTGGAACATGACACATTTTTCAGGGAAAAGCAGAACACCCTTTTGAATGTGAAGACAACTAGACCACAACTTTTGACTTTAATGATTCTATGGTGGGTGGTCTTGAAATTCATAATACACCATGTGATGGGTCTTTAAAATTATCTTTGGGCCTTAATTAAGAAAAATATATTCCTAGATGTTTCCCCCAAGAATGGTTATTGGGCCTTCCCTTGGAATTCAATGATTAACACATTTAAGGCCTCCTTCATTCTCCTAGTCTTCTCCTTTGTCATTGGGCCACCAACTCCTCACAACGGGTCTGGTGAAATCATGTGCATTCCACCATCCTCATCAAGTCCTCCTTACACCCCTCGACACCCATATGTTCCATGTTGCTCAAAAAACCTTAGAGAAATTTTAAAAACCTAAAAATACATAAAACCATAAAAGATAAATGTTTCTAAAAAACCTAAAAATCATAAAAACTCCTAAAATCCTCCAAATCCTTAAAAACCTAAAAAGCAATAAAAATCCTTTAAAATCCCTAAAAATAAAAAAAATGTAAAAAATCCCTAAAACCCTAAAAACGCCAACCAAATACCCACTAAAACCGTAAAAACCCTAAACCCATAAAAACCCTAAGAACTCAATAAAAATTTAAAAAACCTTTAAACCCATAAAAATGCTAAAAAAACTATAAAAACCCACAAAACCCTAAAAACTAAAAAACCACTTAATGTCAAAAAAAATTATTAAAACTTTTCAACCCATAATAATCCAAAAAAACCATAAAAAATAAAAAAACCATAAAAATCCCTAAAAACGTAAAAACCCATAAAAACCCTAAAATCCCAAATAAAATCATAAAAACATAAAAAATTTAAAACCTCTAAAAAATAAAAACCCATAAAATCCAAAAAAACATAAAATTCTCTAAAACCCAATAAACCCATAAAAATGTTTAAAAACGCTAAAAAACCTCAAACCCCTAAAAATAAAAAAAATCCTAAAACCCAAAAAAACAATAAAAATCATAAAATCCAAAAAACCCTAAATACTATCAAAATACCTAAAACCCATGAATCCCAGAAAAAATCAACCCCTCCCACCTAAAATTGCCAAAATTGTAAGAACCCCTAAAACCCTTGAAAACTACTACGAAAACCTTAAAAACTGAAAAGAAAACACCCCTAAAAAAACCTAAAAATGCTAAAAACCATAAAAACTAAAACAAATATTAAAACTATAAAACCCCTAAAATCCATTAAAACCTAAAAACCCATAAAACCAATAAACTAAAGGACTCTAAAACCCCTTTAAAATCCTAAAAACATTTAAAAAATCTAAGACCCCTTTAAACCCCTAAAAAGTTCCAAAAACCCAAAAAACCATCAGAACACAACAAAATCCATAAAATCCACACAAAATCCCAAAAACCCTTAAAATCATAAAAATACTAAGATAAAAAATTATTTAACACGTGTTGAAAACCTAAAAACCTTAGATACTATATCGGAACCTTAAAACCGAATAAAAACACTTAAAACACCTAAAAACCTAAAAATATTAACAACTCCAAAACCCCAAAAAACCACTGAAGCCCTTAAAAACTATGCAACACCTATAACCTGAAGAACCCTTAAAAATCCATAAACATCCAAGAAACCACTAAAAACACTGAAGACCCTTCAAACCCCCAAAAATTTTAAAAACTATAAAAAACCTTAAAAAACCTAAAAAAAACTCATAACAAACCCCAAATCCTCCAAAAAGCCATAAAACACTAAAACCCTTAAAATCCATATCACCCTAAAAACCATAAAAATCTAAAAAACTCTAAAAAATATTAAAATGTAAAAATATAAAAATAAAACTAAAAAACCCTAAGAAAACCTTAAACAACAAAACTATTAAAATAATTAAAAACCTAAAATGCTAAAAACTCTAAAAAAATCAGAAAAACCTTAAATCCATATAATTCATTGAAATCCCTAACACCCCTAAAACCATTAAAATAAAGAAAAATTTCTAGAATCCCAAAAAACATAAAAACCTCAAAAAAATATATGAAAACATGAAAAGTCTAAAAAAACATAAAACCCATAAAATCATGAACACACTAAAGTCACTAAAATACATTAAAACCCTTTAAACCCTTGAAATCAAAAAAACTCTAAAAACCATAAAAGACCCTAAAACCCCATAAAATCCCAAAAACCCACAAAAAACTCTAATTTTTTTTAAACCCCTAAAAACATTAAAAACCCATTAAAACCCTAAAAAACTCAAAAACCCAAAAAACCAAATAAAGCCCATAAAAACTATAAAACACTAAATAACCCCCAAAATAACTAAAAACAATAAAAATACTTATAATCCTTAAAATTAAGAACAATATAAAATACACTAAAAACCATAATACAATTTAAGAAAAACTTAATAACCTCAAAAGCATAAAACCCCAAAAAACCAAAAAATGCCAAAAACCATAAAAATATAAAAAACACTAAAAAACCTCCTAAACATTAAAAAACCCTAAAAACCCTAAAAACCCATAAAAACCACCCAAAAAGCTAAATTCCATTTAAACCCTTAAAAAAATTTAAAAACTCTAAAATCATTAAAAACACTAAAAACTCCAAAACCCCCTAAAAACCCCTAAAACCACAAAACAACATTAAACTCTAAAAACTCCAAAAACCCTTAAAAGACCAAAAAAAACAGATAAAAAACTTAAAAACCCTTGAAATCTTTAAAAATTAAAAAATATTGAAAACCCTAAGAAACCCTAAGAAATCCAGAAGAACCAAAAAACACTTAAGGCCTAAAAAATGTAAAAATTGAAAAGAACCATAATAATTATTAAAACACTCAAAATATCTAAAACCCCGAATAAGAATAAAAATCCTAAAAATTCCATAAAAATTCATAAAACAGAAAAACCATAAAACCCTAAGAACCCACTAAAAACCCAAAAAACCCCTAAAACATTAAAAAAATCTGAGAACCCATCAAATCCATACAAACCACTAAAATCACTAAAACCCCTTATTCCAAAAAACAGTGATAAAAACTCTAGAAAACCATAAAATCTCTAAAAAATAAAAAAACTGAAAACCCCTAAAAAACAATAAAACTTATAAAACCCTAAAAACCCTTGAAAATCCTAAAAAACCAAAATATCCATAAAAATCATATAAAACCCCTAAAATATATAAAAATATAAAAAATACCAAAATCCCTAAAAACCCCTAAGAAAACCTTAAAAATCCAAAAAACTTTAACCCCCTAAAACCCTAAAAACATTAAAAGCACCAAAATCATAAAAAAACCTAAAAAATTAAAATACTTTAAAACCCAATAAAAACCAAAAAAATTATTAAAACAACAAAACCCCTATAAACCTATAAAAACATTAAAATACTCTAAAAACCCATTAAATCTCTAAAAGACTCTAACATTTCCTAAACCCCCCAAAAATCACAAAAACCCTAAAAATTGCTAGAAATCCATAAAACCACATAACCAGATATAAATCCTAATAAATCCCTACAAGTTCCAAATAATGTAAAGACACCAAAAAACATTGACAACTACAAATAAATCCTTAAAATTCAAAAAACACTTAAAACCCTTAAAAACATAAAAATGAAAAAAACCAAAAAAACCATAAAAAATCCTAAAACCCCTAAAAAGACTCAAAAAACATTAAGAATACCGATAAAAACTCTAAAAACTCTAAATACCCTTTTATCCCCAAATAAGTTAAAAACTATAAAAACCTTTAAAAACCTAAATATTTCAAAAAATCCTTAATAAAAAAATCCCCTAAAACCAATAAAATCATAAAAACCCCTAAAAACCCAAAAAACCCAAAAAACCAAAAATAAATTTAAATAGCAATAAAAATTCCTAAAAACAATAAAAAACTCTAAAATATCTAAAAACCATAAAACCAAAAAATAAAACGTTAAAAACATAAAAAACATAAAACCCATAAAATCCTATAAAACACTAGTAACCCTAAAAACACCTGAAACATTTAAAACCCTAAATAGCCTCAAAATCACTAAAAACCATAAAAACTAAGAAAATCATAAATCTATATAAAAATCCCTAAAAACATAAAAAACCTAAAACACATGGAATCCCATAAGAAATCCCTAAAAACTAAAAAAAAAATTAAACCCCTAAAATACCTAGAAATCGTTAAAACCCTTAAAACCCCTTATAAGAACCTAAAACCACTAAATCCCACAAAGCACATAAATTCCGTAAAAAAATAAAAACCCAAAAACTGAAAAAAATCAACTAAAATCATTATAAACCATTTAAAACCCAAAAAATGTTAAAAACAATAAAAACCCTTAAAACTCCTAAAAACACAAAAAAACCTAAAACCCCAAAAAATCATACATACATAAAAACCCCTTAAATGACATGAAAATCCCTAAAACAGAAAAAAAAAGCTATTGTTATTCCTAAAAATCCATAAAAATCCATAAAAATGAAAAACTCTTGAAAATCCCTAATAAAACCATAAAATCCATAATACATTTAATTCTCCAAAAAACACTAAAACCCCTAAAATCCTAAAAACCATAAAAATCTTCAGAATCCCTTAAAATCCCTAAAAATTTAAAAACCATAAAAACCATGAAACCCTATAATAAAACCATAATATCCTAAATACACTTAAAAATATTAAAAACATAAACATATCAAGAACCCTAAAAGAACTTAAAAACCTCAAAACCCAAAAAAATCCCCTAAAAACCCATAAATACCCTAAAACCCTATGAAACTCTAAAAATCCTTCAAACCCCAAAAAATGTTAAAAACTATAAAAAGCCTAAGAAAAATCACAAATAATGCTAAAAAATCATAAAACCAAAAAAAACTGAAAACCATAAAAACCCCAAAAAACCTTTAATATCCCTAAAAAACATAAAATTCCACAAAATTCCCTAAAATAAATTAAAATTTAAAAACCAAAAGACCCTAAAAAGGATAATAAAACCATAAAAAACTAAAAAATCTTAAAATCCCAAATAACACAAAATATGCTAAAAATATGAAGAAAATACAAAAAACCCAATCACTCTAAAACCCCAAGAAATCCCTAAAAACCCTAAGAATAATAAAATTCTATAAAACCCTAAAATTACCTAAAAACATAATAAACACAAAATACCTTGAAAACCCCTAAGAAAAACATGAACACCAAAAATAATTTAAAATCCCTAAAAAAGAAAAAATGATAAAAACCTTAGAAAACCCTATGAAGACCATAAAATTCTAAAACCCCTAGAAATATTAAAAACCACTAAAATCCCATAAAAACATAAAAATTGACTAAATGATCCAAAAACCATTTAAGTACTTATTTTTTATTTATAATAACCATAAAGACTCTAAAAACTAAAAAAACCCCTAAAACCAAAATAATCCAAAAAAAACCATAAAACCCTAAATCCTTCAAATCCATTAAAACACTAAAAACCTGTAAAATTCTTAACAAAAATACCAAAAAATTCTACAAACATAAAAACCCCTTAAAACCCTGAAAGAACCAAAGAAAACCTAAAAAACCAAAAACACATAAAACCCATAAAAACCTAAAAAATTCTAAAAACTCAAAACCCCCGCTTAAAACTATATACGAACCTAAAAACACATAAAATATATAAAAACCTTAAAAACCATAAGAATTTTGAAAAATAATAAAAATCCTTAAAACATAAAAAATATAAAGACCCAAAAAACCCTAAGAAACCCATTAATATCTAAAAATACATAAACCCCCTAAAATCATAAAAATGATAAAAATCATAAAACCGATAAAATAACCTAAAAACCATATAACCCATATTACCCATAAAACTCCAAAAAAAATCATAAAACCAAAAAAACCTACTAAAAACTCTAAAAATCCATCAAATACTACAAATCATAAAATAATTTTAAAAACCTTAAAACCCCTAAAAAATTCAAAAAAGCCCTCAAATCCAAAAAAAACATAAAACACCTAAAAAACATAAAAACAAAAAAAACACAAAAAAATACTTACAAACCCTTCAAAAACAAAAAAAAATCATTAAAATAGATGAAAATCTCTCAAAATGTAAAAAACCCATAAAAACTTCAAGATTTCAAAGAAAACCTAAAAAACCTACAAAAAATTTAAAACCACTACAAAACCTCAAAATCCAAAAAATATTAAATCCATAAAACCGAAAAAGCCTCAAAATTCCTAAAACCTAAAAAGATCCAAAAAAATCTTAAAAATACCTAATAAAACCATATGAACCCAAAAAGACATACCCCCCTTTAATACCTAAAAAGCACTAAAAACCCTAAAACCCCTAAAATATCCAAAAAACCATAAAAAATAAAACCACAAAAACCCGTAAATATAATAATACCAACTAAAAACTCTACAAACCATTCAAACCTTAACATTTTTTTAGAAAACTCTAAAAATCATAAAAACAAAAAAACTCAAAAACCCCGAAAACCATACAAATCCAAAAAAACCTTAGAAAAACCTAAAAACTCTCAAAATCCCTGAAAACCCAAAAAGCCATATAAATCCAAAAAAATCTAAAAAAATTGCTAAAAATGTAAAAAAGACATAAAAACCTGAAATATACTTAGAAAACCATAAAAAACTAAAAAACAATTAAAACCCCCCAAAATGTAAAAAACAATAAATACCCTAAAACACTATAAACCCCAAAAGACCCTCAAAATTTCTCAAAACCCAAAGAAGATAAGAATCATAAAATATCCCTAAAAACATAAAAAACACTAAAATCCCTAAAAACCGTACAAAAACCTAATAACACAACGAACTCCTAAAAACCCAAAAAAACTAAATACTCTAAAAACACTCTAAAAACCAATTAAAACCATAAAACCCCCAAAAAATAAAAAAAAATATGAAGCCACCAAAAACTATAAAAACCATAAAAACATAAAATACCATAGGAACTTTAAAAAACATAATAACCCTAAAAACATCTAAATACCTAAAAACCATAAAAACCCATAAATATCATAAAAATATTTATTATACATAAAAAATTTAAAAAACCATAAAATCCCTAAAACCCCCTATGAAAACCTTAAAAACCAAAAATCACTTAAAATCCCTAAAAACCATAAAATGTTAAAAACCCTAAAAAAACCCTTAACCCCTAAAAACCTCAAAATACCTAAAAATCCTTAACCAATATAAAACTCAAAAAGCCCCTAAATTCCTAAAAAAATAAAAAACACTAAAAACAATGAAAACATCTAATAAAATCATAAGAAACTAAAAAAAATTTAAACCATAAAATCCTAGAAAATATTAAAAAACCTAAAAAACTAAAACACTAAAAAAACCTATAAAAACTATAAAACTATTAAAACATTAGAAACCCTAAAAACACATAAAAACTATAAAAAGTCTCATAACTCTTAAACCCTTTTACACCAATTAAAAGTTTTCAAAACTCTAATCCTAAAAAACACTAAAAAACTCATAAAAACCTAAATTCCCAAAAAAACCAAAAAATCAATAAAAACCCCTAAAACTCTAAAAACCTCTAAAACATAAAAAAAATATGATAAAACCATAAAAACCATAAATTTCCATAAAAAGACAGAAGAATATATAAAAACATATTTTTTTTAAAAACCGTTAAAACCTCCAGGTTAACCTTAAAACCATTAAAACACATAAAACTCCTACAACACCAAAAAAATATAGAAACCATAAAACCCCAAAAATAATTTAAAATAAAAAAATCCTTAAAATTAATTAAAAATACCAAAAACCCATAACATTACTAAAAAATAACAAGAAATCCCAAAATTGTAAAAAACCCTGAAAACCCTAAGAAAACCTTACAAACCTAAAAACACTTAAAATCCATAAAAAACATAAAAAACTAAAAACCCAAAAAAAACAGGACCCTAAAATCCCTTAAAACCATAAAAAACTTCAATACCCTTAAACCCCTCAACCCATAAAAACTCTAAAAAACCTTCAAACCTCTAAAAAAGTTTAAAAACTAATGAATAAATTAAAACCCCTAAAAACATAAAAAATACCCTAATACCCTAAAACCCCCCAAAACAAAAAAACTCTAAAAAATATAAAAACCCATAAAAATACTGAAAAAATCTCCAAAAATACCAAAAGGCATAAAAATAATACAAACCCGGAAAACCCCTAAGAAAAAACTAAAAACTGAAAAACACTTAAAACCCCTAGAAAACTAAATATGCTAAAAACCCAAAAAACCGTGAAAAACCTAAATTTCATTGAACCCCATAAAATTATTAAAAATCTCTAAAAGTCAAAAAAAATGTAAAATCTCTTAAAAACCTAGAAAATAACTAGGAAACCCATGAAAATATAAAAAAACATAAAAATACATAAAATAAAAAAATTCCAACAACCCTAAATAGACCCTAAAAATCTAAAAATGATAAATTCCAGTAAAACACATAAAAACCCTAAATCACACATAAACCTAAATAAACACACTAAAAATATATAAAATTTATTTACACCCAAAAAAACATCCAAAAACTCTATATAAACTTTTTAGCCTTAAAATCTCAAGAAACTCTATGAACAAAATATTCATGAAATAATAGAAATAACCATAAAATAAATAAGAAAAATAAAAAACCATAAAATTATATAAAATGATGATAACCCCCTATAAACATAAAAACCATAAAAACACTAAAATCCCTAAAAAAAATTTATAAACCTAAAAACAACTAAAACCTCTAAATCCTTACAAATGCTAAAAACCGTTAAAATTCTGAAAAATTCCCTAAGAACCATAAAAACCAAAACAACCCCAAAAATCCTTAAGGACCCCTAAGACTCATAAAAACCCCAAACCACTAAAAACTAAAAAAACCCTTTAAAAACATAAAAAATGTAAAAAACTAAAAATAGTAAAAACCTAAGAACTGGAAACACCATAAAACCCTAAAAAACATAAAACCCTCAATATATATAGTAACTATAAAAACCCATAATAATATAAACAATCCCAAAACACCTAAAAACATTAAAAATTGAAAACCCCTAATAAGACATTAAAACCTAAAAATAATTAAAACCCCTAAAAAACTAAAAAATGAAAAACCCCGAAATCCCTTAAAACCCCTCAAAATCCCAAAAAACCCAAAAAAACAATAAAATCATAAAAAACAGTAAAATACCTAAAAATTTAAAGATCCCTAAAGTCCATGATAAAACTATGAAATACTTAATAACCTAAAAACACATAAACCCCTACAAACCTAAAAATGATAAAAACACTAAAAACCATAAAAGATCCCTAATAACCCTAAACCCCCTAAAAACAATGAAACCCCAAAAATCCTTTAAAAATCCTAAAACTACGAAAAAAATCAAAGAAACCT
Organism: Viscum album; assembly: GCA_963277665.1. Taxonomy (NCBI): domain Eukaryota; kingdom Viridiplantae; phylum Streptophyta; class Magnoliopsida; order Santalales; family Viscaceae; genus Viscum; species Viscum album. Next base: position 405,139,337 of record OY728148.1, on the reverse strand, counting down.
CTACATAATTAAAATGATAAAAATATTTAAAAATCATAAAAACTCTAAAAAATTTCAAAAAATCATAAAAACACAAAATTGCAATAAAGACACTAAAAATTGATAAGGATCCTCAAATACCTAAAAACACTAAAAAACCATAAAAATCATAAAATAAGACTAAATATCCTTCAGGAAAAAAATCCAAATCTTGGAAAATGATTATGAAAACCTTAAAAACCTAAAAATAATTAAAATCTATAAAAACCCTTAAAAACTCTAAAAATCCTACAAACTATAGAAACACTAAAAACCATAACACCTCAAAATCCATAAAAACCCAAAAAAACCATAATATTCCTTAAAACCCACTGAAAATACCAATAAACATAAAAAACTTTAATAATATTTAAAACACGTAAGAAAACTATAATAAAAAAAATACTTAAAACCTCTAAAAGCATAAAAAATGATAAAAAATTTAAAAAACCCTAAAAAGTCCAAAAAATGTAAAAACCATAAAAACCTCTACAACCCATAAAAAGCCTAAAACCCACTAAGAACTAAGCCCTAAATGCTTAAAAATTTAAAAACTAACAAAACCTAGATAAACCCTATGAAAACATTGAAAACATAAAAACACATAAAACTCCTAACAAACCTAAAACCACTATAAACCACTAACACCCTAAAATCCTAAAAAACTGTAAAAACCGGGAAAACTGTTGAAAACTCTAAAAAAAATTAAAAAGTCTAAAAATGTTATAAAACTCTAAAACACCTTAAAACCATAAAAATGAAAATAACCCATAAAAGCCATAAAAACTCTAAATCCCATCAAAATACCTAAAAACCCTAAAAATCATAAAAATCCCCAAATCCAAAATATCCATAAATTTTTTTCAAAACCTTGGAAACATTGAAAAATCATATGAAAACCTTAAAATTCTAAAAATATATTAAACCCCAATAAACCTAAAAAACTCTAAAAACCACAAAAACCCTAAAAAGACCATAAAACCATAAAACCCAAATGATCATAAATTAACTAAAAACCTAGAAACCCATAAAAACCATTAAAAACCGTAAAAACCCACTAAAACTCTAAAAAATTATAAACCCTTATAAATGATAAAAACACTAAAAACCATATAGATTGTAAAAAAACTCAAAAATACCAAAAAATCACCAAAAAAAAATAAAATACCTATAACCCAAAAAATGCTTAAAATCCGAAGAAGCCATAAAAATCCAAAAAATATCTACAAATTCCTAAAAAAATTAAAAACCTTAAAACACTGTAAACCACCATGAAAACCATGAAAACCAAAACATTTTAAACCTATAAAAATCTAGAAATTCTAAAAACACTAAGAGACCATAAAAACCATAAAAGAAATTAAAACCATAAAAACCATTGAAAACCATAAAAACCCTAAAACCCCATAAAACTACAAACCACTAAAAACTCAAGAAGCTCTTTAAACCCCCAAAAATGATAAAAAAAATTATAAAATATTATAAAACGCTCATAAACTCCAAAAATCCCCTAAAACCCCCAAGAAAAATAAAAAACCATAAACCCCTCCAAATCAAAAAAAGTCATAAAAATCCTACAAATCCCTAAAAACCCATAAAAACATAAAAAAACATTAAAACCCATGAAAGACCCTTAATGTTTTCAAAACCATAAAACACATTAAACCCCTAAAAACAAAAAAAACCTAAATACCCTAAATACCCTTAAACCACTAAAAAACCCCCAAATCCCTAAAAATCCTAAAAATGATACAAATATTAAAATATTCCTAAAATTTACTAAAACGTAAAATACCTTGAAAACCCCAGAGAAAACTTTCAAATCCAAAAACAATTAAAAGACCTAAATGCTTAAAAAATGATAAAAACTGTAAAAGACCTAAAAACCCAAAACCCCTTGAAAATAATTAAAATACATAAAAACATATAAAGAACTTAAACCCCCAAAACCATAAAAACCCGCTAAATAAAAATTAAACCCTTAAAACCCATAAAAATATTAAAAAACTCTAAAAACCTATTAAAACCCTAAAAAATCATGAAAATCGTAAAAACCCCAAAAAAAATAAAAACCTTAAAAATCCCAAAACCCCTAAAATCTTTCAAAATCCACAAATATCCTAAAAACCCATAAAAACCTAAAGAATCCCAAAAATCCATAAAAATAAAAAAACCCTAAAAACCACTAAGAAAACATTAAGAAACAAAATAGTAAAAACTCTTAAAAACTAAAAAATAATAAAAACCATAAAAACCTTAAAACATATAAAAACTATAAAAACACTAAAATTATAAATAAACATAAAAACACTAAAAAAATTTAAAACCCTTTAATCCTTTAAAAATTATAGAAAACTATAAAAATATTTAGAATCACTTAAAAGAATAAAAAAACCTTAAAATCCTAAAAACCCAATAAACCATAAAATAAATAAAATTCATAAAACCCTCAAAATCCATAAAAACTATAAAAACTAATAAAAAATTTGAAAAAATTCCTAAAAACTTGTGAAAATCTGAAACCCCCTAATAACCATGAAAACACCAATGAAAACATTAAAAAACTAAAAACCCATAAAACCCATAAAAATATTTGATTGTTAAAACTTCTAAAAATGCTAAAAACCTAAAAAAATATAATCACTTAAAACCACTAAGAACCCCCAAATGACATAAAATCCTAAAAAATCAAAAAAATGAAAAACTATAGATTTCTTAAAACACCCTACAAAAACAATAAAAACCATAAAACACTTGAATCCCTTAAAAAAACAGAAATCTATAAAAACCCACGAAAACCGTAAAAATACTTAAAACCCAAAACCCTTAAAATTCCCAAAAAAACAACCCCCCAAACCAAACCCATTAAAAACTCTAAAACCCCATTAAACATGTAAATGGATTAAAACAATATAAAACCATTAAAACTATAAAAAATAAAAATATAAAATTACAAAAAAAACCAGGAAAACCCTAGAAACCCACAAAATCATTAAACACCCTAAAACTCTTAAAATATCAAAGAAAAAATACCTAAAATCTCTAAAAACATAAAAATCCGCTAAAAACCAAAAAATCCGCTAAAAACCAAAAAATCCCAAAGAAAACCATATATGCCTATAATTAACTAAACCCCCTAAAAACATAAAAACACTAAAATCCCAAACAAAACCCCTAAAAAGACACAAGAAACACTATTACCAATAAAACTTTTGAAAACCCTTAAAATCCATAAAAAACCTAATAACCCATAAAACCCACTAAAAAACTAAAAACCCTTTTAACACCTAAAAATTATAAAAAATAAAAACCCTTAAAAACCTATAAACTCAATAATAACCTAAAAACCATAAAAACACTAAAACCCTAAAACCACTCAAAATCCCAAAAAACCTAAACAGTATAGAAATCATAATGAATCCCTAAAAATCCAAAAAATATAGAAAAACCTAAAAACCCTAAAAAGGAATCCTTAAAAACCTAAAACCAAATAAAACTTATAAAAATATAAAAATCGATAAATATTCTAAAATACCATAACCCCCCCCCCCCAAACAACCAAAATCATATAACTCATAAAAACCATAAAACCCCATAAAAACTGTAAAATCCCCTAAAAACTCTAAACATCCTATAACCCCTAAAAAAGTTTAAAAAATATAAAAAACATTAAAACCCAAAAAAATAAAAAATAAAACCATAAACCCCAAAAGTCAATAAAAACCAAAAAACCCAAAACCACTGCAAACCAATAAAACCCCTAAAAATTAATAAAAATGTAAAAAACAATAAAAACCTAGAAAAACCCTAAAAAACCGTAAAAATATACGAACACTTAAAACCACTAAAAAATATAAAAAAATTTAGAACCCATACAAAACCTAAAAAACCCTAAAAACCAAAAAAGACATAAAGATCCAAAAAAATACTAGAAATATCAAAAAATTCAAAAAACTCAAAAAAAACATGAAATCCCCTTAGAAAACCTTAAAAACCGAAAAACATTTAATTACCCTAAAACATAAGAAGATGTTAAAATACCTCAAAATTCCCCAAAACCCTGAAAAAGCCATAAATATCCAAAAAAAATCCATAAAATTCCCTAAAAACTTAAAAATATTTGAAAATACAAAAAACCATAAAAAAACCATAAAAACCTAAAACACATAATACCCTTAAAAACCAAAAAATTATAAAAAACCCCAAAAAACCCAAAAACCATAAAAAATAAAAACCCTCAAAATCCCTCAAAAACTCTAAGAAAATAAAAATTCAAAAAATCCCAAAAATCCTGAAATCCCAAAAATCTCTAAATCCCTAAAACCCTAAAAACCCTATAACCCTAAAATTTTTAAAACCTTTAAAAACTATAAATTCCCTGAAATCTCCTAATAACAATAAAACCCATAAATTCCATTATACCCCTAAAAACATTAAAAAATATCCTAAAATCCCATAAAACTATAAAAAATACTAAAAAATCTAAAACCCCTTTAAACTCATAAAACATACTTAACAATATAAACTACCTTAAAATCCTTAAAAAATATCTAAATCCCAAAAAACCATTAATACCCAAGAAACCCAAAAAAACCCAAAAAAACCATCAAAATACATAAAAAACTAAAAACTCTTAAAAATCCAAAAAAATACCAAAAAAATACCTAAGAATTTAAAAAACCCTTAACACCCCTAAAACCTAAAAGGATAAAACCCATAAAACCCCTTAAAACCTAAAAAATCCTTAAATACTATAAAAACAATAAAAAACTACTAAAAAATATAAAAACCTTCAAACCCACAAAATATTAAAAAACTCTAGAGAATCGTAAAAATCATTAAAAAAACAAAAAACCCTAAAACCCAGAAAAACCATTATAATCCTAAAATCCATAAAAGTCCTAAATCCCCTCAAAATCCCTAAAATCTAGAAAAAACCATGAATATCTAAATAAAATCATAAATATCCTCAAAAAACATGAAAACCCTAGAAAACATAAAAACATAAATACCATAAAAACCCCTAAAACCCTAAAAACCCATAAAACCCATAAGAGGATGGTAGAACACTCCCCTGGTCATCTCTCTCTCTCGACACCTCTCTATTGTTTTCCTCTTTATTCTTCTCAGTGCTTTGGTGTTGGATCCTTGTTCCTTCCCAATTCTAAGCAACAGTGTGCTCTGAAATTTCTTTCTTGTATCCAGACGGTGGTGGTTTTTGGCCTTTGGAGACTTTTTCTTCCCTGAGAATTTCAAATTTTGGATTTGTATGGGTCTTTGCTCTGCTTTTGGTGTGTTTGGGCTTTAATAGATATGGAGGTCTCACGGTCTTCAGATCATTCCAATATAGACTATAACAAAGATGACGACTCTTTGGGGGCCAGGAACCCTGCTGGATTCCAGCAGTTTAGGGTAGACTATTTAGAGATGGGGTTTCCACGGACAGGCCAGCGGGGTCAAGGGATTTAACGGCAGAGAAGTCTATTTCCATGATTGAGTTTATGGTCTCATTTGCGGTCTGTCATCTACTCCAGGTTGCTGCTTCATGTTTTGGTTTCCTCTCCGATTTCAATTCAAATTTCAATGGGGACTTTCATCTATAGTGGTGACGAATTAGACTTTGGGTGATTTTCCTTTCTTCGGTCTGTGAAGAAGACCCAAGTTTGTTCCTTGGCCCAATATCTGATTCACTATGTTGATCCTGGTTTGTTTTCATTCTTTTGCGATCTTTTGTTGGTCTATGCTTTACTACGGTGCCAAAGCGGTCTGTTTGGTCCCACGTATCTTGATGAAGGGTTTGGTTGGTCCCATTTGTCATTACAGATCTTCTATACTGGTGGATGGTTTGGATGTGAGTCGATGCTGGTGTTGTTTTCTGGTTCTGATTTGAGGTGATTTGTGTTGGTGGTGATTTTCATTCTCTGGATTGCCGGAAAGGCTGTTTGGGCTAATGTTTGGCTCTTTTTGTGGATGATGGTTGCTCTAGTCCCATGACTGTGCTACTGGGTGCAATATTATAGAATTTTGGTTGTTACTTCGCTGAAATGTGATGAAGATGATGCTCTTATTTCTGGTGCTGGTGGTTTTGTACTGATGGAGAAGGACCTTCTTGGTGTGGTGGCGCTGTTGTAGGTGGGTGATGGTGATTTTGGGGTTACTGATGGATTGATTTTGAATCGGGGTGGATGCTGGATATTGGTACTATTTTGTGTTGCTAGATATTTCCTTCCTTTTTGGTGTTATGGATGTGTTCTTGGAGGTGGGGGTGAAGAAAGATGCTAGTATTTGTTGATGGTTGCTTCTTTGCTTCAAGGTTATGAAGGTGAGACTTATGATTTTGATATTAGTGGATCTGTGATGTTGGAGGTGGATGTGATTGGAAAGGGAGTAATGGTTGATGAAAATAGTGTTGCCAGATAATGGTTGCTGTTTGGCTGGGTGATGCTAGTGGAGATGCTCTTGTTTTTATTCTTTTCTGGCATTGTGTGTCTTTTGGTTTTTTTGGGGACTTTTGGGTTTTGTGGGGGCATCTAGGGTTTTTTGGTGATATTCGATTGACCTCACCCCTACCTTGTCTGCAATGTCTTTTCTCTAAAAAACTTTTGGGGGATAGGAATAGCTTGGCCTCGCACCTCTTCTGCCCTAAAACCCATAAATAACACTAAAAACATTAAATATCCTAATACCCCTAAAACCCATAAAACCCCTAAAACATTATAATCCTTAAAAATAAAAAGAATATCCAAAATACATAAACAACTCTAAAGTCCCTGAAAACCCCTTAGACGACTTTAAAAACCTAGATACAATTAACACCCCAGAAAACCTAGAAAATTTTATAGAACATACAAACCCTAAGAAATCCCTAAAACCCTAAAATTCCTAACACTATAAAAACCCCTAAAACTATTAAAACACCCTTAAAACACCTAATACCCTAAAAACAAAAAAATATAAAAACTCTTTCAACCACAAATAATGATAAAGAAATTAAAAAATTTAAAATCACAAAAAATCTAAATAAATCCTATAAAACTAAAACCCCCAAAGTCTATTAAAAACTAAATAAATAAAAAAGCTAAAAATCCCAAAAAACATAAAAAACACTACAAACCATAAAAACCCCAGGAAAATACATAGGGACCTGAAAATTCTTAATACCCCTATAAAACAAAATAAGCTAAGACCCCTAAAAACCTATAAAAACCCTAAAAACTATCTAAATTACAAAAAACCCTAAAAACGATAAGATTTCAAAAATCCAAAAAAAAATCCCTTTTGAACAAAAAAACTAAAACCATAAACAACCCTATGAAAACATTAAAAACATAAAAATTCTTAAAACCCCTAAAATGATAAAAATGCTAAAACCCCAAAATACAATAATGGGACCCCCAAAAACCAAAAAACCCAAAAAACCATAAAAACCATGAAAAACTATAAAAACTATGAAAACTCGTATAAACACTAAAAACCCATAAAACCCAAGAGACTAAAAAAAATTAAATACCATTTAAACTACTAAAAATGTTAAAAACATTAAAAAATATCAAATCCCTAAAAAATTCAGAAAAAACCCCAAACCCCCAAAAAACTATAAAAACCCTCAAAAACTAAAAACCCCTAAAAAACCATTGAAACCTTAAAACCCAATAGAAAATAATAAAGTCCCGATAAATCCATAAAAACATAGAAACCCCCCAAAACCCTGAAAATACCTAAGAAAACCATAAGATAATAAATATAATTTTAATATATGAAAATATAAATAATCCTAAAACACATATAAAATATTAAAAACCATTAAGGTCCCTAAACAAAATAAAAAAAATAAAATTCCAAAAAATTCCTAAAATTCCATAAAAAAGTAAAAGGCCCTAAAACCCTAAAAACCCCTAAAAACCAAAAAAATTATAAAAACACTTTAACCCTCTAAAACCTATAACAATAAAAACACTAAAAAGTACCTAAAACCATAAAAATAGAAAAACTATAATAAACCATTTAATCCTTAAAATCCTAAACCCCATAAAAACACAAAAATCCACTAAAAACACATTAAACCACCAAAAAGTTTAAAAAACTCAAAAAAGACCTTAAAACCCAAAAAACCCTTAAAATACATATAACCCCTAATAAACCATACAAATACAAAAAAATCCCTAAAAACCAAAAAATAAAAAAAACAAAAAACGTAGAGAATCCATAACAAAACGCTAAAAACTAAAAAACACTTAAAACACCAAAAAAAACATAAAACTTTCTAACTCCCTAAAATACCTTAAAACCCTCTAACCCCTAAAAATCACTAAAAACCCTAGAAAACATAAAAATACTTAAATACCAAAGAATCCCTAAAAATGTAAAATCCAAAAAAACCTCTAAAAATACCCTAAGAACCCTAAAACCCAGATATATAAAAAAATAGAAAACCATAAAACAATAAAAACCCATAAAAACACTTAAACTCAAAAAATATAAAAATCCACTAAACCCCTAAAAAATTAAAAAAATATAGAAAAATATAAAAACCCTCAAAAACTAAGAAACCGCCTAAAACCCAAAAATCCCGTTAAAACCCAAAAAATCCAAAAAACGAACAATATCCCTAAAACCCCTAAAAATAAAAAAATAATAATAAATACATAAAAAACCTAAAAATGTAAATAACAATAAAAACAATGAAAATTTCTATGAAAAAATAAAAACATAAAACCCATATAAAACCGAAAAACTCTAAGACCCCAAAAAACCGTAAAAAGACCTAAAAACCGTAAAAAGACATAAAACCCCCTAAAACACCAAAAACACAATAAAAATCCCTAAATTAATTTAAAAATATTAAAAAAACGAAAACTCACTTAAAATTCTAAAACCCTTTAAACCACTAAATAAGTTTAAAATATAAAAAAAATTAAAACCTAAAAAACACAAAAAAACATTAAAAACCCTCGAAATCCCTAAAACCCAATAAAACCCCCAAGATCACTAAGAATCATAATAACTATAAAATTTATAAAAAATACCAAAAAAATCTAAGGACATAAAAACCCTATAACTCTTAAAACATCTAAAAAACTAAAATACGGTAAAAATCCTACAACCCAAAAAATATTTAAAACCCTCGAAATCCCTAAAACCCATAAAAAACCAAAATCTCCCTAAAATACCTAAGAAAATTAAAAAAACCCAATAAAAACAGTTTAAAATCATAAAAAAACCTTAAAAACCTTCAAACACTAAAAACCAATAAAAACATGAAAGGCTAAATACCCTAAAACTCAAAATACCCTAAAAACCTTTAAACTATAAAACCCCATAAAAACCATAAAATGCTAAAAACTCAAAAAAACTAAAAACTCTAAAACCATTAAACTCTTAAACCATTTATGTACTCTAAAAACACTTAAAACAATAAAAATCTCAAAGAAACCCTAAAAACACAAAATCCCATAAAAACCCAAAAACATTAAAATAATAAAAATCCTTAAAAAGTGATAAAAATACCTATAAATGTATACTTACTTAAAAACCATAAATGAACCTAAAGAAACCATACAAATTCAAAAAAAAATAGACCCCTAAAAACATAAAAAATAATAAAATCCATAAAATAATAAAAACACTAAAAATCCCTAAAATCCCTAAAAACACTAAAACATTTCTAAAATAAATACCTAAAATATCAAAAAAAAATAAAAAACCCTAAAACCTTGAAAAAACCTAAGAAAACATTAAAAACCAAAAACATACTTAAAACCCCAAAAAACCTTAAAACACTAAACACCCTAAAAACCCTAAAAACACCTTAAAACACTAAAACCCCTAAAAACAATAATACCCATAATAAAATTAAATAACCAAAAATAGATAAAACCCATTGAAAACCCTAAAAACCCTTTAAAACCCAAAAAAATGGTAAAATTTTTTGATAACATTAAAACCCTATAAAAAACATAAAACACATGAAAACCCAAAATAAAATTAAGGTACTAAAAACATAAAAACCAACAAAATACTTAAAAAAACTAAAACCATATAGATTCCTAAAACCTATAAAAATCCCAAAAACATAGAAAGTCAAAACAATATTTACAAATACTAATAAAACATTAAAAACCTAAACCACTTAAAACCCCTAAAAATAGAAAAAAAAACCCCGTAAAAACCATAAATACCCATAAAAAGAACCTAAAACCCCAACAAACCCAAAAAACCAAAATATCCCTAAAACCTTTAAAACCCCTAAAACAAATAAATACCCTTAAAACTACTAAAAACCATAATAAACCCTTAATCCTCTAAAAATGTTACAACACTCAAGAAATACTAAAAAATTCAAAAGAAACCCTACAACCCCTCAAAATTCCCAAAACCCCATAAAAATATTAAAAATGTAAATAATCATAAAATCCACGAAAAACCTTAAAAAAATGAAACCATAAAACCACTTCAAATCCTTTAAAATCCTAAAATGCTAAAAACACTAAAAACCATAAACACTCTCAAAATCCATAAAAACCCTAAAAACCAAAAAAATGCTAAAAAACCAAAGAATTCCTAAGAAATAAAAAACTATAAAACCCTTCAAAAACCTAAGAAAATCATAAAAACAAAAAGCACTTAAACTCTCAAAAACATCTAAAAACAATAAAGTCCCTAAAAAAACCCTTAAAACCCTAAAACCACTAAAATAAAATAAAAACCTTAAAACCCCATAAAACCCATAAAATACCTAAAAACTAAAAACTATAAAAACCATTAAAACCCATAAAAACTTTAGAACACTATAAAAAACTTAAAACTGTAAAAATTATCAAAAAACCCAAAAAACCATAAAGGACTAAAAACCTAGAATATCCCTAAAACCCCTAAAAACCATAAAATTCATAAAAATTACTTAAAGTACCCAATAACATGAAAAAAAACCTTAGAAAACATAATAAAACCCTTAAAAACACCTAAACACTTATAAAATATAAAAATTGATAAAAACCTAGAAAATCCCAAAATCCCTCAAAATCCTTAAAAATCATAAAAACCATAGAATTTTTAAAAGGCCAAAAATCTAAAAAACATTAAAACCACTGAAAACCATAAAAACCATAAGAAAACATGAAAATAAACAAAAATATTAAATTCCTTAAAACCAAAAAATGATAAAAAACTAAAAACACTAAAAGTACCTAAAAATCCTACCCCCCCAAAACTACATAATCCCTAAATACCATAAAAACTCTAAAAAAAATAAAAACCATAAAACCAACCTAAAACTATATAAACCTTTTAAATCTATAAATATTTAAAAAATTCTAAAAAACATAATATCTCTTAAAAACATAAAATACACAAAACACCCTAACACCCTGCAAAATCCATAAAAACGAAGAAACCCCTAAAAATTATCAAAAAACCTCGAAATCCCGAAAATTGTAAAAAATACTAAAACTTAAAAAAACTTATAAAACATTATAAATTTAAAATATATTAAAACCCCTAAATAACTTAAAAACACGCTAATCCCTAAAACCCACCAAACCCCTTAAAATATCTAAAAACCAAAAAACCATAAAAATCCTTGTAATTCCATAAAACACCTCAAAACATAAAAGACCATAAAACACTAAAAACCCTAAAACTCTTTGAAATCCATAATAAACAATAAACCTATAAACCCCCTAAAAACCTAAAAAATGAAAAAAATACCCCTAAAAATACTAAAAATACCGCAAACATCCTAAAAAACCTAAAACACCAAAAAAAACATAATAAATGTGAAAATGTATAAATCCACCTAAGAACCACTAAAAAATATAAAACCATTTATCCCCTAAAAATATAAAAACTATATAAAACCTTAAATCCAAAAAAACTCAAATAAACCATAATACCCAAAAAAACCCTAAAAATTCAAAAACCCATATGAATTATTAAAACCATCAAAATCCTTAAAAACACTAAGAACCAAAAAATCATAAATAATAAAAAAATACCTAAGAACCTAGAAAACACTGAAAACATTGCAAAACCATAATAAAGTCTAAAAAACCAAAATAACCCTTAAAACCCCTAAAAACCTAAAATTGTAAAAACCCCAAAAATACACTACAAAGATAATAAAACACCCTAAAAAACCAAAAAACCTAAAGAACCAGAAAAATCAATTAAACCCATAAAAGAAACTATAATTATAAAATCCTTCTAAAACCCTAAAAATGCTTAAAAACTATAAAAAACCATAAAACCCTAAAATAAACGAAAAACCATTAAAACCCCAAACAATCATAACTCCCTAAAACCTCTATAACCCCTCAGAATCAAAAAAAACCCTAAAAACTAATTAAAATCATAAAAAATCCCAAAAAATAACTAAAAACATAAAAAACCCTCAAAATCATAAAAACCCTAAAAAACATTAAATTCCTAAAAACGCCCAAAACACCTAAATAACAAAAAAAACACTAAAAACCATAAAAAACATAAACCGCTAAAAACCCTTAAACCCAAAAACCCTCAAAATCCATAAAAACCCTATTAAACCATAAAAATACTAATAAATACATAAAATCACTAAAAATGAAAAAAAAACATGAAAACCCTCTAAAACCCCTAAGAAACCTTAAAACCCACAAAACATTGAAAATACCTAAAAAAATAAAAAACTCGTAAAACCCTAAAAACCTCAAAAGGACATCTGAAGACCTTAAAGACTCTAAAAACCCAATAAAACCATAAAGACCCATTAAAGACATAAAAACCATAGAATACATAGAACACCATAAAATCCACTAAAACTATAAAATCCTTTAAACTCGTAGAAAATATAAAAAACTCTAAAAACCATTAAAATCCCAAAAAATTCAAAAAAACCATAAAAACCAAAAAACCAAAAAAACCATAAAACCTGAAATACCTCAAAATTCCTAAAAACCCTAAAAAACCCTAAAAACAATAAAAATCCTATAAAGGCCCTAAAAATAATTAAAACATAGAAAAACTATAAAATAGGTAAAAATCCAAGAAAAACATAAAAATATAAAAACAACTAAAACATGTGAAAATATTTTGTAACCCTATAAACCCTTAAAAACATAAAAACCTTCAAAATCTCTAAAAACACTAAAAAAATAATTAAAATCCATAAAAATGTAAAAAAAACCCCAAATCCCCATAAATCCCTAAAAATCATTAAAAACCTTAAAACACTTAGAATCCCTAAAAAACTAAAAAATAAAAAAACCCTAAAAACCTAAAAGATCCTAAAAAACCAAAATTCTAAACTCCCAATCAAAACCTTAAAAAACTAAAACCTGATAAAAACCCTAAAAACATAAAACTCTAAAACCACTTTAACCCCATAAAAAGTTAAAAAAATATAAAAACCCAAAAACACCTTAAAAAACTCAAACCCCCTAAAATCCATAACAACCCTAAAAAATATAAAAATCTACAGAATCCCCAAAATGACTAATTCATAATAAACCCCCTTATAACTCACAAACCCCAAAAAACCAATAAACCCTAAAACCCTGACAAAGTTATAACATTTCATAAAAACCTTAAAACCACTAAAAACTATAATAACCATTTTAATGCATAAAAATGTTAAAAATATCTATAAAACATAAAAACTCTAAAAAATTAGAAATCCCTAACAACCCAAAAAACCCAAAAAACCCTAAAAACATAAATAATGGAAATATCCCAAAAAATCCATACAACCCTTAAAAACTATACAAATCCTACAAAGCCCCAAAAATCCCTAAAAAAATAAAAACACCAAAAAACTATAAAATCCTACAAGAAAACCTTAAAAACCTAGAAAAACATAAAATCCCTATAAAAAACTATAATCACCCTAGAAGACCCTAAATTCCCAAAAAACATAAGAATTGGTAAAAACCTTAAAAACCATAAAAGCATAAAATCCCTAAAAATATTAAAAAAATGTAAAAACCCATAATACCATAAAAAACCTTATATTTTCTTAAAAATCTAAATACAATTAAAAACCCAAAAACATTAAGAAATTTTAAAAACTGAAAACCCCACCAAAAGACCCTAAATCCCCCCAAAAACATAAAAAAACCCTGAAATCATAAAATACCTAATTCCCCTAACATTATCTAAAAACATAAAAAACTATTCAAACCCCTAAAATGATAAGAAACACAAATAAACATATCCAACACTAGAAAATCAAAAAAAATCTAAAAACCCTAAAAAAAATAAAAACCCAAAAGGCCATTAAAAACCAAAAAATCAATTAAAAACCCAAAAAACCCAAAGACCCTCTCCAAATCCATAAAAACCCTAAAAAAAATCTTTAAAAATTCAAAAATATCCCTAAAAACATAAACAACCCCAAATGCCCTAAAACCATTAAAAATAAAAGAACCTAAAAAAAATAAAACCCTTCAAAAAACATAAAAATACTAAAACCGTAAGAAACAAAAATAATAATTAAAACACTGAAAACCCATAGAACTTTAAAAACTATAAAAATCTTTACAAAATACTCAAATATCCCCAAAAACATAAAAACCAATAAGAACCCAGAAAACCCCTAAGAAAACCTTAAAAAATAATAACACAAAAAACCCCTAAATACCTTAAAAAACACTAAACCCATTAAAACTAAAAAATAACCTAAAAACCCCTTAAAACATTTAAAAATCCTAAAAACCATAATAACTCTATGAACTCATAAAAACTTTAAAAACCCATTAAATCCATAAAAACATTAAAAACTCTAACAATATGTTAAAACCATAAGAATCTTAAACAAAACCTAAACCCCCCAAAAACCCATAATAAACTAAATACCAAAAAACAATAAAACCTTCCAAAATCGATAGAAATACTAAAAAGCATAAAGATACTAAGAAATCCACAAACCCCAAAAATGGTAAGAAACCCAAAAAACACTGAAAAGCTCCATAAAAAACCATAAAAACCTAAAAAACATAATTTCCACATAAAACTAAAAATTCTAAAAACCCTAAAAACCATTAAAACACCAATACACTAAAAATCCATCAAAACCATAAAAAAAATAAAAAACCTAAAAATTAACTAAAAATTCATAAAATCATAAAAACTCTGAAAAACTCATAAGAGAAAATTAAAAACAGAAAAACACGTGAAAACCCTAAAAACATAAAAAAACTAGAAACCATAAAAAAGAACCTAAAAAAACTAAAACCCCCTTAAAACTTGAGAATCTATAAAAAAACCCATAATATGATAACAACCACTAAAAAATAAAACCCTTTAAACCCCTAAAAATGTAAAAAAATAACTCTAAAAACCAATGAAAACCAAAAATACTAACAAACCTAAAAAAGCAAATAAAATACAAAGAAACCATCAAACCTCAAAAAATAAAAAAACTCCTCAAAACCCCCGAAAATCCTAAAAACTATATAAATCCTAAATAATCCATAAAATCCCTAAAATCGTAAAAAATCCTAAAACCCTGAAAATCCCTATGAAAACTTTAATATCCTCAAAAAACATAAAATCACTAAAACCCCTATTTTTTTTAAAACCCATTAAAAACCCTAAAACCCAAAAAAACCCCTCAAACAACTAAAATCCCTAAAAACCCCATAATAACCCAAAAAAACTAAATACTCTAAAAACTATTCGAACCCCTAAAAATTTAAAAAAATACTCTAAAAATATTAAAAACCCTAAAGAACAAAAAAACACCCTAAAATCCAAAAAATACATAGACCCCTAAAACCCTATAAACAAGAAAAAACTTCAACCTCCATAAAACTACTAATAAATTATAAAAATCCTAAAATAGACCTATAAATTCCTATAACGTAAAAACCTATAAAATCACATAAAACCCCTATTAAAACCTTAAACCCTAAAACAATTAAATACCCTATAAACCTAAAAAAGGAAAGAAAATTTAAAAGATCCCTAAGAACCCTAAAATCTGTCAAAATCCCTAAAACACTATAAAAACACATAAAAATCCTAAAAATCCCTAAAAATACATAAAATCGTTGAAAACCTTAAAACCCCAAAAACCAAATATAAACTTAAAACCTATAAAAACATAAAACAACCAAAAAACCTAAAAACTCTAAAAACCCTAAACCCCTAAAAACACTAAAAAAAATTAAAAACCATTAAAATCAATAAAAACCCATGAAAACATAAAACCCATATAATTTTAAAAAACTAAAAATAATGAAAACCCTTTAAACCGCTAAAAATGTTAAACAGCTCTAAAAACCATCAGACCCATAAGAAACTCAAAAAACTCGTAAGGCCCGAAAAAATTCACAAAAACCACAAAAACAAACTAAAACTAGAAAAAAATATTAAAAACCTTAAAAGCACATAAAATTCCTAAAAATTTAAAAACCCCTAAAAACACTTAAAATCCATAAAAAACTAAAAGCATTTAAAACCACTAAAACACCTAGAAAATTATAAACCCTAAAATACATTCAAGTGCTTCAATATCCCTAAAAAAACCATAAAAAACTAAAAAAATCCCTAAAAAATTAAAAATGTAAAAATACCTAAAAACCCAAAAAACCCCTAATAAAATGTAAAAAACAAGAAATACATAAAACCCTTAAAAATACTAAAAACACTAAAAACTCAAAACCAAAAAAATGAAATTAAAAAACCTTTAAAAACTAAAAACCATAAAGCCCATAAATACCTTAAAAACCACTAAAAAACCTTAAGAACCCACTAAAAATTATAAAATAATATTATACCCCCAAAGTCATTAAAAACTCAAAAATGAACTAAAACCCAATGAAAATCAAAAGAAAACATTAAAAATCTGAAAAAATAATCAGAAACCAAATAACCCTAAAAACATCAAATACCTAAACGCATAAAAACTCTAAAATTCATAAAAACTTAAAAACACTATAAATAACTAAAGATGTATAAACTTCTTAAACACCAATAAATCATAAAAACATAAAAACACTAAAAATCCCTAAAAATAAAAAAGGTATAAAAATCATAAAAACCACTAAAAACCATAAAATCCCATAAAACCCCTCAAAGAAAACTAAAATTATAAAATTACCTTAAACCCATATGTTTTTTAAAAAAATATAAAAAACCATAAAAATGTAAAAAAACTCAAAAAAAACCCTAATACCCAAAAAACCAAAAAACCCCTAAAAACTCAAACAACCCTAAAACCCCTCAAAATACATAAAAATATTAAACAATAATAAAAATACAAAAAAACTCTAAAAACCCCATAAAATGTAAAAAAATATGGAAGTTGAAAAAACACCTAATAAAACCTTAAAAACCTAAAAACACTTTAAACCCCTCAAAACCTAAAAAATGATAAAAACCCGTAAACCCCTAAAAACCCAGAAAACCCCAAAAACCAATCAAATTCCCTTAAAATATTAATAACTATAAAAATACTGAAAAAGCTATAAAAATCATTAAATATGTAAGAATACATAAACTTCTAAAAAACCCTTAGAAAACTTTATAAACTATGGAATACCTAAAACCCTTAAAAACTGAAAAATTATAAATACTCAAAAAGACCCTAAAACCACTAAAAACAATAAAAACACTATAAAATATTACAAAATTCTAAATACTAATAAACACTTTAAAATCCACTAAAAACTCTAATAACCTATTAATCAAGTAAGATTTTAAAAGGCTCAAAAATCCTCAAAAACCATAAAAGTCTCAATGGAACCCTAAAAACACTCAAATTCACTAATAACCCTAAAAAATATGAAAAAATACATAACAATCCCTAAGACATAAAAAACCCTAAAACCCTTGAAAACCCGTATAAAAACCTTGAAAACCAAAAAACAATTAAAACGCCTAAAACCCTAAATATGTTGAAAACCCAAAAAAACCATAAAAGACCATAAAAACCCTAAAACCCAAAAAACATAAAAACCCTAGAAATTATATAAAAACTCTGAAACCAAAAAATCTGTAAAATCCCTTTAAAATGATACAAATTTTAAAAACTCTAAAAAATATAAAAACCCCGAGAAACCATAAAAACCCTCAAAATCTCTTGAATCCCTAAAACCCATAAAAACCATAATAAATCCATAAAACCCCTTAAAAGAAAAAACAATATAAACCCAAAAAACCACTAAAAACCCTTAAAAACTGAAAAATAATTACAATCCCTACAAATCATAATAACTAATGAAAACCATAAAACTCCTAAAACCCCTGAACATCCCTAAAACTCATAAGAACCATAAAATAATAATGAGTCCCTAAAAATAACTAAAAATGTAAAAAACACTAAAAACCTAAGAACCCATAAAGTAACCTTAAAACCTTAAAAATCCTTAAAACTCATAAAACTAAAATAATGCTAGAAAACAAAAAAATAGAAAAAACCTTAAAAACAATAACACCCAAAAAACCATAAAACCATAGAAACTGAGAAAAAACTAAATAACCCCTAAAAACTATAAAATATATTTAAAACCATAAAAATGATAAAAAAAACTTGAAACCTTTAAACTGTAAAAACTCAAATAAACCAAAAAAATACAAAAAAACCCCAATCCCCTAAAAGACTAAACACCCTCAAAATCCAAAAAAACTGAAAATACCGTAAATATCATAAGATATCTATAAAAATAAAAAATCCCAAAATCCCTAAAAACCCTAATAAAACCTAAAAATAAGTAAACCCTTAGATTCCGTAAAAATGATAAAAGGCTGGTGAATCCTAAAAAACCTAAAAACCCTAAAATCATAATTCCCATAAAACCATAAAGACTCTTAAACCCCCATATAAACCCTAAAAACAACTACAAACACTAAAATCCATTTAAACCTAAAAAATGAAAAAACCTCTAAAACCCTTAAAAACCAAAAAACTCAAAAAAACACTATGAATAAGAAAAAAAAATACTCTAAAAAATAAAAACAATAAACCCCTCAAATTGTCAAAAAACCTAAAAAACCTAAAATCCTAAAAAAACACATAATTAATAAAAAATAAAACCTTTGAAAACCCCTATGAAAACATTAAAATCCTAAAAACACATAAAACCTCAAAATATATAAAAATGCTAAAAACAAAAAAACCCAAAAAAACCAAAACTCCCCATAAAAGCAAAAATCCCCACTAAAAAAATCTAAAAACCAGTTGAATCCCTAAAAATATTAACAAAATATGATTTACCTTAAAAATCCAAAGCACTAAAAAAATCCTGAATACATAAATTTCCAAAAAATCCCTAAAAACCATAAAAACGTAAAAAACTTCAAAATCCCTAAAACCTCATAAAACTGTAAAAATACTAACGAAATTCCTATAATTACCTAAAAACCTAAAAACCCGTAAAAACCAGAAAAAAAGTCTGAGAAAACCATAGAATGTTAAAAATGTGTAAAACCTCTATAAAACCTCAAAACATTAATGACCATATAAAACCATAAGACGACCCCAAAAACCAAAAACCACAAAAACCCCGAAAAACACTAAATTCCCTAAAATCCCATAAAAACCCTAGAAACCATAAAAACCTCTTAAGCCCATAAAAACTAAAAAACTACAAAATATTATAATATCCCCTTAAACCATTAAAACTCCTTAAAAAGAAAAAAAAATTAAAATACCTTTAAAATCCACAAATCATAAAAACCCATCAAAACCCAATAAAAGCTCTAAAAATTTTAAAACACTATAAAATCCATAAAATTGAACTAAAAATTTTAAAAAAACATTTCATCCCCTAAAAACATACTAAAAACTCCAAAAAACCATTAAAACCTAGTAAAAACAAAAAAATAACATAAACACAAAAAAATCTATAAAACCCTAAAAACCAAAAAACGTTAAAAATACTACAAAATCCATAAAAATCCATAAAAATATAAATAAACCTAAAAACCCAAAAAACCTTATAAAATATTGAAAACCTAAAAAGACTAAAAACCCTAAAAACTAAAAAAACATTAAAACCCACAAAAAATCCCAAATACCCTAAAAACCCTCAAACTACATAACAACCCTAGAAACCCAAAATAACTTAAAAACCCATCAAAATCCCTAAATACATGAAACTCCCTAAAAATGATGAAAACCCCTTTGAAAACCTTAAAACCATAAAACACTTAAAACCATTAAAAACCATAAAAACACAAGAACCCCTAAAAGTCCCTAAAAACACTAAAAACCCTAACAACCATAGACCCCCTAAGAAACATAAAAACCATAAAATCCATAAAAACACTAATAATAAAATAAAAAATTCCGAGAAAAAAATCCAATAAAAACCCTAAAAACCCTTTAAACACCTATAATAATTAATAAAATTCTAAAAACCCATTAAAACCCCAAAAAACATAAATGAAACCGAAAAACCGAAAACAAACTCTAAGACCCATTAAATTTAATAAAATCCTAAATACCCATTAATATAATAAAAATCCCAAAAATCATTATAAAAACATAAAGAAGCATTAAAAATCATTATAGCCCTAAAACACTAAAAATCCTTAAAAACATAAAAATCTTAAAAATCATTATAACCTTTAAAAACTGATAGAAACCCTAAAAACACTACTACTCTAAAAAACCATTATAACCCTAAAACGTTATAAAATCTAAAAAACCATAAAAAAATGTAAACTAAAAAATCATTAAAACCCCCTAAAAATAAAATATTCTAAAAGAACTAAAAACCCACAAAATCACTAAAAAACATAAAAAACATAAAATTTTATAAAATCCCTAAAAAAATAAAAAAACTAAAAATCCTAAGAAAACAATAAAAATATAAAAACACATACAACCCCTAAAAACATAAAAAATTATAAAGGGAGAAGAAAACCCAAAACCCCAAAAAACCAAGAAACCACTAAAAACCATTAAACGCAAAAACCCATAAAATTCATACAAACCACAAAAAAACTCTAAAACCCTTTAAACCACTAAAAATGATAAAAATATAAAAGAACATAAAAATTGTAAAAAGTAAAAATACCCTAAAACCCAAAAAAAATCTACAAAAACATTTAAACCATCAATATCTGTAAAAAATCATAAAAACTATAAAATCATAAAAATCCCAAAAAAATCTCTAAAAATGTAAAAAGGCTAAAACCTAAAAAAATCCTAAAAAAACATAAAAATAATTCAATTAAACCCCCTTAAAAAAATTAAAAACTATAAAAACCCTAAAATCCAAAAAACCCTAAAACCCTTACAACCCCTAAAACCCTACAAACCATAAAAATCAAAAAAAGCACTAAAAATCCATAAATGTTAAAAAAACTAAAAACTCTAAAAAAGACTAATAAAAACATAAAAATCTAAAACCAGTTTAATCCCTAAAAAGGAAAAATAATAAAACCTTAAAAATTCCAAAAAAGTCTTGAAAATGCCAAAAACCTAGTAAAACCCATAAAAACTATTTAATCCTTAAAACCCATAAAAACCACTAAAAACACAAAAATTTGTCTATTCCCCTAAAAAATTTAAAAACTCTAAACAACTATAAGATCCAAAAAAAATAAAAAAAACCTAAAAGATTGAAAAAACAACACAAAACCCTAACACCCAAAAAACCCTAAAACCGCTAAAAATCCATAAAACCCCCCAAAAAATAAAACGTCCCTAATAATTTATAAAAACAGGAAAAATATTAAAAACAAAAAAAATACACTATAAAAAAACATAAAAACAAATAAAACCCCTCAAAACCTGAAAAATACCAAAAACCCTAAAAACCCCTAAAACCATTAAAAATTATCAAAATCCCAGAAAACATAAATACCCCTAAATTTCTTGACACGTCATAAGAAACCCTAAAAAACCTTAATACAAATAAAACACTTGAATACCAAAAACCTCAAGAACCCCTAAAAACCATAAGAATCCATAAACCCCATAAAACCACAAAAAAATCCATAAAACCGTAAAACCAATAAAAACTAAAAATCCCATTAAACCCTAAAAAATTTAAAAATAGTAAAAAAACATTAAAACAAGTAAAAAATAAACACTCCCAAAAAACTAAAACCCCCAAAAAACCATAAAACCCTATATCCCACAAAATTCGTAAAAAATCAAAACACCATATAAAAATCTTAGAAAATCACCAAAAATCCCTAAAATATTAAAAAACCTAAAAAATACTCTGAAAAACCTTGACACATAAAACCCTAAAAAAGCTAAAATTTATAAAAAAAACCAGAAATATTAATAAAACCCCAAAATCCGCATCAATCCTCCAAAATCAGCAAGAACTCCAAAAACAAACCAAACTCCTAAAAATGATAAAAAAATTCTAAAAGACTGTAAAAGCCATTAAAAACTCAAAAAAAAAACCCTAAAAACCATACAAATTAAAAAAACCCAAAATACTCTCAAAATCTATAGAACCCAAAAAAAACCTTCAAAATCGCTAAAAATTTCAAAAAATTTAAAAACCCATAAAAATAGTGAAAAGTCCTAAGAAAATCCTAAAACCCTAAAAACACTTAAAATCACCAAAAAACCATAAAAATGCTAAAAACACTAAATTTACTAAAAATCCATAAAATACTAAAATATAGAAAACCCATAAAAAACAATAAAATCCCTCAAACCTAATAAAATCCATAAAAACCGAAAAACTGTAAAAACTATTTAAATCCCTAAAACATTAAACACATAAAAAACCATTTAAAGAATTAAAATATAAACAAACACCTACAAACAAAAATAAAAATAAAACACTTAAAAACTATAAAAACCCTAATCCTCTAATAATATCATAAAATCTAAATAATATAAAAAATATAAAAAAATTTTAAAACCATGAAACAAAAAAATACCTAAAAACCATGAAAACCCCAAAGAAAAAGGATAAAAAAAAATTCAAAACCCCCAAATACATAAAGAAATTCTAAAAACCATTAAAAGCCAAAAAACCATAAAAGCAATTAAAATCCCTAAAAAAACCATAAAACCCCATAAAACATCCACAACCCACTAAAATTATAAAATCCCATCATACCCCTAAATACATTAAAATAATCTAAAAACCATTAAAACCATAAAAACTCAAACAAACTCTAAAACTAAAAAACTAAAAACAATAAAAACCAAAAAAATATTAAAAACCCTTAAAAATATATAAATGTTTTAAAAAACACTATAACCCCTAGTAAAATATAATAAGACCTTAAAACCCAAAAAAACCTAAGTCCCCTAAAAATATAAATAATTCTAAAATCCCCCAAAAAAACCAAATACCAAAAACCCTCCCAATATCCATACAAACCCTAACAACCATAAAAATATTAAAATCCATAAAAATAACTAAAAATGTAAAAAACCAAAAAAAAACCCTAAAAGACCTAGGAAAAATATAAAATCCAAAAAACAAATAAAACCCCTAAAATCCTAAAAAAAACAATAAAAACCCAAAATGAAGCCTGAAGATGAGAAGAACCATAAAACCCCCCAAAAAATAAAACCCCTAAACCTTAAAAAAACCAAATGCCCCTCTAAAGACACTAAAAACCCAGAAAAATATCTAAATACCATTAAACATAAAAAACATTATAAAACTCTAAAGAACCTTAAAAATCAAAAAAACTCAAAAAACCCTAAAAACTAGTAAATAACCCCGAAAAATTGAAAAGAAACATAAAAATCAAATATCCCTAAAAACATAAAAACCCCCAAAACCCATAAAACCCACTAAGAAAAACATAATAAACCTATTACAATAAAACACTAAAAAACTAAAAATGATAAAAACCCTAAAAACCATAAACCATAAAAACACTAAAAATTAAAAACATACCTAAAAACCAAAAAAATACTCATAATTTCATTAAAATCCATAAAAATGAAAAAATCCCTAAAAACCACGAAAACACCTATAAAAACATTAAAAACCTAAAAACACCTAAAACACCAAAAAATAAAAAAAAAACCCCTAATAACCATTAAAAACCCTAAGAATACATAAAGACCCCAAAAATCACAAATATCTCCTAAAACCCTTTAAACCCCTAAAAATGATAAAAAATATAAAAAAATTAAAATCCATAAAAACTCAAAAAAACTGTAAAAACCCAAAAATAAACTGTAGAAATCATATAACCCCTCAAAATACATATAATCATTAAAGACCAATATAAATTCAATAAAATCACTAAAAATCAATAAAATCTAAAAAACATTAAAAACCATAAAACCCTAAGAAAACATCAAACCCCAAAAAACAATTAAAACATTTATAAAACATAAAAAATACTAAAAACCCAAAAAACACAAAAAAAATTGTAAAACCACCTAAAACTATAAAGAACTCTAAAATACCATAAAATTAACTATAAATCACTAAAAACTATAAAATCCATTTAAACGCCATAAAACAGTAAAAACTTTAAAGAACATAATACCACTAAAAAATTAAAAAAACTTTTAAAACCCCTACAACTCTTAAAAACACCAAAACCCTCTAAATATAAAAAAACCTAAAACCCCCATAAAAAACCAAAAAAATACCAAAATATTTAGCAAATAAACCTGAGAAACCCTTAGAATACCATAAAAACCTACTAACACGTAATACCCCTAAAAACTAAAAAATGCTAAAAACACATAAAACACTAAAAGACCCAAAAAACCCATATAAATAATAAAACACCAAAAACCATTAAACCATATAAACAACCTAAAAGATGCTAAAAAATCCAAAAAACCTTATAATCCTCTAAAAATGTTAAAAAACACTAACCATAAAAAACCCTTTAAACCCTCAAGATACATAAAGACGCTAAAAATAATAAAAACCCTAAAATATTCCTAAATTACCTAAAAATATAGAAAATTCTAAAACCCAAAATATTCTAATGAAATCCTTAAAAACAAAAAAACACAAAAAACCCCTAAAATCATAAAAAACACTAAAACCCCTGAAAACTGAAAAAAATAAAAACCATTAAAACTATAAAAACCCCAAAACCATAAATACTATTGAACCCATAAAAACCCAAAGAAAACTAAAAACACCATTTAAACCAATAACAATGTTAAAAACTCCAAAAATATAAAAAAATAAAAAAAAACACACAACCGCACCCCCCCAAAACCACTAAAACTCTAAAAAGCATAAAAATCTCCAAAACCCCTCAAAATATCTAAAAACCCTAAACCCATAAAAATCCAAAAAAAATCCCTAGAAGTCACTAAAAATGTAAAAAACCATAAAATCCTTGAAATCCCCTATAAAAACCTAAAAACATAAATTCACGTTAAACCCCTTAAAATTCGAAAAAAATATAAAATAACAAAACACCAGTAAAACTATTAAAAAACTGGAAATCACTAAAAACCCATAAACATACAAGAAATAACCTAAAATCCATAAAAATTTAAAATACCCCAAAATAACCCTGAAATCCCCTAAGAAATCCTTAAAAACCAAAAACACTTAAAACCCCTAAAAACCTAAAAAAATTAAAAACCCAAAAATATCATGAAACCCCTAAAAACAAGAGAACCTTAAAACCTCTAAAATTACTACAATTACTAAAACCATAAAACCCAAAAAACTACGAAAAACACTAAAATCCATTCAAATCTAGGAAAAATTTAAAATACTAGAAAAACCCATAAAACCCTAAAAATTCAAAAAACCATAAAACCCCCAGAAAAACAATAAACCCCCTTAAACCCCAAAAATTTCCTAAAAAGAATAAAAAACGATAAAATTGAAAAAAAACCCTAAAACCCATGAAAACCAATATGAAAACAATAAAAACCTAAAAACATTCAAAACCCCTAAAAACATAAAAAACACATAAAATCCTAAAACAACCTAAAATCCCTAAAACGCATGAAACCCCATAAAAACCAAAAAACCAATGGAAACCCATAAATACTCCAAAACACACTAAAACTATAAAAACCATTTAAAACCCTAAAAATATTAAAAATCTCCTAAACACTAAAAAACACTAAAATGACAAAAACCATAAAAATATAAATCCCAAAAAACCCCAAAAAACCCCCAAAAAACCCTAAAATAATAAAAAACCTAAAAACACTAAAAATCCTTCAAAATATAAGGAACACTAATGAACTTGAAAACCCTTAAGAAAACCATAAAAACAAAACAATAATTAAAGCCACTGAAATCCTAAAAATGCTAAAAACACTAAAAACCCATGAAACACTTATAAACCATTAAAATCCCGGAACTCATCAAAATCGCTAAAAACCCTAAAAACAAAAAATATCTTAAAAAATTCTTAACATCCCTAAAAATAGAAAAAAAAACTAAAACCAAAGAAATCCTTAAACCCAAAAAGCACTTCAAACACCTCACACCCAAAAAACATTAAAACTACATAAAACTATAAAACCCCTCAAACTCCCTAAAAATATTAAAAAAATTAAATCCTAAAAAATGCCTAAAATCCCTAAATATGTAAAAAACTGCTAAAAATCCAGAAAACCCTAAGAAAACATTGACAACCTAAAAACATTGAAAACCCTTAAAAAACTAAACAAACACAAAACCCCCTAAAAACATAATATAGTCTTGACACCAAAAAAACCATCAACCCCATAAAAACTGTAACAACCCAAAATAACATATAAAAACCCTAAAAACAAATATATAATCTAAAACCCCTTTAATCCCTTAAAATATTTATAAGATCTAAAAAATAATAAAAACCCTAAAACCATAAAAAAAACATCCTAAATATCCCAAAAAATATTAAAAACATAGAACCCCTAAAAACTCCATAACCCCATAAAAATCCCTAAAAAGATAAAAAAAATGCTCAAAACACTGAAAAACACTAAAAAATCTTAAAAACCTAAAAACACATAAAACCCTAGAAAAACCCAAAATCACTAAAAACATAAATACACTAAAACACCTAAATCCTACAAAATCCCTAAAAACCATAAAAATAGTTTAAATCAATAAAAATGTAAAAAACTCTGAAAACAATAAAAAAACTCTATGAAAATATTAAATACATAATTTTTTTAAAATAAATAAAAATTTTAAATTTATAAAAACAATAAATGCACTAAAAAGAACCTAGAAACCCTAAAACCCTTATAAACCCTAAATTTCAGCAAAAAATTAAAAACCAATAAGAAATGAAAATCCAAAAGACCCATAAATTTATAAAAACCTTTTAGACCACTAAAAATGTAAAAAAACTTTAAAATTCTTAAAATACTTGAAAACTCAAAAACCCCAAAACCCATAAAAACAAAAAAACACTGATAAATTTGGGGGGGGGGGTGTCAGGAATATCTTGGCCCCGAGCCTTCCTTGCTATAATAACCATAATAACCCTAAAATCCCTAAAACCCTTATATTCGACTAAAAACTTTGAAAACCATTTAAACCCCTAAAAATTTTAAAAACTATAAAATCCCTAAATTCTCAGAAAATTCAAAAAACCCCTAAATGCCAAAAATCACATAAACCTTAAAAACCATAAGAACCCCTAAAAACCTCAAAATCCTTAAAACCATGAAAAACCATAAAAATCCTAAAAATACCTAGAATTTTAAATACTATTATAATTCCATAAAACAAATGAAAAAGTTTAGAAAACCTTAGAAACCTAAAGACATTAAAAATCCCTAAAAAACCAAAAAAAAAAATTCAAAACCCTTATAAAACCTAAAAAACCCCAATACCCCTCAAAATACTTAAAAAGCCTTAAAACCCAAATAATCAAAAAAAACATTGAAAATCCATACTGACACAAAAACCCGAAAAATATTGCAAAACACTAAACAACAATGAAAACCTAAAAACACCTAAAACCCAAAAAATATGAAAAATCATAGAAACCCAAAATACCATTAAAACATAAAGACCCTAAAATTCATAAAAAACCTAACAACTGAAAACCCTCTAAAAACGTAAAATCACTATAACCCCATAAAAACATTGAAACCTCACTAAAAACTCAAAAATACCTTTAAACCAATATAAATATTAGAAAAATCTGAAAAACCTAAATTTCCCTAAAAAATAAAAAGCCCAAAAAACCCCAAAAAACCCAAAAAACTATAAACCCCCTCCCCCGAAATCCCTAAAAATATAAAATAAAAATAAAATACTAAAAACCCGTAAAATACCTAAAAACTAGAAAACCCATAAAATCCCTAAAACCCCATAAGAAACCCTTAAATAAATAAATACACATAAAAACCCAAAAGAAACTAAAAACATAAAAAAATATAAAAACCATTAAAACCTAAAATTACTATAAAAATCCCAAAACTCTTTTAAAAAAATAAAAACCTATAAAACCCTAAAAAATATCTAATAATTGTCAAATCTCTCCCAATCCATAAAAACATTTAAAAATTTAAAAATATTGAAAAGACGAAAAAACTCAAAAAAAAACATTATAAAGTCACAAAAAAACCTAAAAACAATTAATATCCTAGAAAACATAAAAACCCTAAAAATTCCAAATATTCGAAAAAACATTAACAATCCTAAACAACCCAAAAATCCCAAAAATCATAGAAACCTAAAAACCCATAAAAACTAAAAAAATATAAAATCCTAAAAACATTTAAATCCCTTAAAAACCTTAAAATGCTAAAATCCTTAAAACCCAGAAAACCAAAATAAACACTAAAACCCTAAAAATCCCAAAATCCAATAAAATTTCTAAAATCCCCTAATATCTATAAAAGCCTATTAGTTTCCTAAAAATAGTAAAAACTATAAATACCCTTAAAACCACTACAAACTCAAAAAAACACTGAAACCCATGAAACCCCTAAAAACCATAAAAACCCTGAAAATCCTAATAACTAGAAAAATACTAAAATCCCAAAAAGTCCCAAAAAACATAAAACCCTATAAAACCACTGAAATTCCCTATGTAATCCATAAAAACCTACAAAACATAAAATCCCTAAAAAACCTCAAACAATTCAAGACCCAAAATAAACTAAAAAAATCTTAGAACCCACAAAACACTCAAAACCAATAAAAACTATAAAAACCTTGTAAACACATAAAAATGTTAAAAACTATAAAAATCATTAAAACCCTAATTTTTTTTAAAAAAATCCCTAAAACCCCGAAAAACTAGAAAATCCAAAAAACCCAAAAAAACCTCAAAATACTGAAAAACAACAAAACTATAAAAATCTTAAAGAGGACTGAAAATCACTAAAAATGTCAAAAAACCTAAAAACCACTATGAAAATCATTAAAACCTAAGGTAACTTAAAACCCCTAAGAAACCATAAAATGATAAAAACCCTTAAAACCAAAAAAACCAAAAAACACATAACATCCCTCAAATCCCTAAAAATCCAAAAGACCATAAATATCTTAAAAAATCCCTAAGAAGACCTTAAAACATAAAAAAACCCTAAAAATTTGTCTGATAACCTTAAAAAAATATAAACAATTAAAAATGTAGAATGCTTAAAAATGACCAAAACACAAAAAAATATCTAAAACCAAAAAAACCCAAAAAATAAAAAATTCATAAAATACCTAAACCCCATAAAAATCATACAATACCACTAAAAACTACAAAACCCCTTTATAATCCTCTAATCATTAAAAATACTCTAAAAACTATTAAAAACTTATTAAAATAAAAAACACTAAAAACCCAAAAAAATAGAATCCTTAATAACCTTTAAAACCCCTAAAACCCTCAAAATCATTAAGAATCCATAAAAATATTATAGAATAATTAAAATCCTGAAAATCAGAAAAAACCTTAAAACTATGAAAACCATAAAAAACCTTAAAAACATAGAAATAACTAAAACCCCTAAAAGTCATAAAAAAATAAAAAATAGTAAAACTGAAAACACCAAATAAACCAAAACAACCCCTAAAACATTAAATACCATACAAACCCATAAAAACCAAAAAAATAAATAAAAATATATAAAATCACCAAACCATAATTTTTTCTTTAAAAATATAAATAATCATAAAACAAAAATAATAATAAAAAGAAGACCTTAAGACCCCAAAAAACCACAACAACCTTGAAAATATTCAAATCCCCTAAAACCCATAAAAATCCAAAAAAGCCCAAAAATTCCATAAAATCATAAAAACCCTACAAATTTTGAAAACCCCTAATAGATCCATAAAAACATTACAACACTTAAAAAAATAAAAATATAAATAACACTTAAAATCTAAAAGCCTATAAAATCCATATAAACTATAAAATACCATCGAAATCCTTAAATACCATGAAACCCCTAAAAATTCCCTAAAATACATTAAAACGTAAAAATTCCAAAAACTCAAAAACCCCTAATAAAAACATAAAAAAACATGTAAAACCCCTGAAAAATAAAAAATAATAAAAATCACAAAAACACTGTATAGACTCCCAACACCCTGATATATTAAAAAACCCCAAATACCCTTTAAAAATATAAAAACCCCATTAAACCCCTAAAAACTGATGAACAACCTAAAAACTCTTAAAACACTTAATAAGGTTAAAAACCCTAAAAAACCTGAAAAACAAAAAAAACTCAAATTTCCATAAAACCCCAAGGAACCCATAAAACATCTAAAAACCCCAAAAGCCCAAAAGTCCTCAAAATCAAAAAATAATATAAAAATCGTAAAAATATGACGAAATACCTTAAAATACATAAAAATATAAACAAATAATCCTAGTAAGAGGTTTCAATAACAAGAAAATTGTGGTGGAAGATACCTTGAGAATGTAGGACAAGCTAGCTTCCCATGTAGAAGACAACATCAAGGACTATCCCAGCAAAAAGGTAACAACTCTCTCCTAGAAATTATTTAAGGGTTTTGAGTCTAATGGGTTTAAACTGGTCTTTGATAATTATTTTATGTGTTATAGTGTTTGATGACTTGGTTGCACTTGTTGGTTACACACTTTTTCTATAAATGTGTCCTTTTAATAAAAAAATATATATTTGGCTATTTGGCTTAAACCCCCTAAAAAACATAAAAATGTGAAAAACCGTAAAAAACCATAAAACCCTCAAAAACCCTAACAACCATCAAATATGTTAAAACACTAAAAATTCATATATTGCTTAAATTGAAATAAAAAACCCTAAAAGTGAAAAAAAACCTAAAAACCTAATAAAACACTAATAACCGTAAAACACTTAAATCCCCTAAAATCTTAAAAATAATACATCCTTAAAAAAAATTAAAGACCTAAAAAACCCTGAAGATCTTCTAAACACCATAAAAACATCTCAAAACCATAAAACCCCATAAAAAATATAAAAACCCAAAAAACCGACAAAAATTCTAACAACCATTTAAACCCCTAAAATGTCAAAAAAAATATAAAACATCATAAAAACACAAAACCCCCCAAAACTGTAAAACCCTATGAACCCAAAAAATCTAAACACTAAAAATCCATAAAATCCATAAAACCCATAAAATACAAAAAAAATCCAAAAAAACTACAAAAATGTAACAAACCATAAAAACCATAAAATCGCCTGTGAAAATATCAAAAACCTAAAACCCTAAAACCCCTAAAAATAATGAAAACCCCAATAAATCCTTAAAACCCACTATAAACTCTAAAAACCATTGAAAAAAAAC
Organism: Viscum album; assembly: GCA_963277665.1. Taxonomy (NCBI): domain Eukaryota; kingdom Viridiplantae; phylum Streptophyta; class Magnoliopsida; order Santalales; family Viscaceae; genus Viscum; species Viscum album. Next base: position 405,107,718 of record OY728148.1, on the reverse strand, counting down.
CAGATTTTAAAAAATATCTAAAAAACTTTTAAACTCCTAAAAATCCAAAAAAAACCTAAACACAGAAAATAATTTCAAAACCCTAAACACCCAAATAACCCAAAAGAACTAAAACACTATAAATATTTTGTAAAATATATAAAATCCCTCAAAACTTAACACCCCTAAAAACCCTAAAATACCCTTAGAAAACCTAAAAAACCTTAAAACACTTAAAATCATTAAAAAAAACTAAAAAACAAAAAAACCAATAAAATTCCTAAAAACCTTAAAAACTCATCAAAACCCTAAAACCAATAAAAACCCTAAAAACCATTTAAACATATAAAAATAGAAAAAACTCTAAAAACCATAGAAACCCTAAAAACAAAAAAACCCTAAAACCCCAAAAAACCCAAAAAACCAATAACAACCCTAAAAACACTATAAAAACCATATAACCCTCAAAATTGATAAATCCTAAAATAATTTGTTTTTTAAAATCCCCTGAAATCCCTAAAAACATAAAAAACCCTAGAAACCGTAAAAACCTAAAAATTCTTAAAACCACTAAGAAACCAAAAAAATGATAAAACCCACACAAAACTCAAAAAACAAAAAAACTTGAAATCCTAAAATCAATAACAAACCTCAAAATCCATATACCCTAAAAATAATCCTAAATATCCCAAAAAAATCCCTAAAAACCTAAAAAACACCTAAAACCCTCAGAAAACCTTACAAAACTAAAAAGACATAAAACCCCTAAAAACTTAAAAATTATAAAACCCATGAAAACAAAAAAATTAAAACCATAATTAACCCATAAAAACATTTAAAACACAAAAACCCATAGAAACCAAAAAACACACTAAATCCTCTAAAAACACTTTAAACCCCAAAAATCATTTATAATATCTAGATACAATAAAACACCTAAAATCTAAAAAACCCAAAATCTAAAAATAACAATAAATACTATAAATATGAAAAAAACGCCCTAAAACCATATAAACTATCAAAATCCTTAAAAACCATAAAAAAAATAAAAATACAACAAATCCCTAAAAAACCATAAAAACATAAACACCCAAAACTACCATGAAAATACCAAAGAATAACTCAAAAACTAAAAAACACATAAAACCACTAAAAAAATAAAAAACTATAAAAACTCTAAAAACCCAAAACCCCTAAAACCATAAACACACCAAATGAAATTAAAAACCCTAAACACACATAAAAATCTAAAAACCCCCTGAAATATCTAGAAACTGTAGAAAACTATAAAAATGTTAAAAAATATCTAAACAAATTAAAAACCCTTAAAAATCTATAGAAACCCTTGAAAACCTAAAAAGCACATAAAACCATAAAAACCATAAAAACCCTCAAAATCCATAATCCCCAAAAAAATCCATAAAAACCTTAAAATCCATAAAAATACCTAAAAACATTGAAAACCATAAAAACCTAGAACAACCCTAATAAAACCTTGAAAAGCTCAAAAAAATTAAACCCTTAAAGATAATAAAAATGATAAAAACCATAAAAACCATAAGAAACAATAAAAACCTTAAAAAATAATAAACCCTAAAAAACCTGAAAAACCTAAAACCTAATAAAAAACCCTAATACCCCATAAAAATATTAAAAACATTTAATCCCTTAAAACATTAAAAACACTAAAAACAATAAGAACAATAAAAACCATAAACCCCCCAAAAAAACCATAAAACCCTTAAAACCATCAAAATTCCCAAATAAACTGAAAACCCATAAAAATTATAAAATCCCTAAAAATCACTAAAAACATAAAAACCCTAAAATCCCAAACACCCCTAATAAAACCTTTAAAAAATAAAATAAAATCTTAAATCCCCTAAAACCTTAAAAATGATGAAAATCCAAAAAATCATGAAAATATGAATAACCAAAACCCCTAAAGACCATAAAAACCCTAAAACCAAATAAAATCCATAAAACAGGAAATACTCTAAAACCCTTAAAACCCTTAAAAACATTAGAAAACCAAAAAACCCTTAAAAATATAAAAACTCAAAACCCCCCCAAACCCATAAAAACACCTAAAATCCCTCAAATTCCCTAAAAACCCTAAAGACCATAAATATATGTGAATCACTAAAAATCACTAAATACATAAAAACCATAAAAACATTGAATGCCTAAAAGAAAACATAAAAAACCTAAAAACACTTAAAACCCCTAAAAACCTTAAAATTACAAAAACCCCTGAAACATTAAAAAACTGAAAACAACACTAAAAACCAAAAAAATAGATAACATCTATAAAAACACAAGGAAAACATAAAACCCTCTAAATACCTAAAACATAAAAGACAATAAATATTATAATAATTCCTTAAAATCTCTAAAACAATAAAAACACTAAATCTCTGAAAACCCAAAAGAAAACCATAAAACATAAAAATGGTTAAAACCCAAAAGAATCATAAAAAATGATATTACCCATAAAAACCCAAAAATACAAAACACCATAAAACCCTAAAATCTATAAAAAACCTCAAAATCCATAATCCTTAAAAAACTATAAAAATACTAAAAACCCAAAAAAATTCCCTAAAAACATAAAAAAATTCATAAACCCCTAAAAAACCTAAGAAAACCTCACAAACATAAAAAATATAAACCCTAAAAACCTTAAAATGTCAAAACCCCTTGAGAACCAAAAGCAATATTATAACCATAATAAACCCATAAAAACATTTCAAGCACAAAAACCCAGAGAATCCCAAAAAACCACTAAAACCTCTAAAAATTTTAAACCCCTAAAAATCGTTTAAAATATATAAAATCATTTAAACCCCTAAAATCTAAAAAATCCAAAACACCAAAGAAACAATAAAAACTATAAAAACCACTACAACTCCTAAAACCAAATAAACTATAAATATCCCTAAAAACCATAAAAACCCTGAAACCCCAACAACAATCTAAAACACATTTACACCTATAAAAATATATAAAAAGATCTAAAAACATTAAAACCCCTAAAAACACTTAAACACATAAAAACCCTAAAACACCAAACCCACAGAATCCATAATACCCAAAAAACACATAATAACCTAAAATCGATAAAAATATCTAAAAATGTAGAACACTAAAAAAAACCCATAACAACCCTAATAAAATCATAAATACTTCAAAAAAAAAATTATACCATTAAAAACCTTAAAAATACTAAAAACCCTAAAAAATTAAGATACAATAAAAACCATAAATACAATAATAACCCCTAAAAATATAAAAACCCTAAAACCTAATAAAAATACCTTATACCCACTTAAAATCTAAAAAACAATTCATCCCCTCAAAAAATAAATACTCTTAAACCTTAAAAACAATGAAAACCCCTAAAAACCATAAAACCCATAAATCTATCAAAAATCCAAAACAGCCCTAAAAACCATAAAAATTATAAAAATACCTAAACACCTTAAAAACATAAAAAAAACTAATGTCCTGAAAATACTAATAAAACCTTAAGAAAATTAAAAACTCTTAAATTCCCTAAAACATTGAAAATTCTAGAAACCTAAAAACCCCTAAAAACCCAAAAAATCCTAAAAACCCCAAACCCCTAAAACCATAAAAAAAACTAAATCCCAATAAATCAATAAAACACTAAATACTCTAAAAATACCATTAAAACCCATAGAAACTCAAAAAATTTCATAGAACCCAAAAAAATCACCTAAAAACCCTCAAAATCATTAAAAACCCTAAACACCATAAAAATCCATAATGCCCTAAAAAACACTAAAAACATAAGAAATCTAAAAACCATGAAATCCTTAATGAAAACCTTAAAAAATCTAAAAACACATGAAACCCATAAAACCAAAAAATTTCTAAACCCCTAAAAACATTAAAAACCCAAAAATCCCTAAAACCATAAAAACAATTAAAATTATTAAAAACCATAAAAAATCCCTATAAATGTAAAAAACCTTAAAAACCCTGAAACCCCCTAAGAAAACTTACAGAACATAAAAATAATTACAACCAAAAAAACCCTAAAAGTTTTCAGACCCCAAAACCCCAAAAACTCTAAAACCAATAAAACTGCAAAAAACATTAAAAAACATTAAAACTCAAAAAAACCATAAACCCACTAAATCTATAGAAACCATATATACGTAAAAAACTCAAAAAAATTCCGAAAACCCCTAAAAACCATAAAAATCCATAAAAATCCAAAAAAAATTCCTATAATCCCTAAAAATGAAAAAACCCATAAAAACTCTAAAAACCACAATATGGCCTTAAAATCCAAAAATCAGTTAAAACCCCTTTAACCCTTAAAACCTCTAAAAACCATAAAAATCCTAAAACGAAATAGAAACACTGAAAACCCATTAAACCCATACAAATGTTTAAAAATCCAAAGAAAATTTTAAACCTATAAAAAAATAAAAATAACAAGAATAACCCAAAAAACATAAAACCCATAAAACCCATAAAAATTGTCCAAATTACAAAGAAAATATAAAAACTATAAAAATATTAAAAAATCCAAAAAATTTCAAAATACATAAAAACCCTAAACACACTGAAAACCCATAAGTAAAACATAAAAACCTAAAAGACATAAAACTCATAAAAACCTAAAAAACCACTAAACCCCCTAAAATACAGTTACGAACCTAAAAACCTATGAAACCCCTAAAAATTTTAAATACCCCTAAAATCTAATAAAAAACCTAAAAGAACACTAAAAACTCTAAAACCCTTTAAACATCTAACAACATTAACAAACTCTAAGAAACATAAAATCCTTAAATAACTCAAAGAAACCCATAAAAACACTAAAAAATCAATAAAACCATATAAATATTTAAAGCCCACATAATTCAAAAACCCTAAAAAATAAAAATCCTTATAAATCCTTAAATGCCCCTAAAAACATAAAAACCCAAAAACCTATAGAATCCTTAAAATCCTAAAAACACTTAAACCCATAAAAAACCAAAAAACGCTAAAACCCCAAAAAAACCCTAATAACCCTAAAATCCCAAAATTCCCTAAAAACAATAAATCCCAGAAAACCCTACATTCCATAAAAACCATAAAAATTCATAAAAAACATAAAAATTCCTAAAAAAATATGAAACCCTTTTAAACCCCTAAAAAACGTCATAAAACAATAAAAATAATTCAAATCCCTAAATAATTAAAAAAGAACTAAAATACCAAAAACTATAAAAACAATGAAACCCATGAAACCCAAAAAAAACCTCAAATCTTTAAATACCCTAAAACCATAAAAATCCTAATAAATGTTCATAAATCCTTATAAAAACCATGATAACCAATAAAAAACCATGAAAAATTAAAAACACAAAAAGCCCTGAAAAACATAAAAAATATTGAAAACCCTAAAAAATCATAAAAACCCCCAAAACCATAGATGTATCTGAAAACCATATAACACCCTAAAAATAAATAAATACCCTAAAAAACTCAAAAAACCCCTTAAACCCATAATTTTTTAAAAAAAACTAAAAAACCATAAAATCCTGAAAAATATAAAACCCCTATACCCCAAAAAATCCATAAAACAGTAACAACCCTACCAAAACATAGAATATCTCAAAAACAATAACAAACCTAAAATCCAAAAAATAATAAATAATACAAAAAATCCTTAAAACGTAAAAAACCTTAAAAAGACATTAAGAAAACATTAAAACCCTTAAAAAACCATAAACATAAAAACACCCAAAACCCCTAAAAACATAAAAAAGGTTAAAACCTTAAAATAACATAAACCCCTAAAATATTAAAGATCCTAAAATACCCTAAAACCCATAAAAATCCAAAAATAATCATAAAATTCTCAAAAATAAAACAAATCTTCAAAACCCTACGAAAAGCATTAAAAAAAATTCATACCCATAAAAAACTAAAAAACATTAAAAACACAAAACCCTAAAAATCCTAAAAATACTATAAAATAATAAAACCACTAAAAACCTTTAAAAAATAAAACTCTTAAAAAACCTAATCCCACTAAAAACTCTAAAACCCATTTAAACCCATAAAAACTAATAAAATCTCTAAAACCTGCAAATACCCCAAAAAACCCAAACCCCCCCCCCCCACCAATAAAACCATAGAAAATGTAAAACCCCTGAAGATCTCAAAAATCTTAAAAACACTAAAAGACCATAAAAATCTTAAAAATATGATAAAAGTCCCTAAAAACCAATAAAACCCTAAAAACCAGAAAACCCCTAAAAACCATAAAAACCTGATAACACATTAAACCCCTAAAATCCTAAAAACATCAAAATCCCTAAAAACTCCTACATAAATTCAAAATCCCTAATAACCTAATGAACTACAAAAAACCATATTAAATCAATAAAAACCCAAAAAAACATAAAAAAATTTAGATGCACTGAAAACCCCAAAGAAAACCTTATTCACATAAAACACCTAAAACCAATAAAAACCTAAAAACACTAAAAACCAAAAAACCCTAAAAAGACTTAAAACCCCTAAAAACCATAAAATCCTCTATAACTATACAGACCCATAAAACCCACAAATAATATAAAAACTCTTTTTACCCATAAAATGGTAAAAAACCCTAAAAACCCTAAAAAAACTGGTAAAACACAAAAAATAATTAAAAACACTAAAAACCTAAAAAACAATAAAACCCATAAAAATACCAATAACCCTAAAAACTATATAAATTCCATAAAAAATACTCATAAAAAACACGAAAACACCAAATAAAACATAAAAAACTTTAAAAAATGTAAATCCCCTAAAACCCTCAATACTCTAAAACTCCTAAAAACCCTAAACCCCTCAAATTTCTCAAAAAACAAAAAAATATAAATATCTAAAAATCCATAAAATTACCTAAGAAGTAAAAACCCCCCAAAAAACCTAAAATCCCCAAAGAAAACCTTATAGATCTAAAAAAAATTAAAAACCCTAAAAAACTAAAAAAAAATTAAACCTTAAAAACCCTAAAAGACTATAAAAACCCTTAAAACCACTAAAAACTAAAAAACACTCTATAACCCATAAAACCCCTAAAAACAACTAAATACTTTAAAACCCATTAAAACCCTAAAATTTATAAAAAACAATAACATTCCATAAAACCCTAAAAACTAAATAAACCCAAAATAATCCCATAGAAGCAATTAAAACCCTAAAACCATAAAAAACCCCTAAAACCATCAAAATCCCTAAATCCATTAAAAACCATAAAAATACTTAAAATAAATTTAAGATCCATAAAAATTTCAAAAATCCATTGAATGTTGAAGAACACTGTGAAAACATTAAAAAACTAAAAACACATAAAACCCTCTAAAAACCTAAAAAATTAGAAGAACCCTAAAATCCCTAAAAACAATCAAAATCACTAAAACTAATAAAAATCCCTAAAACCACAAAAAATACTAAAATATCCATGAAAATCCAAAAATCATAAGAATCATGAAGAAACATATAAAATCCTTAAAAATATAAAAACACTTATAGCCCTAAAAACCTAAAAACTCTTAAAACAAGAAAAACACTAAAAAGACATTAAAAACCATAAAACGCCTTCAAAACAATAATATCCCTAAAAACCTTAAAAATTATAAACCCCCAAAAAGTCTAAAAAAAATAAAGAATTCCTTTATACCCGAAAAACATTAAAAACTCTAAAAACCCTTTAAAACAAAAAAATAGAAATCCCTAAAGGCACAAAAAACCATAAAAGAATAAAAACCCCAAAACCCTCAACATCCATGAAATCCCTAAAATTCATAACAATCCAAAAAATCCCTCAAAATACATAATAACATAAAAACCCTCAAAACCCAAATAAATAGTAATAAAATATTAAAACCTAAAAACACTAAAAACCAAAAAAAACTAAAAATGATAAAAATAATAAAAATACTGTAAAAATGTAAACAAAACCTAAAAAACCTCAATTCCAAAAAACAATAAAAACACTAAAAATATGAAAAATGTCCTAAAAGTTCATAAAAATGTAAAAACCTTGAAAACCCTTAATAAACCCATCAAAATGTAAAAAAAAATTAAAACTCATAAAATCATAAAAACACTTAAGATACTCAAAAACTATAAAAGACCCTAAAAACCTTACACCAACAAAAAATCATAAAAATCATTAAACCAATATAAAACCCAAACAACCCTAAAAACCACTAAAAACTCTACAATTCCTTTAAACACGTAAAATAATTAAAAAATATAAAAAACCTTCAAACCCCAAAGAAACTCAAAAAACCCCAAAAACCCAAGAAACCATAAAAACTCGAAAAAACACCAAAAACCACTCAAAGTGCCTAGAACCCCTTATACCATAATAATACTAAACTCCCTAAAAATCAATAAAATTTAAAAATTCATAAAATCCCTAAAAATGGTAAGAAAAGATTTAAAACCTAAAACCATTAGAACACTTAATACCCAAAACAATCTAAAAACCCTAAAAACATAAAACCGCCCAAAAACACCTTAAATCCTAAAAAACAAAAAAAAACAAAAAATTCTATTAAAATCTCTAAAAAAATTCAAACCACTAAAAACATTTAGAATACAGATTAAAAAACATAATTATCCTAAAAATCTATAAAAATATAAAAAAACTATTAACCATAAAAACCATAAAAATACTCAAAATACCAAAGAACCCTGACAACAATGATTGTCCTAATGATCTATAAAAACACCCAAAATTATGTAAAATTTTAAAAACCCCTAAAATCCCATAAAAACACCATGAAAAACATAAAAACCAAAAAAAATCAAACCCTAAAACCCTAAAAAAAACTAAACCCCCTAAAATCCCTAAAAGACCTTAAAAACCCTAAAAATACCTAAAAACCATAAGACCACTAAAAAACATAAAACCCCATAAAATGCATAAAACCCTAAAAACCATTAAAAACTCAAAAATCCTTTAAAATGACAAAATGATAAAAAAACATAAAAACTCATAAATACCTTAAATATTCAAAAAAACCAAAAAATCAAAAAACCATAAAAACACTAAATCCCAAAAAACCCTCAAAATCACTAAAATCCCTAAAAACCATAAAAATTCCAAAAAAGGCTTTAAATCCCTAAAACAATAAAAACACATAAAAATAATGAAAATCCCAAAGAAAACCATAAAAACATAAAAAATCAAAAAAAATGAATAAACCCCATTAAACCCTAAAAAACATTAAAAACCCTAAAACCCAAAAAATACTTAAAAATTCATAAAATCCATAGAAAAGAAAAAACCCCAAAAACCATGAATACTCCTATGAAAACCTTAAATCCCTAAAGGCAACCTAATACCCTAAAAATATAACAATTCGAAAAACTTGAAAAAACAATAAAACCAAAAAAGCCAAAAAAGCTTAAAAACCCTAAAACCCCACATATCCCACAAAATCACTAAAAAATATAAAAATGCTTTAAAATCCTAAAATTTTAAAAACTATAGAAAACCATAAAAACAATAAAAAAATAACAAACCCAAAAAATACATAAAACCTAAAAACACTAATAACACTAAAAACCCTTAATATCCTTAAAATCCTTAAAACCATAAAATCTTAAAAACCCTAAAAATTGCAAGTATTTAAAAAATACAAAAAAACTAAAAAACCCAATGAAAACCCAAAAAATACAAAAAATATTGAAAACTTAAAGTAGCATAAAAATGCTAATAACCATAAAACCCCTAAAAACTCTGAAACCCCTCAAAATCCATAAAATCCATAAAAACCATAATAATTATAAAAAAGTCCTAAAATACTAAATACATAAAATACCTAAAAACCCAAAAAAACTATATTAAAACCACAACAACATAAAAACACATAAAACCAAAAAAGATACAAAAGGAAATAAAAAACCTAAAACCCATAAAAACATAAATACCGTCATATTCCAAAAAAACTTTAAAAACCATAAACTCCTAAAAATCCTTAAAAACAACTAATTACATAAACACCCCTTGAAAAATTGAAAACCCAGAAGAAAATATTAAAAATAGAAAACACTTAAAACTCCTAAAAATCATAACAAACAGTAAATTCCCTAATAAGACATTAAAAACCTTAGAACCCAAAAAATTGGAAATATCACTAAAAACTCTGAAAACCCTTTAAGACTCTTAAAATTTAAAAAAAACTAAAAACCATAAAACCCCTAAGAACCTAAAATAACAATAAAACCCTAAGAAATCCCCCAAACCCCTCAACATCACTAAAAACCCTAAAAAATAAAAATTATTAGAAAATACCTTTAAAAAACCCTAAAGATGAATACATTCCTAAAAACCTGAAAAACCTAAGAATACAATAAAAACATAAATATAGATAAAACCCCTAGAAATCCTAAAAACCTCAAGAAAACCAAAACCTATTCAAAATTCCTAAAAACATTAAAAAAAATTTAAAAACATAAAATTCAGTAAAAATACTTAAAGACGTAAAAAATAATAAAATCACTGGAAAACCGTAAAAAATAATAAAACATAAAAATATAAAACCACTAAAAACAGAAAAAATTCTAAAAACACTTATAAAACCAAAACATTCCTAAAACCCCAAAAGTTTAAATAATGCTAAAACCCCATAAAGAACCTAAACCCACAAAAAAATCTAAAATCACTCTTAACCCTTAAAATTATTAAAAACCAATGAAAACCATAAAAACAAAAAAAAACAATAATAACTCAAAAAACCATGAAACCCTAAAAAACTAAAAAATAAAACCGAAAAATTCCAAAAAAATCCTTAAAATCCCTAAAAACATAAAAACCCCAAACATTCTAAAAAACCCAATCAAATCCTTAAAAAAACTAAAAACACATAAAACCCCCATGAATCCTAGAAAATAGTAAAAACCTTAAAAACCTATCAAGACCCTTAAGAAACTAAATTCCCATAAAACCTAAAAACCCATAAATATCCTAAAAAGACTCAAAATCCCAAAAAATGAGAAAAACCATAGAAACCCTAAAACCCCCTAAGATAAACTTAATGGCCTAAGAAAATAATAAAACACTTAAAACCCCTAAAACAATAAAATCCCTATAACCCCTAAAACCCCTCAAAATCCACAAAACACATAAAACCATAAAAAATCTAAAAAAGAACTTAAAATCAATAAAAAAATAAAAAAAATCCTAATACACCAAAAACGCATATGAAAACTTTTAAACCCAAAAACATTTAAATCTCCTAAAAATTAAAAATTTTAAAATTCCTAAAACCCCCTAGAAGATCCTAAAAACATTGACCACCTTAAAAACCATAAAAATCCTTACAACTATAAAAATACCTAAAACCCCATTAAATCTATAGAACCTATGAATAGAACAAAAATTATGTCATAGAATTTTAGAAAACATAAAAACCCTCAAAAACATTAAAAACCCCTAAAAATACTAAAATCCCAACGACTACCAAAATACATAAAACCCATAAAAAACATAAAAATCCCTATAAATCCGTAAAAACATAAAAAGCATTTAAAAACCCTAAAACCACATAATAAACCCTAAAAACTCTTAAAACCCCTAAAAATAGAAAAAATGTTAAAACACCTAAGAATCCCATAAAAAACACATCACACTATAAGAAACTTAAAAGTTCCTAAAAACCACTAAAGACATAAACAACCGGAAAAAGAAAAAAACCCGTAAGAAAAACATAAAAAAATAGAAACACATGAAATACCTGAAAACATAAAAACCCAAAAAACCCTAAAAGTACTCAAAACCCTAAAACCCTAAAACCAATAAAAACATCTAATATAATTAAAAAACCCTAAAATAATAATAAAACCATAATAACCCAGAAAAAACTATAGAAACAGTTTAAACCCCTTAAAATGTTAAAAAAAATTGAAACCCTAAAACCACCAAAATCCATAAAAACACTCTAAAACCTTTAAAATACTAAAAAATACATAAAAATACTTAAGAATTCCTAAAAACACTATAAATTGTAAGTAAACCATAAAAACCTAAACACAAATAAAAACCCAAAAACCTAAATAGATTTTAAAACCAAAAAACCTATAAAAAATTTATAATCACTAAAAACCTCTAAAAATAATAAAAACCATAAAAATATTAAAAATACCTAAAATCCCTTAAAATGTAAAAAACACTAAAACCCTGAAAAATGCAAAAAGAAAAAGTCAACCATAAAAACACATGAATCCCTTAAAATCCTACAATCAACAAAAACCCAAACAATCATAAAAGATTATAAAACCCCTTAAAACCATAAAACCCTTAAGAAACCCTAAAATCCCATAAAATAGTAAAAACCCACTAAAAAATCTAAATCCCCTTTAAACCATTAAAATTATTAAAAACACTTAAAAACTAGTAAACAACTAAAAAACTTAAAAAACCCATAAAACCGATAAAAACACTAAAAGCCCAGTAAAACCTTAAATTCCCTAAATATCATAAAGACCATAAAATTTGTAAATATCCCTGAATATCCCAAAAAATGTAAGAAACCAAAAAAATATTGAAAATCATTAGAATAACAAAAAAATCTAAAAACCCTTAAAACGCCTAAAAACAAAGACAATAAAAAACCTAAAAACATTAAAAATAATTATAACCCCTCAAAATTAGAAAAAACCTAAAAAACACATAAAAATAAAAAACCCCTTAAAATACGTAATAAGTCCTAAAAATCATATGAAAACCATAAATAACTAAACACAATTAATACAACTAAAAACTTAAAAATCACTAAAAACCCAAAAACCCCTAAAAAGAACCTACAAACTCTAATAAATCTTAAAACTATAAGACACCTAAAAACATAGAAAACTCAAAAACCACATAAAAACTCTATAAACAAAAAATTATATAAAACCCCTTAAACCCCTAAAATCTAAAAAAACTATAAATATCCTTAAGATACCTAAAAATAAAAAACTCCATAAAAACATAAAAACCATAAAACCCACAAAATACCTAAAAACCGTAAAAGCCATATATATCCTAAAGAACCCTAAAATCACAGAAAAAGGAAAACCCCCTGAAAATACTAAAATAGAATAAGAAAATTGTATAAAAATAAAAACACTTAAAACCAAAAAAATAATTAAAAATGTTAAAAACTCTAAAAAACTGTAAAACCACTCAAAATCACAAAAAATCCTAAAAACCATAAAACTCCTAAAAATACCTAAAAATCCAAAAACAAATTAAAAACCATAAACACTGTAAAAACACTAAATAAAACCTTTAAACCCTTAAAACACATAAAACCCTAAAAACCATAAAATTATATAAACCACAAAAAACCATAAAACCCCACAAAACCCTAATGATCCCTTCCAACCATAAAAACCCTAAAACCCCTTAAAACATCTAAAACCCATAAAACCCTTAAAACACAATAAAAAATCTAAATCACTTTTAAACCCATAAAAAATTAAATAAAATGTAATCATACCTAAAAACCCAGAAAACTCAAAAATACAATAAAAACACAAGAAAAACATAAAAACCCTAAAACCTATAAAAACCTTGAACCCCTCAAAATCAAAAAAACCCTATAAACCATAAAATTCCTAAAATGACATAAAAAATCTATAAAATGTAAAAATATTAAAAACCCTGAAACCACGTAATAAAACCTAAAATCCTAAATGTGTGTAAATCTCCCCTATAAACTCAAAATACCAAAAAACCCAAAACCCCCTCAAAATCACTAATAACCGAAAAACCCCATAAAAATACAAAAAAGAGATACAAAAAACTAGAAAATAAAAAACCCTAAAAACATAAAACACCTAAAAACATTGAAAAACAATTAGAAAAAATTAAAAACAAAAACATCATCAAACCCATAAATTTTTTAAATTTCTAAAAACACGCAAAAAAAACTTAAGAAACCCTAAACACCATAAAAACCATAAAAACTTTTAAAAATCATAAAACCCTCTAAAAATACTAAAAAACATTTAAAAACCTAAAATACATAAAAAATATAAAAAATATAAAAACCCCCAAAAAACACAAAAAAACTATAAAACCACCTTAAAACAGTAAAAAAAAATTAAAAAACAAATAACCAAAAACCACTCAAAATCCATAAAACTTCCAAAAATCATAAAAATCCTAAAATCCCAAAAATATATAAAATATTAAAAAAATCCAAGAATAAAATAAAAATTGTAACAAAACCATAATAACCTAAGAAAACTTAAAACCCCTAAAATCCATAAAACCCTCAAAATCCCTAATAACCCTAAACCCATAAAATTTATAAAAAATCCCTAAAATCACTTAAAATGTAAGAAAGTGTAAAAACATAGAAAAATCCTAAGAAATCATTGAAAACCTAAAAACACATAAATCCATTAAAATCCTTAAAATAGTAATACCCTAAAAATCCTTACAAGACTGTAAAAAGACCTGAGAACCCTAAAGACATAATACACTCTAAAAACATTAAAAACCATGAAAATGATAAATACTATAAAATAAATTAAAAACTCCAAAACCCCAATATAAACTGAAAAACAATAAAAACAAAAAAATCCCTAAACCCCTAAAAATTTTAAAAACCCAAAAACCCACTAAAAACCAAAAAACCCTAAAAATCCTAAGAAACCATAAAAACTAAAATTTTTGAAAACCCCTAAAAACCTAAAAATTCTAAACACCCTTGAAAATTAAAAAACCCTAAACCCCTCAAAATCTTTAGAACCCCCAAAAACCATAAAAATTTTAAAAACCCCTAAAAATCTTTGAAAACAAAAAACACCCTAAAAACCTAAGAAAACCTAAAATCAATCAAAATCCCTAAAAACATAAAACCCCTAAAAACTATAAAAATAACATACACCACTAAAAACCATGAAGCCCTTAAATACCTGACACCACCTAAAACTCGTAAAAACATTAAAAACCCACAAAAAACCCAAAAAAAAACAACCCCCACCCCAAACCACCTAAATACCCTAAACCCCTACAAAAATTCCTAAAAACTATAAAAATATTTAAAATTCCTAAAATATCCCTAAAAATCCCTAAAAACATAAAATTGAAAAGAACCCCAAAAAAGATATAAAAAATAAAAAAGATTCATACACTAAAAAACTAAAAACCTAAAAAATGTTACAAACCCTAAACCATAAAACCCCTAAAAATCACTAAAAACCTAAAAACCCCAAAAAATCCCAAAAAATCCCTCAAAATTACTAAAACTGTAAAAATCCTAATAAATATTATAGAACATAAGAACACCTAAAAACCTAAAAAACACTTAAAAACCTAAAAATAAAAAATTCATTTTATATATATTTCATTATTACATGAAAAGAGAATACCTAAAAATGAAAAAAACTCTGAAAACGCTAAAAATACACTAAAACCAAAATACTCTCTAAAACTATAAAAACCAAAAAATCTTAAAAACCCTAAAAACTATAAAAACCTAAAAACCCACTAAAAAATAAAACCATTTAAAACCCAATAAACATTAAAAATTAGTTAAAAACCTAAAACCCCAAAAACGCAGCAAAAAATATGAAAGTTCAAAGAAATAATAAAACCCTTAATACCATCAAAAAATAAAAAAACCCCAAAATACCTAAAAAACCCTAAAACCATAAAAATAATTAAAAATATCAAAAATTCACTAAACTGTAAAAAAAACCCCACAAAACCATGAAAAAACCTAATAAAACATTAAAAAGATAAAAAAAACTTAAAACCCCAAAACCCCTAAAAATTCTAAAACCCCTAAAAACATAAAATTCCTAAAACCCTCAAAATCCATAAAAACCCCTTAAAATAATAAAGAATACCTAAAAATACATAAAATGTAAAAAATAATATAAACCAGAAGAAAATCATAAAAACCTATAAACTATTAAAACCCATAACAAGTAAAATAATAAGAAAACCTTAAAAACTAAAAAAGTCCCTAAAACCCCTAAAAACACATAAAAACATTGAAACCCCTAAAAAACCTAAAACTCATAAGAACCCAATAAATAATAAATAATCTAAAAAACCTTTAAACCATTAAATGATTAAACAACATTAAAAACGTAAATCCACAAAAAACTCAAAACAAAACATAAAAACCTAAAAAATACCATAAAACCTTATAAAACATGAAAATGCTAAAAACCCTCAAAATACATAAAAACCATAAAAACCATAAAAATCAAAAATAACCACAAAAATTTTACAGAAACATAAAAAACCCCAAAAACCTTATGACAACCACCAAAATGTATAGTCACTTGAAACTCTAAAAATAAAAAAACACCACCCTAAAAAAATCTAAAACACACTCAAATACCTATAAACCCTAAAAACCATAAATTTTTTAATAAATCACAAAAAACCCTAAAAATATAAAAAACCTCTTATACCATGAAAAACATGAATAAAACCTTAAAAATCAAAAAACACTTGAAACCTATAAATACCTAAACAACTCTAAAAACATACAAACACTAAAATTTGATAAAAACCGAAAACCCTAGAAAAAACATAAAACTCTTAAAAACATAAAACACTAAAAACAAAAAAAACCCAAAAAATAACCAAAAACTATAAAACCCCTAAAATGTTAAAAAAACTCTAAAACCCCATAAAAACCCTAAAATAACAAAAAAAACTCTAAAACGCCCAAAACCCATAAAACCCATAAAATACAATAAAAACCCTAAAAATACCATAAAACCCTAAAATCCAAAAATATCCTAAAAAACCCTAAAATATAAAAACCATATAACCCTGAAAACCCCAAAAGAAAAACCCTATAAAAATAAAATAAAAAACCATTAAAAGACCAAAAAACAGAAAAACTATTAACCCTAAAAACCCTAAACCCCTCAAAATCCCTAAAAACACTAAAAACCGATAAAAATGGTAAATATTCACTAAAATCCCTAAAAACATAAAAACCCATAAATCCCAGATAAACTATCAGAAAACCATAAAAACAAAAAATAGTTAAAACCTCTAAAAACCTAAAAATGCTAAAAACCAGAAAAAACATAAAAGTTCCAAAAACCTGATAAATAAATAAAACACCTAAAACCATAAAAAACCAAAGAACCCATTAAAACCCTAAAACCCCACTAAAAACTATAAAAACTTTTTAAACCCATAAATAATCAAAAAAACCTCTAAATAAAATTAAAACCCCTGAAAATGCAAAAAATACCATAGAAACCCAAAACGTCAAAAAAACCTTAAAACCCCAAAATGATCGTAAATAACCCTAAAAACCCATTAAAGTCCGTAAACCCTAAAACTATAAAAATCATAAAAAGATCCAAAAATACCTAAAAATGTAAAAATTATAAAAACCCTCCAACTCAATAAGAAAACATTAAGAACCTAGCAACAATTAAAACCCCTAAAAAACTGAAAATTCTAAAAACCCTAAAATAATCTAAAAATGGAAAAACCCCTAAAACCACTAAAACCCCATTAAAATGATAAAACCCCAGAAATCCATAAAAATACTAAAATGGCTCTAAATATCAGTAAAAGATTTAAATCCCTAATGACCCTGATTATACTTAAGAAAACCTTAAAAACATAAAAATAAATAAATCCCCTAAAAATATAAAAATACTAAAACTCCTAAAATTTTAAGAAACATCTAAAAATACCTAAAAACCCTAAAAAACCCCAAAAATCCCAAAAAATATAAGAGACCCTAAAACCCGAAAAAACCACTACAAAAACCTTAAAAATAGAAAAAACACATAAAACTCCTAAAAACCTAAAAAATTATAAAACCCCTAAAAAGGCCCTTAATCCCTAAGAACCATATGTGAGATGCTCGGGGTGGCCCTACATTCTTGGTGTATCTATATAGATAAAATATGTGGTTTGGGGATAAGTGGAGGTTGATGGGTATGGATATTGGATTCAAGTAGTAAATCAATACTATAAAGAGTGTGACCTTATACGTAGACAACACACTCAAGGGATGAATGTGATGTCTAGTACACATAATAAAGCACTGCAGTTGAGTCATGGAATTGGGAGATTTTTTATCATAGATATCCAATCTAATATGTAAATAGATAAGGTAATAATTAACAAGAGAAAGTGAAAAAACAAGAACAACCCTAAAACAAGGAAGAAAAACCAAGACAAAAATCTCTATTATAATATTAAATACCTACAAGTGCAATGGGGGTGGCTATTTATAGACATGGGTTAATATAATTTTCAAAGGACTAATGAAAAAATATCATAAAGGATAAACCTACCTTGTCCCCTGGAAGAAAAAAATATAAATTTTAACCATGAATTTTTTGTATAATTAGCACAAGTCTTTCCACCTATAGACTATCAGATTTTTATTTTTTTACCTAGCCCATAGGATCTAAATTTGGTGTCCAAATATGCTATTATAGAGTAATAATATGGGAGAGGCTTACAAAATTCATGAAACAATGTTAGACAACCTTAAAAAATCATGTTTGTGATTGAATAAGTGAGATAATATAACCATTTTCCCCATACATGCAATTTGAGATCCATTGGACCTTTAAGGAAGTGAGATGTGCACCCATTTCAGAAATCAACCTCTTTAATCTTTATCGATTCATCTAGCATAGAAAATACAACTCCTCCACCCATGAAATCAACTCGGTGGCTTTAACATGGTTCTCATCATCCTCCCCATATTTAAATGGATTTGTTTTTTACTCCTAATCATATACGTACAAGAAATGATAATGATTAGAAACATCAAAAGATGGATATACACTATAATAACCTATTAAAAAGATCTTGCATACATTTTTGTTAATCATCTCAAGAAATAAAATAGGAAAAACTCCTCATGGTCTGGGTTTTGATTTCATCTTTCTAGGAAATCATTCCTTTTTTATAAGAATATAGAATAATTCACTGGGAGTAAAAAATATATTTTTGTAACTCTTGTTTGCACGATCAACATATTTTTGGATCATTTACTTGATATTTTTCCTTGGATTTCCATAGAGTCTCCTAATGAATTATTTATGCCCATTCACATCCATATTAGTTGATTCTTTCATAGGAAATGGATCTATATCATTAAGGGAAATGGGTTAAATACACAAAAATTTTAAAATGGAAATGCTTCTCCCTATGATATGAAAATTCTATACGGGGAATGAAATCCTCCCAAATCTTGATATTTTTCATAGAATCTATCAACAAAATGGTTGATAGTGTCTGATTCACCACTACTTTTCCCCATCAGTTTATAGATGAAATTTAGTATATAATAGTAACTTTGTGACTAGTTTTCTCTATATGTTCTTACAAAAGTAAATAAGGAATAATTTGTCTTTATATGACCAAAACATCAAAGTAATTTCATGGAGATTGACTACTTCCTAAATGAAAAGATTTCAAAAGTGCGTGACATCATATGTTTTCTGACATGGAATGAAATGTTATATTTTGGAAAATCCATCTAACATACTAAATATGGAATATCTCCCATATTGTTCCTTGGTAACCCATAATAATGTTTTTTGATATTTCCTCTGATGGGGTGTTGGGCATTTGGAGTGGAATATATAATCCATGTGGGATCAGTTTATATTTTTATTAATGGTAGTAAATGCAATTTTCAATAAATATTTCAATATCTATAGACATCCAAGGACAATAAAAATACAAACTAAGAACACTTAATGTTATTGCAACACCATAATGTTTTATTAACCCACTATAATGTAACTCTATTAGTAAAAGTAAATGGATAGTTCAAATTGGATTAAGAGTATTATCAATCTGAAATAAGAATACATCATATTAATAAAACATTTATTAACTAACAACTTGTTTAATATGGCCATAAGGTTCCCCAAAATCAAAATCAATGGAATATAAATCCTTAATGTATTCAAAATCAAGGATTTTATATTCTAAAAAGTATAAAAGAGAATATATATGTGAAAGTGAAGCAATAGTCATATTTTATTTACCCCTTTATATATGATGACATTGGGAAATGGTTTAATGAATTTCTGACATCTTGCATGTCTTCTATTTAGTTTATGCTAGATCTATGATATTTAAAATACTTATGATTAGAATGAATAAAAAATTATTTAGGCCAAGGATAATGTTGTAATGTTTCTAGTAATATACAAAACTCATACAAATCTTTATTATATATATTATATTTTTGAGTTTGGATATTTAACTTTTTATTAATGAAAGAAACAGTCTTAACTTATTTCATGAGTACTCATCCAATGACAATTTTTCTTGCATCCCATTAGGCATAAAGGTCTTACTTATGTTTAGGTGAAAAACAAGGGGTTCATGGTTGAGTCTCACTTTTAGTTCCTTGAAATACATTTATGGAGTTCTCCCTAAATTGAATGGGATGTTCTTATTGTTCAACTCATTCAATGGACCTTCTTGTGTGCTGATGTCCATCACAAATCATCTGTAAAAATTATAAATCCTAGGGAAAATTCTTACCTGTCCGATGATTGTGGGAGATGTCCACTCTTGAATGGCCTTGATCTTCTCAATATCTAAAGAAAATCCATCACTTCTTACTAAAAAATATATGTAAAACATTTTATTGAGACAAAATTTACAATTGTTAATGTTGGAAAACAAATTTTTCTTTATTAACACCTATAAGAATATTCTTATGTGATCTATATATTCATGTAATGTAATAATATACAATAAAATATCATCAATGAAAACAACAAAAACTTTTACAATAAATTCACATAATACATTATTTATTAACCTCATAAATGTGTTAGGTGAATTTGTAAGACCAAAGGGAATAGAAAACCACTCATAATGTCCATATTTTTTTTGAAATATATTTTTCCACTAATCTCATTCTTTGATCCTAATTTTATGTTATCCACTACATAAATCAATTTCTGAGAAAATAGTAGGTCCATTTTACTTGTTTAGTACATCATCTAACCTAGGGATTGATGAACGATAACTGAAAATGATTTTATTGATGTCTCTTATGTAAATGAACCTTCTCTATGTTCCATCCTTCATGGGTTCTAAAATCACTGGTAAAACATAGGGACTAAATCTCTCTCTGATATATCCTACATCCAACAAATCTTGAACATTCCTTCGATTTTTTTTGTCTCCTCTAGGATGTTGTGATATGTATAGAGGTTTTATAGTGATTATCTAATTATGAGTTTATTTTCATGATTAATATGTCTAATGGGTGAAAAAATGGGTGACACCTCTTTAAGGAACACATAATGAAATTCATGTAACAAATACTCAAAAAAATTTTGTAAAAGAGATGTTAAGTCATTAGTGATCAATATCTCCTATTTGTACATAAACAATAAAAAATTATTTGAAATAAAGTCTTCCTTGACCTCAATCTTTTTTTCTAATGAAAAATTTAACTCTACTCTCATATATTTCACCCCTCGTGATTTTTCATTACACGTTATTTATTTTCTTCTCCCATTTTCTCATTTTTCCGAGATACTATTATTTTTATTTTTCTAAATTTTTTCCTCATAAGTAATTTTTTTCTTTTCTCTTAAAATTTGGTCTTTTAAATATTTGTTTGGTGAACATGGGGTTGAGGTTTATAGGTTACACTTAGAGTAAAAAAGAGTAATGGTTCAAGAACCCAGAATGAGTAACATTCATGGTCAACCCAATAAGAAGCAGAACATCTTTAAAAGAACAATGTAGCACAATACCTAATCATTGTATTTACCAATGAAGAAAAATACATTCACTTATTTTATAACCTTTAACCCTCCACAATCATTCAACCACTAAAGCCAATATGGATGTTAATGCTTCAAATTTGAAAGTCCCATATTCTCCACCAACTCGGTGCTCGCTATAATACACCAAATTACTCTATCAATAACTACAATACATACCTTCACACGGATCATTAAACATGTCTGGAAAATGTTCTCTCACTTTTCCTTCTCTGAAATGGTCATTTGTGCACTTAAAATTCTCAGAGTGAAAAGAATATTTACATCTTCTAAAAATTCTCCATTTTAAATTTTGGGGGATTACACATCTTCCTCATCCAAAATCTAACAACCAGTCTCCCATTATCGATACTTGTTGGTGGTCATGGTGATCCAATTTGTGAATTTAATATCAATGTGACCCCTCCCTTGACATTTGACACATCAAATATCTTATTTCATTGTTTGTTTAGTCTCAAATGTAGTTATCATAGGTAAAACAATTACCTAGTTACTTTTTTGATCAACCCAATATTTTTCCTTTTATGGTTTTTGAATATCCTTCATTGAATTTATCCAATGAGTGAAATTGTTAGTGGGTTTACTATTGTTTCTCCTCCTTTTGTTTTGTCACTTTATCATGGTGGATTGGAGGATCAGGTCTTGTATCTCAACATGATAGTACATCTCCACTTGATAAAAAATATCACAATTGAGCCCATCAGAAAACCATGTCATGGTTTCCTCTGGACCCTTCTCAATGTTTGCTCGAATCTTGAAATGTTGAATCTCATTTATGTAATACTCATCACTTTTACATCCTTAGCTGATGAATTAAATTTTTTTATGTGGATATTTATGGTAATGTGAGGGAATAAACTGATTCCACATAGAAAACATCATGTCATACCATGTTCTGATGGGATGTCCTCTATGTCTATCCCTATCCTTTTTCATTTCATCCCACCAAATTAAAGCTTAATTAATAAAAAAATTCAAGGGGAAAATGTTTTAACATTTTCTCCTCAGAATATCCATGGTATGAAAACATTTTCTCATTCCATATCTTCAACTCTTAGTGTGATTCCAGATAACATTTTCCTGGACAAGAGGGAACCTTCTCCTTAATACCTCAATGTATTTTATAAACATGTTTTATCTTTTATGATCCCCTAGGTTTTTGGAACATACTACTCTTTTTTAGGAAATTCTCAAAAATAATCATAAAAGTTCTCCATCTCCTCCTATATGATGTGGGGGAGGCATGGAGCTAGAGGAAAGCATAGGTTATCATGGATCATACTGAGGCTTGGTTGGTTCTATAGGTTGTCAATCCTCTCTTGTATCACCTCCAACATCCTGTTAATAATATTATGAAAATGGATCATAAAATATTTCATTTGGTGTGGTGTAGCTTCTGGTTCAGGATATCTACTTCAACTTCCTTTAACTCTATCATGATTAGTTATCTTACCATGATCTTAATCCATGATATGTAACTCAAACACAAACCAACGTAGAGAGAAACATAGAGATTAACACACAGATACTCACACATGTGAAGATACTCACACACAAAAGATGTATACACTCATGCATATAAGATGTGCACACTAACGCACATAATGAGACACACTCACACATGAAGGATATACACACTCACACACTCATGGATACATACTCATCCATGTGAGATATACACACTTTCACAAATACTGACACGCACTCAAACATGAAAGATATACACACTCACACATACAATGATACACTCACACAAGTATTTTTTTCCTTATTTATCTACAATCTCAACACTTAATTCAAATAGAAATCTCTAATGAATCAAATATTGTTTTTGGAGCGATCACATTCCACCAATCCTTCACAAATAAATATTATGTTGGGTGATGGTTTAGCATAGCCAGTTTGAGTGGTAAAATGTTATAAAATTTTAGAGGGTGGAAAAGATTGTGTAAAATATGTTAAATGGTTTTTAATGGTGGATGGTTGTAATAACCACGTTTACCCTATAGTGAAAGATAATAAAAATTAATAAAAATATGATTCAATTGTTATATGTCGAAGAATTAAAATTATGGATAATGTGACGTCTAGAAATATAAAGTGCTAATAATATAAAACATGACTAATAAGTAATTGTATCCACTTTTTTCATAAATTATTCGCAATTTATTTTCTCTCAGTTTTTTAAATCACAATATGGTGAATGAGGAGTAAGTATATATTTTTGAAATCTCTCAATTAAATGATGTGTTTAATTTTGAAAAGAAGAAAATGGTTAGGTGAGAGACTTAGATTATTTTTTCTAAGTACAAATCACATATAGAAAATTAATTGTGAAAATAAGATAGATGAATAATTGGATCAATATAAAATTTTTTAATATTGGAAAACATATGCCAAATCTGGAGGTTTAAAAAAATGGGTTATTTAGGTTGTTTTTAATGGGTGGGAAATATGAAAACATAAAATGGGTAGTTAATATATGGGATATAAAATGGGTGATAGATTCCAACTGTGTCAATCAAATTTCTGACACCAACTGATGAAATGTAATTTGGGTGCTTCTATCTTCACATTTTAGGGATGTAGGTGTAGTATGTGCTTCGAGATAAGTGGTGGGTCATGGGTATAAATAGAAGATGAAGTTAGTCAATCAATTATTTAAGGATAAATAACTTATACATATACAAGACACTCAATGGAGGGAGGTGATGGCCAATCCACACAACATCACACTTGGGTTGAGGATGGAATTCGGGGATTTATGATCTTGGACCACCAATCTAACTTATAGATTGACAAGGAAAGAATGAAAACGGGAAAGAGGAAACCAGAACAATCATCACAAAATAGAGAGAAATAGAGAATAATATCACTATTAAAATCATTAATTCCTTATAATTTCCATGTGAGTGGATATTTGTAGACAAGAGGTGATACGATTTTCAAATTTAAAATAACAAAAAGTCATAAAAGATAAACCTACCTTTCCCCGTTAATGTAAAAAAGGTAAATCCTAATAAATAATTTTTTTTTCGAAAAGTATCAAATTTAATTTCACCTATAGCCCAAAATATTTTACATTGAGTACCTCACCTATCAAATTTGACTCTGGTGACCAAAGCTTCCATTATAGAATCTTAATGTGGGAAAGGATTCCAAACTTCATGCAACAATGTGGTAAAAACACAAAACATCATGTTTGGGCTTAAATAAGTGAGATAATAGTCCCATTTTATACATCTATTCAAGGTGAGATATATTAGGCCTTTAATAAATTGATATGGGTACCTATTCTACCATTTAACCTCTTTAATCTCTAATGTGTCATTTAGCCTTGAAAATCCATCACTTACACCTTGGAAATTGACTTAGTGTCTTCAAAGTGGATCACATAAAAACCCATAAAAACCATAAAAACCCCAAAAAACAATAAACCCTAAAAAATACATAAAAACACTTAAACACACTAAAAATATACAAAACACCTTCAAACCCCTAAAACTTTTAATAACACTAAAAACTATAAAAACAAAAAAAACTCAAAAACCATAAATACAAAAAAACCCAAAAAACCCAAAAAACCTGAAAAAGAAACCCAAAACCCTCAAAATCCATAAATTTCATAAAAACCTTAAAAATACCAAAAATCCTTAGAAATACCTAAATTCATAAAAAACTAAAAAACAATAGAAACTCGTAAAAAACCCATAAAACCCTAAAAAACTAAAACCCAAAAAATACCTAAAATTCCCTAGAACTGATTAAATTATAAAAAATTTATAAAACCCATAAAAACCCTAAAATTCATACAACCCTTAAAAACCCTAAAATCTATAAAACCCACAAAATATATAAAATCACATAAAATAATAAAAATCATAATTTTTTTTAAAAATCCATAAAAACCAAAAAATATGTCAAAAATCATAAAAACTATAAAACCCCCTAAATATTTATAAAAACCAAATAAAACATTAGCCGCCTAAAAACTGAAAAATTTTGAAAACCCTAAAACACTCAAATTCAATAAAAATAAGAAAATCCCACACAAATACTAAAAAAGGAAAAAAAATCATAAAAATCATAAAACCCGCTAAAAATAAGTAAAAAAACTAAAACCCCTAAAAAAACTAAATGTTCATAAAACCCTTAAAAGAAATAATAACCCTAAGACCTTAAAAACTATAAAATCTAATTAAAACCCTAGAAAAAAAATAAAAACTATAAAACCCCTTAAACCCCTAAAAATTGTAAAAACTATTGAAACCTTCAAACCACAAAGAAGACATCTAAAAAACTCAAACAAATGAAAAAAAACAAAAGTCGTAAACACCTCAAAATCCCCAAAAATCCTAAAAACCTATAAAATTCCTAAAAATCCTTCAAATTTCTTAAAATGAAAAAAACCCTAAAACACTAAAAAACCCAAAGAAAACCCTAAGAACATAAAAAACTATAAAAAACCTTTAAAACATTAAAAAAGATAAAATCCTCTTAAACCCCTAAAACACTAAATAAACTAAAATCCCTCAAAATTTTAATAAATATTAAAAGAACATAAAAGTGATAAAAAACATGAAAATATTTAAAGCCCAGAAAAACCATTAAAATCCCTAAAAATCTTGAAAACCAAAAAAGAATAAAACCCCTTAAAACCCAAAATAATGCTAAAAAACCAAAAAAAATATAAAAATACCCTAAACCCCCAAAGATCTATAAAAACCATAAAACCACTTAAAAACATTAAAAACTCTAAAAACCAATTCTAACTCAAAAAATTATAAAAAAATTTAAAAACCATAAAAACCCTAAAAATATAAAAAACCGCCAAAACCTAAAAAACACTATAACCCAAAAAACCTTAAAACCAGAATAACCTAAATATCCTAAAAATCCCTAAAACCACTGAAAACCCAAAAAATACTAAAAACCCTAAAATCCCTAAAAACATAAAAAACTCTAAAACCCTAAAAACCCTAAGAAAACCTAAACAAAAAACAGCACTATAAAATCCCAAAACCCCAAAAAATGATAAATACCATAAAGGTCCATAAAATCCCTAAAACCCAAACAAAAACCTTAAAAACTTATATAACCCTAGAAACCTAAAACCCAAAAAACACTTTAAAAGAGCTTTAAACCCAAAAAAATCATAAAAAAACATAAAAAACCATAAAGTCCCTAAAAACTCAAAAAAACCCTAAGAACCCAAAAGAATAATAAAAACCAAAAAAACAATAAAAAACCCTAAAACCATCAAAATCTTTAAATGTGTCAAAAACCCATAAAAATATTAAAAATCCCTAAAATCTTCAAGAAAATGAAAACACTAAAAAACCTAGGAATATCTTAAATAGCTAAAAACAATTATAACCCTTAAAATAATAAAATACAAAAAACACCCAAAATAAACCTGAAAAACCTCCTCAAAATACCTAAAAAAACTAAAATTCAATGAAAATCTTACAAAATCCATGAATCATAAAAAAGATAAAAACCCTAAGAACCCTAATTAAACCTTAAAATGCTAAAAATAGTTAAAACCCATAAAACCTAGAAAACACTAAAAACCCTAAATACCATAAGAACCTAAAAATCCCTCAATACCCTAAAACCCATAAAAATCATAAAACCACTCAAATTATAAATCCTTTTGAACCAATAAAAATGTTGAAAACTCTAAAAAAAATTAACCACAAAGAACACATAAAAACCCTAAAATCCAAATAAATCATAAAACACTAAACCCCCCCCCCGACAAAACCATAAAAACCTCAAAATCCCTAAAAACCTTAATATACCAAAAAATTCCTAAATCCCCTAGAAACTATAAAATTCCCTCTAAAAATCTTGAATACCCCTAAAAACCTAATCAACCTAAAAAACATAAAACCCCTAAAATGATAAATAAATTTAAAAACCCTAAAACCCAAATAAAATGTAAAAAACCTAAAAAATTTGAATAATACTAAGACCCCCACAAACCATAAAAATCTAAAAATATTTTTAAAAGTACATAAAAATGTAAAAAACCATAAAACCCTAAAAAACACAAAAAATTTTAAAAAACCTAAAACACTTAAAATCCCTAAAAACCTAAAAATGTAAAATACGTTGAAAGATAACAAAAATTTTAAAACCCCTAAAGACAACAAAAATCACTAAAAACCTTTAAAAACAAAAAAAAATAATACCCCCCAAATACCATAAATCCCCCAATACAAAAAAAAACCAAAAACCATCAAAATACAAAAAACCCTAGAAACCATTAAAACCTAAAAATCCCTAAAAATACATTAAAATATAAAAAATCATAAAAAACCATAGAAACCCTTGAAAACATAAAAACAATTAAAACTTCAAAAAAACTAAGAATGCCAAAAATCATAAAATCCCTAAAAGCCCCTAAAATCCCTTTAAACTCCAAAAAATCCATGAAATACCTAAAAATGTAAGACCCCTAAAAACTTGAAAGTACCTAAGAAAACCTAAAAAATAGATAAATAATTAAAACCCCAAAAAAAATAAAATATTAAACATTGTAATGAACCATATAACCATAATAACTCTAAAAACCCCTAAAACAATAAAAACGATAAAACCCCATAAAAACCCTAAAAATATAAAAAAATATAAAACCCTTTAAACCCCTAAAAATGTAAAGAAACTATAAAAAATATCAAGAACCAAGAAAACTCAAAAAAATCCTAAAAACCAAAATTTCATCAAAACCAAAAAACCAATTAAATTCTCAAAAACTATAAGAAATCTTTAAAACTGTTAAAACCCTGAAAACAATAAAAATCCTAAAACCCCTCAAAAAACATAAAAACCATTGAAAACCATAAAAATCCTAAAAAATCCATAAAAATACCTAAAAATAATAAATCCATAAAACCTTGAAAACCCCAAATAAAACCATAATTACCTAAAAATAGTTAAAACCTAAAAAAACATAAAAAATTGTAAAAACCTTAAAAACAATAATAAACCATAATAAATCCTAGAAACCCTCAAATACCTAAAAACCCTAAAACCCTAAAAACATAAAAAAATCCCAAACACCCAAAGAAAAAACCTAAAAACCTAAAAAAACTTAAATCATTTATGAAAACTAAAAATTCTAAAAAACCAAGAAGAACCTAAAACCCTGAAACCCCTAAAAATCATTAAACCCAAAAAACACTTAAAAACACTAAAATCCATAAAATACCCTAAAAACCCATAAAACCTTAAAACCATTAAAACTATAACAACTATTTAAACAACTAAAAAAATTAAAAATAATTAAAAATAATAAAACCCTAAAAACCCAAAATAAATCTTCAAACCAAAGATAACTATGAAAACCCCAAAACCCAAAAAACCTTGAAAATATATAAGAATTCTAAAAACAATAAAAATACTAAATAAATACTAAAAATACCTAAAAACCTAAAAAATATTAAAACCCTTTAAAAACATAATAAAACATTAAGGAACTAAAAAAACATAAAAACCCAAAAAACCAAAAAACATGAAATAACCTAAGACACCATAAAAACCCTAAAACAGTCTTTAAACCCCTTAAAATCCTTTAAACCCCTAATACCTATAAGAATAAAAAAAATACATAAAAACCCATTAATATGTAAAAAAACGCTAAAAATCCTGAAAATCGTAATAAACCATGAAAACCTTGAAAATACATAAAACCCCTAAAAAGAAAAAAATGATAAAAATACTAAATGACCATAAAACCTTAAAAACCTATAAAAACCATAAAAACTCTAAAAACCAAAAAATCCTAAAAACCCATAAAAACTATAAAACTAATTGAATATCTAAAAACTCTTTAAACCCATAAAAAAGTGAAAAACTATAATAACCATTAAGACCCCAAAAAAACTCAAAAAACCCAAGAACCTGAAAACCATAAAATGCTAAAGAATTCCTAATACCCATTAAAATCCTTAAAACTCCATAAAAATCTTATAAAAATCTCTAAAAATCCCTAAAACAAAAAAAAAACTCAAAACCTGGAAAATTCCTAAGAACAACGAAAGAGACTTAAAACTCATAAAAACCCTAAAAAAGAAAAAAAAACAAAAAAACAAAAAAACATGAAAAACCAAAAGACAATCATAATTTCTTTAAAGCCATAAATATGATAAAAACCAAAAAACCCCTAAAAACAACTAGCGATGTTATAAACCCTAAGACCCTGAATATCCGCTAAAAATCCTTAAATATCTAAATATAATTAAAACCCCTAAAATCACTATAAATCATGAAGGGCCCTACGGACCCCTAATAACTATAACCCCCATAAAAACATTAAAACCCTAAAAATCTATTATTTTTTTAAAAACCCACTAATATCTCTGAAAACTGTCTAAACCCCTAAAATGCTAAAAAATGAAAAAAAACCTTAAACCCTTAAAAAACTCAAAAAACCCCCCAAAACCACAAAATAAAATAAAATCCCTAAAACCCATAAAAACTCTAGAACTCCTAAAAATCCCTAAATCACCTAAAATCCATATAAATACTAAAAAACTCAATAAAAATACATAAATATATAAATAACATAAAACACCCAAAAACCATAGTAAAAACAAGAAAAAAAGAAAAATATATATAACCCATGAAAACCCAAAAAACCCTCAAAATCCATAGAAATTCCTAAAACTATTAAAATCATAAAATTCCCTAAAACTCCCAAGAAACATAAATACACTAAAACCAAAGAAACCCACAAAAACCTAAAAACACTTAAAACCCCTAAAACCCAAAATAATCTAAGAAACCCTAAAGGACCCTAAAACCAATACAAATCATAAAACCACTAAAAATAATAAAAATTCCATGATAATTCTAAAATACAACAAAAAATTACAAATCCCTATCTATAAGTCATATGATTCTTAGTCATAGATAAACCCAAATTATCAACCACTAAACCACTTGGTACGTTTGTTCAACTACCGTCATATTTATCATACTACATTAATTATGTTTGATGAGGCATCAAGTATGAAAAATGTGCTCCTTTTTTGCTTGATCATGTACTCCATTGGGTTGAGCACTCAAAGTACACCTTTCCAAATGAATTTTTCCATGCATGGGGATCTCTATCTCCACATCTAAACACTCCTCAAGTGGTGGAATTTCATCTTCACTTGAGATAACACTAGGAATATCTCATTAATCAAAAATGATCATGATCCTCATATTAGTGAATTCTTAGAAAAATGTATAAATCTTCAAAATTTAAAACATTTTATATCACGCGATTTGGAAACAACATTACCCACCATTTTACATTTGGATTTCGAAAATAATGGTTTCAATTTATTCACCTCCTATGAATTTATTTTCTGTTTCCTTATATTTTCTTATAGTATGGATTAATTGAACTCAAAATATGATTTATAAGCCTTACCATAAGATATATGGAAAACCTTCTTTCCTTTACAGTCCTCTATTTTTTTAGTAGACATGTGAAGAAGATCCTCCATATCCAAATATTGGTTCAAGTCCATTGTGTTCTAAATGTCATGTTTGAGGCCATTCCAAAACCATTCCATGGTGGCTTCTCGCTCCTAATAAATATTATCCCGAATCATGATGATATCCATCTTTTTATGAAACTCCTAAACACTCATAGTTCCTTGTTTCAAACCCTGCAACTTGATAAAAAAATCTCAATAACAATGGATATAAATAAATTCTTACACATTACCACTTTAATCTCCTATCATGTGTGGATGGGTCTTTCAAAACCTTGTTATAGACTCACTTGTTTTCGGTCCCACAAAGTACTAGCATAGTCGGTGTATTCCACTACTGCCAAATTCACCTTATTTTCCCCTGAATAGTTCTGATAACCAATAACATTCCTTACCTTTTATTCCCATTCGAAGTATGCTTTAGGATAATTCTTACCTTGGAATGAATTGATCCTCAACTTTACTCCTCGAATACCATTGGTTTTCCACCATGGTGGTTTCTTTCTCTAAATTCATGACTCATAAAAATTGGAGAACTCCTGTACTTCTTTAATGACCCTCACTACTAGAAAATCCACCTATAACCATGGTTAAAAATATGGTTATATCCCATAAAATAATGAGTATAGTCTATACCCAAGATTTTCAAAACCATGGCCTATTGAGATATCAATATTTCTCAAAGATATATCCTCTGTTTGAAAAATTCTATACCGATGGTTATGAAATATGGGAATATGTGTATGGGAAATTGAACATAGTTTCAATAACCCTATACCCATGATTCTCAAACTATAGCTATAGGATAAAAAAATACAGCTTTTGGATTCAAACCCTGAACCAAATCTTCATAATCGAGGAACCTAATCCCTACCCCATATATGATTATGTGTATATAAATATATATTTACTTGTATATATTTTTTTATAAACTGTGGAAATAGTTATAAATCCACTGGTAAAGGTTTTACCACTATTTTTTTTGTTCCTATGGAATGTTTTTCCCTGTAATTACATGGGAAATAAATACCATCATTTTTTAAAAAATCTAGGTATAAGTTCATGATATACCCATAGTTTTTTGAAAACCAGGGTTATAGGTCATGAACCGAACCCTATACTCTAGGTTTTTGAAAAACCATGGGTATGTATTGTAAACCAATCACTATACACATGGTTTGATCCAAACCCTTTGTTATAGTTTTATTTTTTTAGTAGTGTATCTTCCTTTAAGTTTCTCTAGAATTGGAAGAATATTTTAATCCATCCAACATAAAATTCATCATTTGGAATTGTTCTTGTATAACCCACATGAACAACTTAGCATCCATTTCATTGATTTTACTTGCCTCTACCATTTAAGAATCCCGCAAGAGACTTTAACAGAATGGAATATATACCTCACACACTCCCTGACATGTTTGTACCATAAAATATTGTTTTTGCTCAGGTTTCACCCACTTTTGTATTTTTTAACAAAATGTAACACTATTTTCTTTTACTACTCAAATTTATTCTTATAGTGTTCTTACCCAACTCCAAAAAATCTAAAGGATCATTGGAGTGTGGTAATTCTGTACTAAAATTTAAAGATAAAAATATCAAAATGGATTCAAGGGGAAAATATAGGAAGGGGAAGATATCAGATGAACAGAAATGATAACTGGACATAAGAGTCAAGAAGTTGAATTTTTTATCCTTTAATATTTTTTCTTTTTGTGATATTTCATTTTCGAATAATTGTAGTAGAAAAAGATGAATTTTCAATATGTAAATTTAATAGAATCAATAATTTAAAACAATAAATCAAATCAATTTTAGAGTTTCACTATAACATCCCACCCCTCCTCACTATCATGAGAAGTTAAATAAGAGATAGTAGGCCTTAGATGACATCCCCAAAACACCAATGGTTAGAAATAAATTCCAAGTGCCACATAAATAGTCTGGAGACTATTTTCACTTTTAATATAAAATAAAAAATCCAATGATAACAATAATAACCACAATTCTTAATGATGAATAAGTACCAAAATGAAATCCAATACAAGACTAAACCAGAAGAAAATATCAGAGTACATGTGGAATCAACGAGACATAACCAATAGAACTAGATGATAACAAAATGAATAGACAACCAAGAAACCCAATAAAAATCCTAATATGATACAAAGTCTAAATCTACATGCCCATCCCAAGGTATCAAGAAGCATCACTTAATAATTGAGATACCTTACCTTCACCTACGTTATAATATATAACATATGAAAATGCTTCATAGTTCTAAAGAACGGGTGATTATAAAACTCATTCAGATTTATCCAATGACTTCACAACTCATTTCACATAGATTGAACATTTTATCATGTTTATATAAAATAATTTAAAAATAATTTCAATCAGTTTATATCCAACCAAAACAGTTTTATAAGGAAAATAATGAAACAGGCCTTCAAAACCATTTTTTCAAGGAATTCATCAACTAATAACACAATAATTTTTAAGGAACATAAAAATATCTTTTGACCATCCCTCAATTTATTATTTGAAATAACAATATCCATTTCAACTATCATCCTTAACAAAAACACACACACCATCTGGGTGTTACTAGTGATTTTGGAACATCACATCAAAACTATGTCCCTTTGATAGTGGTACATTATGACCATTATCCATCCCATTCAACTCATTCCCAAAATTTATGCCCAAATCATATCAACCCATTTCAAAAAAAAATAAAAAAAATACTTCACTTCCATCAACCAACCATAACTTGAAAATCAAAATTTTAAAATGATAAAAAACAGTTTTCCAGAAATCTATTCAATTCATATGATTTCCTAAACAATAATTTAAATGATAATTCCATCAAATCACAACAGGATTTTCACAAATATTTCAATTGATTAAATCTATTTTAAGTTAATCATTTATGTTCAAATAGAGAGGATTCGAGAGATAATCCACCTAACTCTCAAACATAGGTTAAAATAAAGATCGACACAACAACATTAACAAACCAACTTAAATATTTAAGATTCTAACATAGATCTTATTCCCTTCATTCAAAAAATTCATATCCCTTCAATATTAACATCACACAACATGGATATATCCTGAAATAACTGGATCCCAGATTCAAAAATAGAGAAGGATAAGATGAGTAAAAATATAAATATAAAGCACATACTAATGAATTTGGGTCTCCAACGGACATAGATTCACCTATAAATTGATCTCAGGTCGAAATGAATACTCTCCATCACCTAGGGAGGAATAAGAATTTAGGTAATGACATGGTTAGAGAAAAACATTTCATGAGGTAAATCAAATTAGATGCATAGTTTCAGATCTAATTTTCCACAGTCCATGGTTAGGGATCACAGTTTTGAAAATCACGTGCTAACCTTGTACTAACCACTACCTCTAAACACATCTTGCACGGTTGTCTCAAACGGTTAGAAAACCCATTCACAGATCATGATATAACCCATGTCAAGAATTACATGGTTTCCACATAGAATCTAAAAATTTTAACCAAAATATATGCGTAAACATGCACATTACTAGTGTTCAATATTTTTGTTTCACGGTTTCCTAGATGTTTTTCATGATTTCTAATAATTGTTCTTAAACTATGAACCTCCAAAAAAGACTAAAAAAATTCAAAAGATACTTTAAACCTCTCAAAAAATAACCCAATCATTTTATATAAATAAAATACATAAATAAATGGTCTATTACTTGAAACTAGGGGTCCATAATTTTCCCCACCTTTGGTCTTTCCATCCGTATAAATTATAAATCTGAGTTTTTCCTTAGAGTTTAGGGCATTTCCATGTTATTTCCTTTTCACTCTCCCAGGTTTCCTTCTGAATATGACCATTTATTCACAAATTCAACAATATATTGATACCTTTCCCACACAAGATATTATATTACCTTCCTAAAATTCATACCGACTCAAAAACTAACATAATATCTAGATCATGGTCAATGTGATCCCATCAAAACACATAGTTATAGTCAGGTTGATACTTAATTAATTGAGAAACATGAAAAAATTTTGTAATAAACTGAACCTTTATGATAAAGATAATTGATATGACATGTCACCCACTCATTCATGAATCTCAAAAGGGCCTATGTATCAAGTAAATAACTTTCCCTTCTTCCAAAAATGAAAATGTTCGAGCCTTATAGTGATTCCCAAGTACACACGATCAATCACCTAAAATGAAAACAGTAATCTATGATGATCCTCATATGATTTCTAGAGACTTTTTGTCCTCCCTAATATTTTTTGATTAAATTAATCTTCTTTTGTTGTCTATTTCACAAGGCTTGGTCTAACTAGTGAATTACCACCTTTTTCCACCGAACATAGTGGAGAAAGAAAACAATACTCATATAATGATTTAAAAAAATCCATATGTATTTAGGAAAAATAACTATTTTTGTAAGATAAATATTTTAATAATATGTTCTCATCCCTTGAGCCTCCAAGTTCTCTTAATCAAGACCTAATCATATCCTCCAATGTCTGGATAATCATTTTGGATTATCCATCCCTTTGGGGTGATACACCATGCTCATAATCAATTGAGTCCTAAGGGATTTATTTCATGATTTCCAAAAATGTTACATAAACCCAGGGTCTTTATCGAATACAGTCAATAATGGAATACCATTTCACATTACTACATATTGGATAATGATTTTGGACTATTACACCACTGTATTAGATTTATAGAAAGGGATGAAATGGGATGAAAATATGAGTCAATACACTATCACCAATTTGGAATCATGTTTTCAAACAATTCTTGGTAGACCTATTACCAAATGAATATTAATTTTCTCTCATTCCACATGGAAATCGGAAAATACTATAGCATACCTGCTAGTCATTGGTGCTCTACCTTAACCTATTGATAGGCGAGGCTTCTCAAAAAAACTCAGCCACCATTATTTTCATGTAAGACGGCTAAATAGTTTTTTCGTGTCTTATAAATGTTTTTTATTCCAATATATACAACCCATCTCAAATAGTGATAATAATTAATGAGTTATTACTAATAAGACAATGGTACGACCATCCAATCTCAAAACTGCATTACTGATCTTATATCAATCTTCTACACCTTATTGGCCTCAACAACATTGAGTTTTGACATCATAAAAAACATTCAGAATTAGGCGTATATTTCACTTCAACCTTCTCTAACAAATAAATAAAAAAATACACTAACATAAAAATAAAAACACTACTGCAATCTTCACAATACCAGTTCATATTGGAAATCATAGGCATTCATTGACATTAATCTAAATCATATTTCACCAACAGACTATATGAATTTATACTTAATGTATCTTCTACTATGTCCCATTACAAGTCAAATTAAAATAATTTAGGATACTCCATCCATATTCTTTGTCTCATATTCAAATACATTTGTGGAAAAATGTGTTTCAAGATCTTATGATCCATATCTTACTTGAATTTCTCACAAGAAATATAATGTGAAAGTTATTAAATTCATGTACCAAAATAGATAACTCTAAGTCATGTTTGGGAACTTTTTCTTAGTAAATCATAACTGACATGATCCATAATAAGCAACATGATATCTCTAAATGAGAAAAAACACCAAAAAAATCATGGAGACTCATAATACAATAAATATCATTTTTCAAATTTTACTAATATCAAGACTAGTGATAATGAAATGGAAACAATAATATATTGGAAAGACTTTTTATGTTGATAATTCCATTTCAATTGAACACTTTTCCTTGTCAAAGTTTTCATTGGTGAAGCTGGTCATGAAAAATAAAAAAAATAAAACATTGGAAATAACTAGAGAAGACAATAGAACTTTATATCTCAATGAAATTATTTCATAGTTGATAAGAAATCACAGCCTCTATCTTTCATGTATCTATGGAAACAAATTTTTAGAGGTAAAATGACCATGGAAACATGCCTATTCAATCCAAGAAACACACTTTGAATGGTTTCCATACATAATATGATCGCAAAAGATACCCAACACTAAAGAAAAGTGTTTCGCATGTTCAACCTTTATCCATGAATACACCAATATGTCATCCAAAAATAACACAGAAAATCATATAGATACATTTTAAATATTTGATTCATAAATTCCATAAAAATACTCAGTGTAATCGTAAAACTAAAAGGCACAACCACATACTGGTAATGATTATATCTACTTATAAAAAATATCCTAAGAATATCCTCTTTAAGAAGACAGAGTTGGTGATTTCCTAAACATAAGTAAATTTTATAGAACCACTGGGATCCCCTCAATTGACCGAATTAGTTATCAATGCATGGAAGATGACAATAATTATTTATCATAACATGATTAATCATATGATAATCCAAAAAAGAATAAGAGTTTCATCTTCTGTTTTCACAAAAATAATCGGTGATTTCGACAGAGATGTATTGGGATAAATGAAACCTTTTCTTTCTAACTCTTCCAACTAGAATTTAAATTCCATTAATTTTGTTTATTCTATATGATAAGTCATATGTGAGATATAACTCGTTCCTAGTTAAAGATCAATCAAAAAATATACATCTCCTATGGGTAGAAACCCTGGAAAATTGTCCGGAAAAAATGTTAAAAATTGATCAATAATTTTTGGGAAATATATATTATTGATATCACCTATAAATTCCAAGGTCTATGATACAAACTAGAATATGGTAGTTCCAGCTATTGGTGGCAACAATCCTTCTCCACTTTCCTTTACATTTTGATTTCTACTAAAGATATACTTGACACAATCATCAGTTATAAAACTAAGCCTTAGGGTATAGCTATCAGTGTAGTATTTAAACATTTTCAACCAATCAATATCTATGGTTAAGTCATAAAAATCCATCTCAAGAATAGATTAGTCCCAAATTAATTGATCACCATTGATAGTTAGATAAAATTATTTACACAAAAGGCTTGACATTATTTTTTTCTAATAGGAGTTTGAAGTTTCAAAATAGATGGAATTATCTCAACATTGAAACCTAGAATACCAACTACATGAGAAGTAATAAATGAATCTGACACATCCATATCAAACAACTCATGCATAAAAGTTGAATTCAAGAATAATCATACCTCTCACCATCAAAGGTCCCGATTGATCTAAAAATATCAATTTCTCAAGATCTATAAAACTGATTACTCTATGTGCTTTCACTTTGTTACCCAGATGATATTTTCATTGATTAGGAGTCATGGTATTCCCAAAATCTTAGTGGATTTATAGATTTTTCTAATGAGATAAATTCTTCTTCACGCATCCCATCAATGTGTATGATTTCGGAGAAGCATGAGATATGTCTCTAGGGCTCGTCCTCAGATCACTATGACAATAACACTGCATATTTACAATGTTATTTGAATTGTGAAATTATATAGGTGATTATATACCATCTTTAAATATGTGATCAAGGTAACCACATTGAAAACAATTGTGTGTACCCTATGGTTTAAGAGGAAGATTCATTGATCCTGCCATCTAGTTCTAAGTCATACCACCACAATGTAAATAAGTGTTCTTCTTCAACTTATTCTCATTAATATAGTTATAACTAGTTCCCATAGGTATTATATTCTCCCTCCAACAATATTTCTTGAGATTTACCTTTCTTACACTATTTATCTATTGACCGTCTCTGTATAATCTGATTTACAATATACAAAAATATTTGAAAGAATCTGTGGCATTAACCATGATTAAGAAATTTCATCCTTTAAGGAATAAATTTTAGCAACTTCTAGGGAAAAATTAAAATAAATTCGTAAATTTAACTTCATACTCGGTCAATGTGATGTTCTCATACTTCAAAGTGATGAAGTCTATTATTCATGTAATCTAGAAAGTATGAGAATATAATTTTTTTTAAAAAAATATTCAAAATATTCAAATGTCATGACTTAGTCCAATTTATACTAAAATACTAAATCCCACCACTACCATGAAAGATCTTACAACATGTAAATATCTATATCTAGCTTCAGATCTACTGCTATACCAACGAAATTGAAGATTTGATTCATCTTGTTTAGCCACAATTCTATTTTTTAAGTTTAGAATCACTCCAAAAGATAGGTGGGTTCATCTTTTGGAATAGAACTGAATATTACGATTTCTTGGGTTCATTGTATTTTTTCCATCTATTCATGGAAGAATATGTCTAGAAAATTATTGTAACCAACAGTTGGTTCACCCTCGCTTAGGTGCAACCACATTCTTAACAACCTGTTCTAGTTGGTTTCTTTCGTGCCTACCCCATGCCATTCATTATAACCAAATGAAAACCCCTTTTAGTCTAAATATCTAGAAATTTAATTCTTACCAATTTAAAATTTACCACATCACACATACCAAAAAAGGTATTTCAAAAATTAAATAAATTTCACTTTCCAACATATTTTGAAATTTCCACTATGCTTTTGAAAAGAAAACAAATTTTAAATATTTTAAAAAATAAACACTTTTTCCCTAAAACAAAAATCATTACTCAAAATAAATTATTCAACCTTAGTTGTGATTCATTTATATTAATTCACATCATGCTCTTATTATTGGATAAATCCATGATGAGGATGTGAAAACTCCAAGAAGTGTCTTAATACAGTCATGTACCAAACTTCCTTGTAACTTGAGTTTTTTATAATGTGGTTTGATATTACTTTTTTATGAATTATATTTCTTCTTCTAAAAATCATATCTCCTGGATACGATCCCAAGGGATAGACCAGTACAACTTCAAATTCAAGGATTGAACAAGTTTATACCATTTGTTACATTCCACCCCTACTCGTTAGCTTGAGAAGTGACAGGGGAGTTACTTAACATTAGGTGACATCCCTAAGACACCAAAGTGTGGAAATAAATTCCATTGACATTATAAATAGTTGAGAAATTATTTTACATTTTAAGATTAAATTACCAAAAAAATGATAACCATAACAACCAAACATCATAATGACGCAATAATACCAAAATTCAAGTTATACAAGTCGAAACCAAAAGATAATATCAGAGTACAAGAATAATCAATATGACATAACCAATGGAAACAAATGATAACAAAACCAAAATACACCAAATACACCAATAGAAATTCCAAATCTGATCCAATCACTAAATTCACATTCCTAAACAAACTTACCAAGAAGAATAACTTAATAACTAGGATACCTTTCCATTTCCTATGTATCAATATATAACATCTGTAAATTTACCATATTTCCCAAGAAGGGGGTGATTATAAAGCTTAGTAGGATTTCCACACTGAATTACCAAATCACTCCACTAGGATTAAATATGTTATAACGATATAAAGTAGTTAAAAAACCATTTAAATTAGTTCATATAAAAAAATGGAATTCTGAGAAAAAAATTCAAACAAGCCTTCAAAACCCTTTTTTTCATGGAATACATCAATAATTAACACAACAATTTTTCAAGGAACGTGAATAACAATTGTAAATATTTAATAATTTATGGTTTGAAATAAAAATTTCCATGTCCAAATCTATCCTCAACATAAAAACACACATAAGGTTGGTGTTACCATTGATGATGGAATTGCACATCTATACTTTTCCCCTTTAATGGTGGTACTTTATAACCAATATCCATTCCATTAAACATATTCCAAACCATTATACTCCAATAATGTCAATCCATTTCAATAAAATAATTCCAAAAAATACTTTACTTAAATCAACCAACCTTAATTTTAAAATCATAATTTTAGAATTATAAAGAAAATTCCAAAAATCCTTCAAATCTCTAGGATTTTCCAAACCATAATAAAAACGACAATTCCATCAAATCACTCAATTATTATCACAAAAATTTATAGATTAATCAATTTGAAATCAAGTATTTATGTTCTAATCAATAGGAGTCAAGTTTTAATCCAAAAACCTCTCAAACATAGCTGAAAAGGAATAACAACACAATTATTTTAATAAACTAGCTTAAATATACAAGATTTCATCTTAGATTTCATTCCATTAAATAAAAAAAATATCCCATAAAAATTGATATAAAAAACATGTATGTATCCCCAAAGAACTAGATCAATGATTCTAAAATATTTAAGGATAATATATCAAATGAAAATGATAAAGAATGAGAACTTACAGATGAAACCAAGTCTCCAACGCAATTAGATTAGCCAAAGAATCGCTCCTGAATCAAAAGGAATTGTCTCAACTACCTTGGGAGGATGATTAATGAATGTTATTTAAAATTTAGGGAAAAAATGAGTGGTGTTGTTGGAAAATTATATTATATCCACACTTTTTAGGTCTAATTTTCCCCGATGCATAGTTAGAGATCATAGTTAGGCAAACCATGCACTA
Organism: Viscum album; assembly: GCA_963277665.1. NCBI lineage: Eukaryota > Viridiplantae > Streptophyta > Magnoliopsida > Santalales > Viscaceae > Viscum > Viscum album. Next base: position 405,066,017 of record OY728148.1, on the reverse strand, counting down.
ACCACACATGATCCACTACCTCCAAACATAGCTCACATGATTGGAGAACATGGTAAGAAAAATCATACTCCAAACATGGTATACTTCATTATATCGAATTTCATAGTTTATAATATTAATTTTCATGGGGTTTCCATTCCATACACCTCCCTAGTGTCCATTGTTATAGTTTCATGATTTTCTTGAGGTGTTTTATGGCTTCTACTAACCATGCTCAAACCATTAACCTCCATAAAAGACAAATAAATATGACAATGATCCACTAAACATCCCAAAAAATAATACAATAAATTTATATATTTAATATAAAAAAATAAATGGGTATGTACTTGAAATTAGGGGTTCAAAATGTTCCATTTTAATATTTCTTAATATTCACAAAATTTGAACACGATGTATCTCACAATTTATAGCTTTGATTTCATTAATTTTAGATGAAGAATAAATACTAGATTCTCAACTACCGGATTGACATAATACATGTCAAAAGTAAAAAAAAACGTTTTCCATAGGTGATGAAAAAAATAGACTAGATTTAATGTCTTCTCAATTCAAAGAGAAAAAAAGATGCAAAAAAGGCATAAAAATGATGAACTTCATTTCTTACAATTGAGGTTTGATACCAAATGATACTCAATTAAAGACCCCATAGGAATTATCATATGAAGAGTTTTTAAAATTATCATGTTGAGAACCTGAATCTCCAAAAAAAAATATTGGAAAGGTTCATATATTGTGGAAACAAGGAAGAACAGAGAGAGTTGGTCAAGGTAAAACCCAAAGAGAAATTGTCTCCAAGAACTCTAGCCAAAAAATTACACAAAGGGAAAAAAATATTTTGATAATTTTAATATTTAATAAATATCACAAAGTTTCCAATAAAAACCCTACATAATAACATTACCGTCTTTAATTAGGTTCAAGGAGTATAATGGGTGAGGTAATTTATTACCAAAGTGTGATACAAAAGACTAACACCAAGTTCGCACATGTCAAAAAGCCTAAATGATGGTTATGAAATTTTTGCACATGACCATGAAATTAAGGGGAAAGTAGAACACCATTTTTGAAAGAAAATAAAACTATCCCACAACTTTTTTACTTTGAATATTCCATGGTGAGGTGGTTTTGAAATTCGTAGCACACCATGGGATGGGTCTTAAAAAGACAATTTGGGGCTTAATTAATGTAAATATAGAATGAGATGATTCCCCTAGGAATGGGTATTGGGACACAACATTGAATTACCTTACTAACACATCTAAGACCTCCTTAATTATATTGGTATGCTCTCTTATAAATGGGCCACCATCTCCTCACAACATGCCTTGTGCAATCATGTGTATTTCATCCTCGTCACCACGTTTTTCTTTCAAACTTTGGCTTCCCAGGTCTTCCATGATCCTCATCAAACCATAATAAAACCTCAAAACCCTAAAATCACTTTAAAACCATGAAACCCTGAAAAAAACTACAAATCATAAAACCCATAAAACCCTCAAAATCATAGAAAACCCTAGGAAACATAAAAATTATAAAATATCCATTAAAATCCCTAAAAACATAAAAAACCCGAAAAACCCTAAAAACCATAACAAAACCATAAAAACCTAATAACACTTAAAACCCCTAAAAACCTAAAGAATGTTAAAAACACCTAAAACCCTAAAACTGTAAATATGCCTAATCTCGTTAAAATACCTAAAAAGCCAAAAAAACCATATGAACCACAAACATATCTAAAAAATTGTTAAAACTATAATAATTTAAAAGACTCTAAAAACCTCAAAAACCCTAAAAACGTAAAAGATACTCCAAAACAATAAATAACATAAAAAACGAAAAAATCCTAATATCCCTAAAAATGATAATTTTTTTGAAAAATTTAACTTTAATTCAATAAAAACGTAAAAAAACCCTAAAAACCATAAAACACCTAAAAATAGTAAAACCCCCTAAAACCAATAAAAATCTTAAAAACCAATAAAATCTCTAGAAACCCTTTAAAAAACTAAAAATTTTAAAATAGCTCTAAAAAACCTTAAAAATTTAAAAAAAACTAAAAAACCCCTAACCGCCCCCCCACCATAAAACCAAAAAAACCTATAATCCCATACAACCCAAAAAATACCTACTACCCAAAAAGCAAAAACAAATTGATAAAAATAACTAAAAATACCGAAAAACATAGAAAACCCTAAAAACAATGAAAGACCCTAATAAAACGTAAAAACCCAAAAAAACACTTAAAATCATAAAAAAAAGGTAAAACCTTAAAACCCCCCTAAAAACAATAAAAACCCCTAAATCCATAAAAACCCGAAAAACCCAAAAAACCATAAAACCCATAATAAACTCTAAAAACCCTTGAAACCCATAAAATCATTTAAATGATTAAAAAATGTTTAAACCCTAAAAACTAAAAACCACCTAAAACCCCAAAAAAACCCAAAAATCCCCAAACCCGTAATGACCTCCAAAATATTTAGAAACCCCAAAAAACATAAAAAAACCTAAAAGATCCCTAAAAACCCTAAATACGTAAAAATATTTAAAAACCCTAAAACCCTAAAAAACGTTAAAACCTACAAACACTTAAACCCCCTAAAATACCTAACAAAAATTAAAAACCCTAAATCCCCTTAAAACCCTAAAAAATAAAATCCATACATCCCCTAATAACCATAAAAACCCAAAACACCCTAAAAACATAGTAAAAACTCAAAAACCCGATTAAACACCAAAAAACGTCAAAAGAACTCCAAAAATTATTTAAACCAATAAAAATCTCAACAAAACCCTAAAACCCAAAAAACCCGACATAAAAAACCCCAAAAGAACAAAAATACAAAAAAGTAATAAAAATCATTAAAAAAATACCAAAAATACCAAAAAAATGTAAAATACCCTTTAAACCCTAAAAAACTAAGAAAACCATAAAAACATAAAGCATTAAAAACCCAAAAAAGATCAAACCCATAAAACCCTCAAAACCTAAAAACCCCCTAAAAACTAAAAAACCATAAAAAACCAAAAAAAAAGTCCTAAAAACGTTTAAAAATGTAAATATCCACTACAAACTCTGAAATCCCTTAAGAAAACATAAATCGCCTAAAACACTTAAAACCCATAAAAACCTAAAAATCCTAAAAGACCATAAAAACCCTTAAAACCCCTAAAAACCATAAATATCGCTAGAAAATTAATAAAACCTAAAACACATAAAAAAATCACAAGAAACACTAAAAACCATTAAACACCATAAATTTTTTAAAGAAACCTTAAAAACCCTAAAAAAGAAAAACACTAAAACCCAAAAAAACAATAAAATATCATAAAAACCCAAAAATCCCTCAAAATCCCTAAAACCCAAAAAACCCATAAAAATCCTAAAAAATTATATAAAAATACCTTGAAACATAAAAATCCTTAATAACTTTAAAAACCCCAAGAAAAATATTAAAAACATAAAAATAATTAAAACACGTAAAAAATAAACAATGATAAAAAACTAAAGAAACCCTAAAACCGTAAAAACGCGTGAAATTTTTAAAACCCACTAAAAATCCTAATACAACTAAAATCTAGAAAACCCCTTAAAACCACTTCAATCGGTTAAAATCTCTAAAAATTATAAAAACCTTAAAAACTAAAAAAAAAATCTAAAACCATAAAAAACGTAAAAACCCTAAAAACCCTAAACGCCAAAAAATCCCTAAAACCCATAAAAATGATAAAAATCCTAAAAACCCTAAAAATTACTAAAAACATAAAAACCCTTAAAACCTGAAAACCCTATGAAAATATTAATTTCGTAAAAACACTTAGAACCCCAAAAAAATTTAAAATTCTAAAAACCCTAAAAACACTAAAAAATCATAAAAACTCCAAAAATCCATAAAACCCCTCAAAAATCATAAAATTCCCAAAAAAACCTTCAAACCAAAAACCATAATACCTTGGAAAACCCAAAAAATCCCTAAGAAAACCCTAAAACCCCTAAAATTTGCTAAAACCTCTAAAAACCCATAAAATTCCCTAATACCCTAAAAACCCATAAAAAACCTTAAAACCCATAAAAACATAAAAAACCATAAAATAAACCAAAACCTCTAAACCTTTTCAAACACTAAATTTTATTAAAACATTTAAAACAATATAACCCTAAAAACCCCCAAAAAACCATAAAAAACATAAAAACTCTAAAACCATAAAACCCCTTAAAATCCATAATAACTCTAAAACCCTAAAAAAAACTAAAAGTCCCTAAAGCCCCAATAAATGTAAAAATACCCCTAAAGCTCTGAAAACCACTAAGAAAACAATAAAAATATAAAATCACTTAAAACCACGAATATAACTCAAAAATGATAAACACCTTAAAAATCTTAAAAACAATAAAAAATGAAAACCCTAAACCCATAAAAACCCTAAAACCCATAAAAAATCTAAAACCACTAAAACAATAAAAATTCATAAAACCCCTTAAAATGAGAAAACTAAAAAAAGATTTAAAACCCTAAAAAACTAAAAAAACCCATAAAACCCAAAAAATATAAAATACCTAAAATCTACTAAATACCCTCAAAATCCTTAAAACCCCTAAAATCTATAAAAATCCTAAAGGCCCTAAAAATATCTATGAATGTAGAAAAATCCTAAATACTATACACACTCAAAAAACCATAAAAACCCAAAAAAATTTAAAAACCATAAAACCCACTAAAAACATTAAAAAATACTCAAAAATAATAAAACACCAAAAAACCACTAAAACACTATAAACCCTTTAAACCCCTAAAAAGGTAAAAAAACTCTATAAAGCCACAAAACTCTAAATAGATCAAAATACCCAATTAACCTATAACCCCATAAAATTCCTAATACCCCTAAACCACCTAAAAACCCTAAAAACCCTTAAAAACCATAAAAACCATGAAAATCCTTTAAAAAATTACTAAAATAACTAAAAACTTATAAAATCTATAAAACCATGAAAAACCCGTCGAAGACATTAAATCCTAAAATTAATAAAAACCCTTAAAAAATCCTAAAAATGATGGAAACACTACAACACTAAAACCCCTAAAAACACAAAACCCTAGAAATCCTTAAAAACCCTAAAAAATAATAAAAATAAAAAAAGTCCTAAAAGTCCTAAATATTCTAAAAAAACCTAACAACCTTGAAACCCGCAAGGAAAACCTTATAAACCTAAAAACACATAATCCCCTAAAAAACGAAAATTGATAAAGGCCAAAAATAGCCTAAAATTCCATAAAAACCATAAAACCCCAAAAAACCATAAAATCCATAAAATTCATAAAAACCAAAACCCCCCAAAAAAATATAAAAATACTTTAAACCCCTAAAAATGTTAAAAACTCTGAAAACCCATAAAAACATTAAAAACAAAAAAACACCTAAAACCCTAGAACACCCTAAAACTATAAAAACTATGAAAATACCAAAAAAAACAAAAATTTTATAAAAATCAGAAAGAATTACAAAAAATCCCTAATAACATAAAAAAACCAAAAACAATGAAAAACGGAAATAAAACCTTGAAACCCTAAAAAAATTAGAACCCTAAAAAACCATAAAACTATTAAACACCCAAAAACCCCTCAAAACACAAAAACCCCTATAAACCATAAAACCCATAAAAACACAAAAATCCCAAAAAGTAATTAAATCCATAAAACACTACAATATTTAAAATCCCATTAAACCCATAAAAACATTACAAAACTCTAAAACCCTTAAAAATAGTAAAAAAATCCAAAATCTAAAAAACTATAAAAACTGTAAAAACCCTAAAAAACAATCAAAAACCCTAAAAACCCTAAAAACCATTAAAATTATAAAATATCCCTAAAAGTACATAAAAACTTTAAAATCCTAAAAAAAATGAAAAATCCTAAAAAAACAGGAAAACACCAAATAAAACCGAAAAAAACCAAAAAAAACCTAAAACCCTTAGAAATCTATACAATGCTAAAACACTAAAAAAACTAAAAAACCACAAAACCCCTCAAAATACCTAAAACCCCTAAAAGGAATGAAAATCCTAAAAAATAAATAAAATCACTAAAACTGTAAAAAAACCAAAACCATGTAAAATTATAAGAAACACCTAAAGACATACAAAAAACTAAAAAACATAAAAACATAAAAAAATTTAAAACCCAAAAAAATCGTAAAAATCGTAAAAATTCAAAACACCCCTAAAACCCACTAAAATATGTAAAATCCCATAAAAACCATAAAAGAGATAAAAATCTATAAAACCCCCAAACCCAAAAAAACTCAAAAACCCCATAAAACACTTGAAAAACCTCAACATCTATACAAACTAAAAAACCATAAAAATCCTTAATAAACCATAAAAATCCATAAAAATATTAAAACCCTTAAAACCTAGAAAAAGTTTCAATAAACCGTAAAAACCTTAAAACACTTAAAACCCCTAAAATCTAAAAAAGGTTGAAAACCATAAAAATCCTTTAAAATCTCAAAATCCCCAAAACCCTAAATCCCCAAAAAATCCTAAAAGTCTTATAAATCTCTAAAAATGCAAAACAAAATCCCCTAAAACCCTTAAAACCCTATGAAAAACATTAAAATATAAAAATAATTAAAACCCCTAAAATCCTAAAAAACACTAAAAACCGTAAAAGTCACTTAAAACCATAACACCACTAAAAACTGTAAAACCACTAAAATTCAAAAAATACCACCAAGAACCCATAAAAATTAAAAAAAAACCATGAAAAATATTCTAAAAACCCATTATAACCCCTAAAACATTAAAAAAATAAAAAAACCTCTAATCCTATAAAAATTAAATACTCTTCTAAAACCCATAAATAATAATTCATTTCTTTTTAAAAAAAAATTGGGGGAGGTCAGGAATAGCCTGGCCCCGAGCCTTCCTTTCCAAAAATAAAAATTAAACCCCTAAAAACCATAAAAACCATCAAAATCTCTAAAACCTGCAAAACCCCTAAAGATACAAAAAAAAAATTCAAAAGACCTATAAAACTACTATGTAAGCCTTAAAACCCTAATAAAACTTAAAACACCTAAAAATGTAAAAATGCTAAAAAATATAAAAAACCCAAAAAACTATACAACCCCTAAAAAATTAAAAAACCCATAAAAACCATAAAAACACTAAAAATACACTAAAAATATAAAAACCATTGAAAACACTAAAACTATTAAAAAATATATAAAACCATAAAAACCAAAAAAACACAAAAAACCCTAAAACCCCAAAAGAAACTATAAAACCCATAAAACCCCTAAAACAACAAAAAACCCTCAAATTCCTGAATACCCAAAAAAAATAAATAACCTAAAGAATCCATAAAAATACATAAAAATTTCACAACCACTAAAACCCTAAATAATACCAAGAAAATATTCAAAAAACTTAATACCATTAAAACATTAAAAACAGTGAAACCGTAAAAACTCTAAAAACCCTGAAACACACAGAATCCCAAAAAACCCTAAAAACCATAAAAACCTTTGAAAATCCCTAAAAATCCATTAAAATTTAAAAAATGTAAAAACCCTCAATAACACATAAAAATCATTAAAAACCTAATTACACATAAAACACCTAAATGAATAAAAACTGCTAAAAACCCTAAATGAACCTAAAACCCCTAAAGACCCCAAAAAACCCTGAAACCCCTAAAGTTATTACAAAACCCTAAAACCTTCTAACAACCCTAAAACCACTAGAAGCATTAAAATTTTTTTACAGCACTAGAATGGTTAAAAACACAAAAAACCGAAAACCCCATAAAAATAAAAAAACACTAAAACCTAAAAAACGATAATCCCAAAATCCCCTAAAAGCCTAAAAAACCTTTAAAATTCAAAAAACCCATAAAAACCATAAAAATCCGAAATATTCACTAAAAATACCTATATATGTAAAAAATACCTAGAATAATTATGAAAGGAAAAAAATCCTAAAAAACATAAAAACCCTAAAAACCCAAAAAAAATATCTACACTGTAAAAAAATCCTAGAAACCATAAAACACCAAAAAATAGGGGAAAACATTAAAACCCCATTAAAACCCCAAAAACACAATAAAAACACTAAAAACCCTAAAAAACCCTAAAAAAATTAAAAACACATAAAAATATTTAGATACTAAAAACCCAAAAATCCATAAAAACCATAAAATCCTAAAACCTGTAAAAGAAACCCAAAACCCCTCAAAAGCCAAAATATAACATAAACCCATAAAAATGTTAAAAAATCACTAAAAATACCTAAAATTTGTAAAAAAAACAATAAAAATCCCTAAAAAACATTTAAAACCTTAAAACTATTAAATTCCTTAAAAAACCAAAGAACACTAAAAAAACTAAAACTCCAAAAAGCCCCAAAAGCCCTCAAAATCCATAAAAACCCACAAAACCATAAAAATAATTAAAAAGTAAAAAATCCTTAAAACAAAAAAAACCCAAAATACATGAAAAAACATAAAAAACCTTAAAAACGTAAAAACCTATAGACACTTTGAACCCCTAAAAAACACTAAAAACCAACCCCCCCCCCAAACTCCTAAAATCCCTTAAAACTATTAAAACCCATAAAACCCAAAAAAAAATACTAAAAACACTAAAAAAAACCATTTAACTCCCTAAAAACATAAAAAAACTCTAAAAAACCTCAAAACCTAAAAGATAAAAAACACTAAAAACCCAAAAAAACCATTAAGGACCCTAAAAACCCTAAAATCCCTCTAAATATCTAAAAATATTAAAATGATATATGGATCCAAAAAAAATTCCCAAAAATACCTAAAACATACAAAACCCTAAAAACACATAAAAACATAAAAACCCAAAAACTTATAGAACATCAAAAAAACCTAAAATAACTAAAAACCCTAAAACCAAAAAAAAACCCTAAAACAACTAAAACCTCCAAAACCCCTAAACTCCCAAACACCCCCTAAAAACCATAAAAACCCATATAAACCCATAAAAACACTAAAAACCCACTAAATACTCTAATAACCCATTAAACCCATGAAAACATTAAAAAACTCAATAAAACTATAAAAACAAGAAAAACCATAAAAATAAAAAACCATAAGCCCCTAAAAACCCATAAAACCCTAAAAACCCTAAAAACATTCAAAATACATTTTAACCTAAAACCCTAAAAAACATAAAAATCATAAAAAATCCTTAAAAATCCAAAAAAACCATAAGAAAACATTAAAACATAAAATCACTTAAGCCCCATAAAAAATAAATATAGGTAAAAATCCTATAAACCCTAAAAACCCTTGAAAGCCATAAAAAATCCTAAAAACCTTAAAAATTACGAAAAACCCATAAAAACCCTAAAACCCCCAAAAAAAATCCATTTAAACCACTAAACACATTTAAAATTCTAAAAAAACATTAACCACAAAAAAAATAAAAAAACCCAAAAAACCCTAACTAACCATAAAATTTTAAAAACCTAAAACCCATTAAAATTATTAAAAAAATATAAACCGTAAAAACCCTTAAAAATACTTAGAAATTTTGAAAATATAGAAGACCATAAAATCCTGGAAAACCCTAAGAAAACCTTAAAAACTAAAAACACTTAAAACAACTATAAAATAAAAAATGGAAAAAATCCCTAAGAACCACTAAAAACCTTAAAACACCTGAAATCTCTAAAATCCCTAAAACACCTAAAAATCCATAAAAACCTCAAAACCCTATAAACCATCATATACCATAAAAATACACTAAAACTCTAAAAATCCATTAAAAACCATAAAAAGTGAAAATACTAATATCCTAAAAAACACTAAAACTCATAAATACCCTAAAATCCCTAAAAAACCCTAAAACATTCAAAAGACCTAAAAGCTAAAAATCTATAAAAATCCAAAAAAATCCAAAAAATCACTAAAAATGTAAAAAAAATAAAAACCTTGTAAAACCATAATAAATCCATAAAAACCTAAAATTACTTAAGACCCATAAAAATAATTAAAGGCTAAAAACCCTTAAAAACATTAAAACCATAAAACCCCTAAAATCCGTAAAAACCCATAAAACCCATAAAAAACTAAAAACCATCAAAAAAAATAAAAACCCTTCAATCCCTTAAAACTAATAAAAACCTAAAAAAAATAAAACCCATATAAAACTAAAAATCCAAAAAACCGAAAGAAACTATGAAAATCCTAAAAACCCTATAACCCTGACCCCCCCCCCCCTCTCCAAAAAAAATCCCAAAAACCTCAAAAACCCTTAAAAAACTAAAAAAGCCCTATAAATCTTTATAAAAATAAAAAACCCTAAAATCCCTAAACAACGAAATATCTAAAAACACTTAAATTCCTTAAATACCTAAAAACTACAAAAAACAGTAAAAGACCCTACAAATCCCTAAAAAAACTAAAAACCATAAAAACCACAAGAAACCATAAAAAACCCCAAAACCCCCAAAAACCCAAAAACCACTAAAATCCTTTAAAATAATTATATTTTTTAAAACTCTAAAAATAATTAAACCCCCTAAAAATTTTAAGAAAACCCTTAAACCCCCAAAACCCCTCAAATCAATAAAAAACGTAAAAACTCAAGAAAATTCTAAAAAATCCCTAAAAATCCCAAAAAACATAAAAATTCCTAAAAACACGTAAGAAAACATTAAAAACCAAAAAACACTTAAATCACAAAAACAAAATAATTATTGCTTAAAACCTTATAACTCTAAAACCCCTAAAATCCAGAAAAAACCCAAAAAAATGTTAAAAAAACACTAAAATCAATAAAAACCCTAAATCTCAATAAACAAATCCTCTAAAACCCAAAAAATCGTAGAATCCTTAAAAACCATAAACCCCTTAAAATTCCCAAAACCATAAAAACCCCTTAAGAAACCTTAAAAACCAAAAAAAACATAAAACTCTTAAAAAATCTAAAAAAACACAAAAATTGTAAAAAAACCCTTTAAAAAAATAAAAAACATACAATCCCTAAAAACCCTAAAAACACTAACACCCATAAAAACATAAAACAAAAAAAACTCTAAAAACCATTTAAACCCCTAAAGATATTAAAATCTATAAAAACCCTTAAACCCCTATAAAACTAAAAAAATCCAAACACCCATTAAAAACCTTAAAAACCTAAAAACCCTAAAAACCCATAAAAATCCTAAAAACTACCTAAAATCCTTAAAAACATAAAACCCCCTAAAAACCCAAACAACCCTAAGAGAATCCTAACACTATAACAATAAACTAAACCCAAAAAGACATAAAATCGGTAAATAGCATAAAACCCATCAAAATCCCTAAATACCCTAAAACAATAAAAACCCTTTTTTTTTAAATCCTTAAAATGGAAAACCCCTTAAAAACCCAAAAAATGATAAAAACCCTAAATAGCCCTAAAAATATAAAATCCCTAAAAATAATAAAACCACTAAAAACCTAAAAACTCCTAAAACCCCATAAAACCCCAAAAAATCCAAAAAACATATAAAAACTATTAAGACCCTTTAAATACCAAAAAACATTAGAAAACTCAAAAAATTATAAAAACCCTTAAAACAAGAAAATCCCTCAAAATACCTAAAAACAGAAAAAACCTATAAAATCCTTTAAAATCACTACAAATACACAAAAAATGTAAATCATTAAAAACCCTAAAAACCCCTTAAAAACTTAAAAAAATATAAATCACTTAAAACCCATGAAAATCCAAAAAAACACTAAAAACCTGAAGAAAGCCCAAAAACCCAAAAAAAACCCTAAAAATAGTAATAACCATAAAACATATAATACCCATAAAAAATCCTAAAGTCCCATAAAAACCCAAAATCCACTAAAATTATAAAACCATTAAAATCCTTAAAAACATTAGTAATATAAAAACCTTTAAACCCGAAAAATCAGAAAAACCCCAAGAAACTAAAAAACCCTAAAAATCCTAAAAACAATAAAAATCCTTGAAAATCCTCAAAATCCCTAAGGCCCCTAAAAGTATAAAAACTAAAATATCCCTAAAAATATCTAAAAACCTGAAAAACAATAAAACCAATGAAAAACCATAAGAGAACCTTAAAAATCATAAATACTTAAGACCATTAAAAAACAAATAATGTTAAAAACCCTAAACCCCCCAAACCCAAAAAACTCATACAAACAATAAAACCCCAAAACCCTAAAAACCCTATATTAACCCTAAAAACACACTAAATACTCTAAAACCCCTTCAAACCCCTAAAAACAATAAAAAACTCTAAAAAATATTTAAAACCCTAAAAATCAAAAAAAATCTTAAAACCCCCTAAAAACATAAAGACCCTAAAACCCCCCAAAATCCATAAAAAAACTCTAATACCCATAAAATACCTAAAAATCCCCAAAAAATGTGAAATATCCTAAAATAGAAAAATCCTTAATACGTGACCCAATAACCATTAGGAAGTGTCCTAAAAACCTTGTTCAATATTTGTTTGTTGAGCACCAAGATCTCTTCAAGAAAAATATTGAGAAGTGCTATAAATGGTCGAAATAACAAATAATTGAGAGAGTTGGTCATGTTCAAACCCAAAGAGAACTTTTTTCTAAGAACAATTTACAAAAGGTGACACAAAGGATGAAAAAAAGTTTAATAAGTCTAGAATCAAGGAAGAAAACAAAGGTTGCAAGAAAAAATAACCTTAATAACATTACTTTCATTCAAGTTGCTCAAAGAGTTCAATGGGGTGGATATTTATTGCTAAAGAGCGATACTAAAGTCTAACACCTAGTTTTCAAAGTAAAAACCCATAAATGATTATTTTGAAAACCATGAAAGAAGCCTATGAATTTAAGGGACAAGTAGAACACCCTTTTGGAAAATAAAGACAACTAGGCCACCACTTTTGACATTGAATATTCCATGGTGAACTGGGTTAAAACTTTGTAGCACACCATGGGATGGGTATTTAAAATCATATTTAGGACTTAATTACTGTAAATATAATTCTAAATGCTTTCCTCAAGAAATGGTGCTGGCCATCCCTCTGAAATTCCAGGATTATCCCATTTAAGGCCTCATTTATTCACTTGGTCATCTCCTTTTTCATTGGGCCTCCAACTCCTCACAATGGGTCTTATGAAATGATGTGAATTACTCCCTCCTCCACAAGACCTCCTTAAAACCCTTGATTACCAGGTGTTCCATGATCCTCATCCAACCCTAATAAAATCTTAAAATCCTAAAAACATTTAAAATCCTTGAAAAAACTAAAAGATGATAAAACCCTAAAAGACAACGAAAAAGCTCAAAATCCCTGAAAACACTTTAAATCAATAAAGATATAAAAAATCCCTAAGAATCCCTAAAAACATAGAAACCCTAAAAACCATGATAACAACTAATAAAACCTTATAACCTAAAACACATAAAAACTATAAAGAATCAAAAAATTCTAAAACCCTAAAAACCCTTAAATACCCTAAAAACTAAAAAACCCATAAAAACATAAAAAACACTTAAAACTAATAAAAATTGTAAAAACCCACTAAAAATACAAATAACCCTTTATACACCTAAAAACATTAAAAACCTTAAAAAACATAACAACCCTAAAAACCCCAAAAAAAACCCTAAAACCCTCATAACCCTCAAAACTCTCATAATCCCTAAATATTATAAAAACCCAAAAAAATAACAAAAAATATCTAAAAACAAAAAAAAAATCTAAACACCCTGGAAAACCATAATAAATCATTAAATATTTAAAAAAATTAAAACCCCTAAAAAAATTAAAACACTAAGACCCAAAAAACATTTAAACCCCTAGAAACCAAAAAAACCATAGAAACCATAAAAACCATAAAAATCCTAAAACCCACTAAAAACTCTAAAACCATTAAAAATACTAACAATGTTAAGAAACTAAAAAACATAAAAACATTAAAAAAAACAAAAAATTGTAAAACCTAAAAAACAATATAAACCCTAAAACCCAATAACCCCCTCAAAATCCCTAAAAACCCCTAAAACGATAAAATAAAATATAAATCACGAAGAACCCTAAAAACATAAAAAAACAAAAAATATTGAAAACCCATAAAAAACAAATAATATTCTAAAAAACTTAAAACACTTGAAAAACAAAAAAAACGCTTAAAACCCTAAAAACCCAAATGTCCCTAAACACTATAAAACCTATAATAACGATAAAAAACTCTAAAAACCTATAGAACCCCTAAAAAATAACAAAAAAACTATATACCCTTTATGAACCTAAAAATGCTAAAAACTATAACATACCTTAAAACCCTAGAAGACTCCAAAAAATAATTGAAACCATAAAAATCTATAAAAATCATAAAACCCCTCTAAAAACAATCAAAATCCCTAAAATCCCTAAAACCCATTAAAATATTATGAAATCCCTAAAAATCCCTAAACATATAAAATCCCTAAAAACACAGAAAATCACAATGAAAACCTAAAAACCCTAAAAAAACTTAATACCCCTAAAACCCTAAAAAATGACAATACCCATAAAAAACCCTAAAACCTCAAAAAACTATAAAAAACCCAAAAACCATAAAAATTAACACATAAAAACCATAAAACCACTAAAAAAATAAAAACCCTTTTAATCCCAAGTAACATTAAAACATCTAAAAAGCATTAAAAACCTAAATAAAAACTAAAAAATGCTAAAAATACAAAAAACCAAAAAAACCCTGAAACACAAAAAACCCATAAAACCGTAAAAATCAATTATAAACCTAAAACCCATAAAAATCCTAAAAAATCCCAAAAAATCACTAAAAACATAAAAAAAACCTAAAAACCTAAAAACCCTAGGAACACCTTAAAAATATAAAAACACTCAAAATCACTAATAACCTAAAAACTCTAATAACCTTAAGAAACATAAAACCCATAAAACCCCTAAAAACCCTCAAAATCCCTAAAAACCTAAAAATCCATTAAAACCATAAAAGACCCTAAAAAACCCATAATATTAAAACCCCCATAAAAAAATTAAATTTCCTTATAAAACCATAGAAACCTAAAAAACTTAAAACCCCTTAAAAAATGGAAAAATCCCTAAAAGAGTGAAAAAAAAATCCAAAACCCCCCAAAAACCAATAAAACCACTAAAAACCATAAATAACCCTAAAACCCAAAAAAAATCCTAAACACCACTAAAAAATCTAAAAACCAATTAACCACCTAAATATGTTAATAAAAATTAAAAAACCTCAAAAACTCACATAACCCCAAGAAACAAAAAAAACCAAGAAACCCAAAAAAAACCACAAAACCTCTAAAAACCCTAAAAACCCATAAAAATCAAATTAAGTCCCTAAAAATACCAAAAAAATGTAAATATATCCTAGAATCATGAAAAAGACTAAAAACCCATAAAACATAAAAAAATAAAACCCTAAAAAATAATAAAAAGCGATAAAACCCTAAAAACCTGTTAAAACAATAAAAACACCTAAATACCAAAAAACCTTTAAACCCAATAAAAACCCTAAAACATAGTAAATATTATTAAAAACCCTATAAACCCCAAAAAACTTGGAAAACTCTAAAAAACGTTGAAAACAAAAAAAATAAAAAAACCCAAGAAATCCTAAAAAACCAAAAAACCCCAAAAAACATAAAAAATCCTTAAAAGCATTAAAATCGCTGAAAACCTCAAAACCCATAAAATCATAAAATATCCCAAAAATCCCAAAAATCATAAAAAACACTTAAACCAATAAGAAATACTAAAACCATAAAATTCTCTAAAAACCATATAAACCCACAAAAAATATAAAAAATCCATAAAATCCATATAAACATAAAAACCCTAAAAACCATGAAAAAGTCTAAGAAAACAATAAAAACATAACAAAACTCCAAACCCGTAAAAAATTAAACACTTTAAAACACTAAAAACATTAAAATCCCCTAAAACACATAAACCATTAAACTCGTAAAAACCAATAAAACCCATTAAAACCCCTAAAAACCCAATAAAAAAGGTAAAAAAATTGAAGCCCTAAAAAAGTTAACCAACTCTAAAAACCATTAAAAACCCTAAAAAATGAAATAATCCCATCAAATCCAAAAAAAACCTGAGACCCCAAAAAACCCCCAGAATAGTACAAATATCTAAATAAACCTAAAAACCAATAACAATCTAAAAAAATATCAAAAATTCCAAAAATAAATTAAATAACCCTTATAATTTTAAAAACCCTAAAAAACCTAAAAACACTTTAAAACCATAAAAACATAAATATTGCTAAAATCCCTAAAAATTTTAAAAATCCCTAAAATCCATAAAATCCCTAAAAACCATAATGATTCATAAAAATTTAAAATAACATTAAACCCATATAAATGCTAAAAACCAATAAAAATATAAAACCCATAAATTCCTTAAAAATTTTAAAAAAATATAAAAAACCAAACCCTTAAAAACTAAATCAAACCCAGAACCCAAATAAAAACATTAAAACCCTAAAAACCCTAAAAACGCAAATAACTAAAAAAATCCCTAAATATATTCAAAACTCATAAAAATCCTATAAAAGTCATAAAAACTGATAAAAGCATTAAAACCCCTAAAACCATAAAAACACTAAGAAAACTTTAAAAACATTAACCTATTTAAACCCCTAAAAATAAAAAAACACTAAAATACAAAAAAAACAATCAACAATCCAAAAAATCATAAAAATCATAAAACCACCTAAAAACCGTAAAAACCCCTAAAACCCATAGAAACCCTAAAACCACACTAAAAAATCTAAAAACCCTTTAAACGCCTAAAATCGTGAAAAACTCTAAAAAACCTAAAAAACAAAAAAAAATTACTCAAAAAACACTAAAACCCCAAAAAACCATAAAAAACCCTAAAAACCCTTAAAAATCACAAAAAACCCATTGAAATTACTAAATATTTAAAAAACCTAGAAATAAAAAACCCTAAGAAAACCTTAAAAACCAAATAATACATGAAACCCCTATGAAATCTAAAAAATGAAATATTTTCTAAAAACCTAAGACCCTAAAACCCCTAAAATCCCAAAAAGTCCCTAAAAACCCATAGGACCATTAAAAAAACAAAAAACACTACAAATCCCTAAAATATATAAAACCATAAAAACTCTGAAAATGCTAAGAAAACCATAAAACCCTAAAATACATAAAACAAATAAAAACCTAAAAAGTATAATAGCCGCAAAAGGCATGAAAACGCCCTAAAAACATAATAAATCTTAAAACGCAAGAAACCCTAAAACCCACTAAAAACTCAAATAACCCATTAAACCCCTAAAAATTTAAAAACTATAAAAACCATAAAACCCTAAAAAACACAAAATAACCCTGAAATCCTAATATTCATTAAAATTATTTAAAATGAAAAAACTATTAGAAACCCTATGAATACATTAAAAACCTAAAAGCTCATAAAACTCCTAAAGACCCTAAAATGTGTTAAAACCCCTAACCCCCCCCCCCTCAAACAATAAAAAATCTATAACCACTCGAAATCACTAAAATCCATACAAACTTTAAAAATACTAAAAATACATAAAAATGTGAAAAACCCAGAAAAACCGAAAACCCCTAAGAAAAATTTAAATAACATAATACACTTAAAACCCATAAATAAAATACAAAAAAATAAATACCCTAAAGAACCTAAACACACAAAAACCCAAAAAAAATTATTAAAATCCATAAAAAAATTTAAAACCATAAAAATCTATAAAACACTAAAACCACTAAAACTTAAAATAACCTTTAAACCCCTAAAAATGATTAATGAATCCAAAAAATACATTACAACCCTAAAAAATAAAAGAACCTAAAAACCTATAGAATCCATAAAATATTATAAAAAACCCCTATAAACCTTCAAAATACCTATGAACTCTAAAACCATTAAAATCCTAAGAAATCCCTAAAAACCCATTAAAACATAGAAAACCCTAAAAACCTAAAAACACTATATAAACATTAAAAAATAAAAAACACTTAAAATCCCTAAATACATAAAAATTATAAAACCCTAAAAATAAAAAAAAAACCCTGGAAAACCCTAAAACCCCCAAAATCTATAAAAATACTAAAAAATATAAAAAAAAGTTTTTAAAATCCATTAAAGTGTAATAAAACTCCAATACACTAAAAAATCTATAAAAACATTAAAAAACTAAAAAATCTATAATCCCGTAAAAAACCTAAAAATGAATAAATCTATAAAAGAGTCAAAAAAACCCAAAACCCCATGAAAATCATAAAACAAAAAAACCATGAAACCCATAAAAACCCATAAAACCCCATAAAACCCCATAAAAACCCTAAACACAACTAAATAAAATATAAAAACACTTTAAAACACAAAGAACAATAAGAAACACTAAATAATATTAAATACTGTTAAAAACTATAAAAAACCTAAAAACCAAAATAAACCCCAAAACCATACCACCGCCTAAAAATATTTAAAATCTTTAAAGCCTTGAAAAATAAAACCCTAAATAAGCCAAAAAATACCTAAAACATAAAAATACCTAAAAATTAGAAAAAACAAAAGAAAAAATTAAAAACTTAAAAATACATAAATCCCTGAAAAATATAAAAAATGATAAAATCCCTAAGAAGCATAAGACTGACTAAAATTATTAAAACCCATAATACCAATAAAAACCAATAAATATCCCAAAAACCAATAAAAATCCAAAACAACCATTGAAAACTCTAAAACCCTTTAAACCCCTACAAAGGTATTAAACACTAAAAACATTAAAACACATAAAAAATAAAAAACCCCTAAAAACTCAAAAAACCATTAAACCTGTAAAAATATTCAAAACCATAAAATCTTCAAAATGCTTTAAAAATAGTAAAAATTATAAAAATCCTAAAAAATATTTAAAAATCCCTAAAAAATAAGAAACCAGAAAAACCATCAATAACACTTCGAAAACCTTAAGAAACATAAATCCACTAAAAATCTAAAAAATGATATAATCAAAAAACCCCTAAACCCATAAAAACTCTCAAAACTCTCAAAATACATAAAAACCCTAAATAACCATAAACATCCATGAAAATCCCAAAAAAAGGAGAAAAACTATAAAACCCTAAAAACCCTATCAAAATCATAAAAACCAAAAAAGACTTAAAACCCCTAATAAATGTAAAAAGTGATTAAAGAATTAAAGACCGTAAAGTCCTTGAAAACCACTAAAAACATTCAAAACCCAAAAAACCCATTAAAACCCTAATAATCCACTATACTCTATAAAACCATTAAAACCTATAAAAATGCTACAAACCCTAAAAACCATAAAACCCTAAAAGCAAAAACAACCCATAACACACAAAAACCCATAAAAAATAAAATCATATAAAACCCTAGATACCCTCAGAATCCCAAAAAACCCTAAAAAAATTAAATGCCTAAATTCACAGAAATACCTAAAAACATAAAAAAAAATTAAAAAAAATAAAAAACCCTAAGAAAATTTTGAAATCATACAAAAATGTAAAACCAATAAAAATCTAAAAAAGTTAAAAACCCTAAAACCCTAAAAAAATAAAAACCTAGTATAACCTAAAAAAATCCCAAAACCCCCATAAAAACATAAACAATATCTATTTACTTTAAACACCTAAAAACGTGAAAATTTTATAAAAATTAAAAACACCTATAAAATAAAATAACCTTAAAACCCACAATATTAGTAAAAAACTAAAACCCCCCAAAATCCCTAAAAACCCTAAATACCATAAACTCCTATAAAATCCCTAAAAATACCTAAAAATGTAAAAAATGCTAAAACCCTGAAAACCTCTATGAAAACTATAAAAACTAAAAAATACATAATTCCACGAAGAATCTCATAAAAAACAAAGACCATAAAACCCATTAAAGGCCCTATGAAACTCAAAAATACCTAAAAACCATTAAAACCACTAAAAAGCTATCAAAACCCAAACATCCACTAGAAACTCTAAAAACCTTCCAAACCCCTAAAATGTTAAAACACTCAAAAAAACATTAAAAAACAAAAAAACTGTAAAACCCATAAAATAAAAAAATCATAAAACCATAAAAATCATAAAACCATCAAAATCCATAAAAAACCCCAAACCCATAAAAATCCTTATAATCACTAAAAATCAATAAAAACATTAAAAACCCTAAGAAACCCTAAGAAAATCTTACAAACCTAAAAAACCTAAAATTACTAAAAATATAAAAACCAAAAAACCCTAAAAACCCACAGACTATTAAAATCCCTAAAACCCCTAAAAAAATAAAAATAAAAAAATTCCATAAAAAACCAAAAAACCAAAAAACCCACAAAAACCCATAAAACATATTAAAACATTAAAAAAATTAAAAAAAAACCCTAAAAACTAAATATGATAAAACCATAAAACCCTTAATAACACTAAAAATCGTAAACCCCCTAAATACCTTAAAACCCTAAAACCATTAAAAACACTAAAACCTCACTAGAAACCCTAGAAACCCTTTAACCACTTAAATGTTATAAACTCTAAAAAACCACGAAACCCTCAAAGAAAAAAATAAAAATCAAAAAACTCATAAAACCGTAAAAAAGATAAAAACATTAAAAAAACATAAGGTATCTAAAAACCCTAAAAACCCTGAAAACCATAGAACACCATAAAAACCTTAAAACCCCTACAGGAACATAAACTAAAACCCCACAAAAAACTCTAAAACCCTTTAAAATGAAAAAAAAATGTTTAAAAATTCTAAAAACATTTCAAAAACCTATAAAACTAAAAAAACCCCTAAGAACACAAAAAACCAAACAAACCAAAAACACATAAACACCTAAAAATTCCATAAAAATCCCTAAAATATAAAAAAACAAAATACTTCAAAACCCTAAGAAAACAATACATAAATAAAAACACATAAAACCCCTAAAAACTAAAAAAAATGCTAAAAACCTAAAAACCCCTAAACCATAAAAAACACTAACAACCTTAAAATCCAAAAATACCCAACAAAAACCCACAAAACACCACAAAACCAATATACTCTAAAACCCATTTCATCCCATAAAAAAAGTAAAAGATATCTAAAACCCTTAAAACCACTAAAAATCCTAAAAATCCATAAAAACCCAAAAGACCCTAAAATACAATTAAAACCATCAAAATCACTAAAAACCCCTAAAATCCAAAAAAATCTTAAAGAATCTCTAAAAATCTATCAAATTTATAAAATACGGACAACCCTAGGTAAAACTTAAAAAAATAAAAAAAAAATTAAAACCCCTAAGTAACATAAAAATGCTAAAAACCTTAAAACTAATAGACACAATAAAACACTAAACCCCTAAAAATTCCAAAAAACCATAAAATTATATAATAATATTAATACCATAAAAAACATTAAAATCCCTAAAAATCCCTAAAAATCCCAAATAATGTAAAATCAAATAAAACCCATAAAACCTTAAGAAAACCCTAAATACAATAACACACTTAATTACATTAAAAAAAACAAAAAATAATGAAAATCATAATAACACTAAAAACCATAAAACTATAAAAATGACTAATAACCTGAAAACCCTAAAACCAAATAAAAATCATCAAACCACTAAAAACATGAAATTCCCTTTAAACCATTAAAAAAAATAAAAACTCTAAAAAACCATAAAACCCCTAAAATTATCAAAATCCAAAAAAACCCCTAAAAACTCTTAAAATATGAAAGAACCTAATATTAACTAAAAATTCTAAAAACCCCTAAAAAGTTAAAAAGTACTAAAATCGTGAAAAATTTAAAAACCAATGAATTCCCTAAAAGACCCTTTGAAATCCTTAAAACCTAAAAACATTTAAAACCTCTAAAAACCTAAATCATTTAATGACTCAAAAAACTGTAAAAACCAATAAAATCCCTCAAATTCCTTAAAACCCTAAAACCCCATAAATATCCTAAAAATTTCCCAACATTCCCAAAAAATATAAAAACCCTAAAAACCCAGAAACCACCAAAAAAATTAAATTACATAAAAACTAAAACTCTAAAATAACCTAAATATAATAAATCCTCAAAAGACCAAACAAAAACTAAAACCCCTAAAATCCAAAAAACCACTAAAACTATAAACAAACCAAAAAGCCCACAAAAAACCTAAACACCCACTATAAACTCTAAAAAAAATTAAACCATAAAAACATTAAAAAACTCTAATAAACAATAAAAACCCTTAATAACATAAAAAACCCCTAAAACCCAAAAGTACCATAAAACAATAAAACTCATCGAAATCCCTAAAACCCTAAATATATAAATATCCGTAAAAATCCATAGAAAACTAAAAAAAAAATAATAATAATAATAAACCCAAAAAAACATGAATACCCCTATCAAAAACTAAAAAAACTAAAAACACTTAAAACCCATAATAATCCTAAAAATGCCAAAAACCATAAAAAATATAGAAATCATAAAAACAAACCCCCCCTAAAAACCTTAATACCCCGAAAAACACATAAAACCCTACATACCCACTAAAAACTATAAATCCCTTTAACCCCATAACAACAATTAAAAATTATAAAAAACCATAAAAAATATAATAAACTCAAAAAACAATAAAACTACAAAAACCAGTAAAAACCCATAAATCCCATAAAAACCCTAAAACCCCTCAAAATAGTTAAAACCATAAAAACCCTAAAAATTAAAAAAATGTAAAAATAGTAAAAACTCCGAAAACTCCCCATGTAAAACATGAAAACATAAAAACACTAAAAAACCCTAAAAATATCAAAAAAACTAATGACCCTTAAAACCCAAAAACCCCAAAGAATCACTAAAAACACATAAAACCAATAAAAAATACTAAAAACACAGAAAAAATCACTAGAATCATTAAAAACATTGAAAAAACCTAAGAAAACATTAAAACCCTAAAAACACTTAAAATCCCAAGAAAACTAAATATGTTAAACACTCTAAAACCCCTAAACCCCTAAAAATCAGAAAAACATTAAACCTTTATAAACCTTAAAAACCCTAAAAACCTTAATAAGGCACTAAAAACTCAAAAACCCATTTAAACACAAAAAAATGTTAAAATACTATAAAAACCCTAAAAACAAAAAAAAACTCAAAAAACCCCCAAAACCCAAGTAACACAAATAACCTTCAAAACCCCAAAAAATCCAAAAAAACTCAAAATTCCTAATACCATAAAAAACAATATAAATAAAAAAAATCATAAAATAATTAAGAAAATAAAAAACCTTAAAAACCCTATAAAAACCGTAAAAACCAAAAGAGACTTAAACTCCCAATAAAACATAAAAAATGATAAAAAACCTAAGAGACCCATAAATCCATATAAACCCCTAAAATCCCTCAAAATCTCTAAAACCCATAAAAACCATAAAAAACCTAAGAAAACCTTAAAAATATAAGACACTAAAAACCGTTATAAAACCTAAAAAAACTAGATACACTAAAATACCCTAAAATACCCTAAAAACCAAAAACACCCCTAAACCCATAAAACCCCAACAACACATAAAAATCCTAAAAATCACTATAAACATCAACAACACATTAAACCCTTAAAAATGGTTAAAAACTATAAAAAAAATTAAAACCCCTAAAAACTAAAAAAATCCTAAAAACAAAAAAAAAAACCATTAATCCTTAAAAACACTAAGAACAATAGAAAACCTAAAAACCCATAAAAATCCAAAAAACCCCTAATAATACAAAAAAATGTATAAAAATATAAAAGCCTTTAAACCCATAAGAAAACCATAAAAATATAAAAAACCTTAAAACGCCTAAAACCCTTAAAAATGCTAAAAATCCTAAAGAAATCTAAAAACCTTAAAAGACTCTAAAAAGCTCCAAAATTCCCAAAAACACTAAAAACCATAATAATACGTAAATGGTTAAATTTTTGAAAACCCCAAACACCCGAAACACACCTATGAAAACCTTAAAATCCTAAAAATAACTAGAACCCCTATGAATCTAAATAAATATAAAAACATTAAATCCTTAAAATCCAAATCTCATAAAATCACTAAAAACCATAAAACCTATAACAACCATAAAACACTAAATATTATAAAAACCATTTAATGTTAAAAAAATAAAATACATTAAAAAAATAAAAACCTAAAAAACTCAAAAAATACCCCAAAAAATACAAAATAACAAAAAACCTAAAAAAATCTTAAAAAACACTAAATGACCTTAAAATTATAAAAACACTAAAAAACTATAAAAATCTTAAAAAATCCTACGAATCTTTCAAATGTAAAATACGTAAAAACCTAAAAACCCAAAATAATACCCTAAAAACATAAAAAGACATAAAACCCATAAAAAAATTTGTAAAACACTAAAAATCTCTAAAACAAGAAAAATTTGTTAAAACCCTCAAATCCTTAAAAAATCTAAAAAACATAAAAAAACTGAAAATTCCCTTAAAATATATGAATCCCTAAAACCCAAAAATTACTAAGGAAACCTTAATAACCTGAATTTTGAAGATTCCTGAATAAAAAAATGTATTAAATCATAAAAACATTTAAAAAACCCTAAAAACTATAAAACCGCTAAAACTTTCAAAACCCATAAAAATTTAAAAACCTTTAGAAAATCTTAAGACTCTTTTGCCCCTAATTTTTTTAAAACTCTGAAAACCTAAAAATAGTTAAACCCCATATACAACCTAAAAAAGTGAAAAACATAAAAACTATAAAAACCCATAAAACCATAAAAAATAAAAATTATAAAAACCATTTCATCCCCAAAAAATGTTAAAAAACTAAAAAACCTTAAAAATGGAAAAAACTGAAAAACAAACCCCCTAAAAACAAAAAAAAACCGTAAACCCCCTAAAAACACTAAATAACCCTAAAACCCCAAATTAATCCCTAAACACCTTAAAATAACTTAAAATCCTAGAAATACATAAAAACCCTAAAAACCTAAAAATACCTAAAAACACTGAAAAAGTAAAAAACCCTAAAAACCATAAAAACCCTAAAAATTCATAAAAACTCTGAAGACAATAAAATTATAAAATTCTTTAAATATCTCTAAAAATGTAAAAAAACATAAAACCATAAAAAACATAAGAAAAAATATAAATCTAAAAACACTTAAGACCACCAAAAAACTAAAAATGATAAAACCCTAAAAACTCTAGAATCCCTAAAACTTGTAAAACCACTAAAAATCCCTAAAACCCATAAAAACTTAAAATCATCAAAAATTCCTAAACACACCTAAAAATTTAAAAAATCCCAAAACCCAAAAAACCCTATGAAATCCTTCAAAACCTAAACAGACCTAAAACCGCAAAAAACCAAAAAAACTAAAAACCCTTAAAACCAATAAAAATATAAATAACCATAAAACATATAAAAACCTTTTAAATCCCCAAAAACCCATAGAATAATATGTTATCTCTCTCTACTGGGGTCTCTCCCTCAGTATTGCACTCACTAGGGTTTCGTCCTAGAATCCTCCATGGCATCTTTGATTATTCAAGCTTCTTCTTCACTTCGGTATCCCCCTCATGGTCACTCTCCCTTGGTGTGAGCATCCCAATTCGGTCAAGGCAGAGGTATTCATCCTTGGTGGCGAGGGCCGGGGATTCCTGTGGAATTTAATTCTTCGTCAGCTTCTTTACATAAAGACCTATGTATGGGCTTTCCTTTGGTGGATCAGTTTCCATGGTGACTGGTTTCAGCAGAGGTGTGGCACGATGATCTGGTTCTCTTTGTCATCGGTGATGTGTCCCTATTTATACTATATGATCTGAGGTAGGGAGAGATTTGGGGGCTCTCTTGGCTTCATGATGGAAGATGGAGGATACGGAAGGCATTGCATCAACTTTCTAGTGGCGTGCTTGGTCTTGTGGTATGGGCTCTCAAATCTTTTGGTTAACAGTTTTAACCGAAGATTTAAGTCAAAGATGGATCTTGGTTTCGTGTTGGATATAAGACTCCATTTCTGATTATGGATGGACTGGTTGTGAGATGCTACTGGTGTTGGCTGATGGTTTTTATGCATTGTGTGGGGCGTTATATGGTCATGTTTTGCGATTACTAGGTATTTTGAGGGTCTATTGAGATCTAGGGATGGATAAGGAGTTATGGGTGCTGCTGAATGGCTCTAAGTTTGAGTGGTTGTGGTCATGTATTGCCTGAAGTGTTGCTGGGTGTGAAATTTCACAATTTGAATAGCAAGGAGGTGACGATTACTGAAAACTGAGGAGCTGGGTGATGGATGCTGCTTTGTTGGGAACTGTTGAAGGATATGCTGGTTATTGGAAACTGAGGTGCTGGATGCTGAGTGTTTCTTGGTTGGGATGTGATGAGGATGAGGTTTATGTTCTTGATGCTGATGGTTCTATGTGGCTAGCGGTGGATCTTCTCAATGAGGAGGATTTGGATGCTAGAAAACATGATGTTGGATGATGGATGATGATTGGTTGGGAGATGCTGAAATTGAGGTTGTGTAGCTGCTGTGTTTGGTTCTTTGTGTACTTTTTTGGGTTTGGGGGGGGGGGTGGGTGCGGTGGGGGTTTGGTTTCTTGTTGGTGTCCAGGGTTTTTGGGTGTGATTTGATTAATTCCACCCTTCCATTTTTTCCCTGTGCCATTTTTCTAATAAATTTTGGTGGGCCAAGAATAGCCTGGTCATATTCCTTCCTTTCCCTAAGGACCCATAAAAACCCAAAAAACCTCTAAAAACAATAAACCCCTTTAAACCCATAATAATAATAATAATAATCTTTAAAAATCCAAAAAAACCTGAAATAACTAAAGAAAAACTCTTAAACCCCCAAAAATTTATAAAAACCCTAAAAACACTAAATAACCCTAAACCCTAAAAAACCATAAAAATATAAATAATCCCAAAAAATTCCTAAAAACCTAATATTACCTACAACCCATGAAAATCCCTCTGAATCTACTAAAAAAATAAAACACTAAATACCCCCCAAACCCTAAAAAACAAAAAACCCTTAAAAATCCAAAAAAGCATAAAAACCAAAAAAAACCTCAAAATACATTAATACCTTATACCATAAAAATAAAAAAGACTTCCTACAAATCCCTAAAAATATAAAAAACTTTAAAACATAAAAAAATCCCAAAAAAAACTTTAAAACCATAAAAACAGTTACAACCCCTAAAAACAAAAAAATACTAAAAAACACAAAAAAACTAGAAGACCCAAAAAACTATAAAATCCCTAAAAACATAAGAACCCTAAAAACCCATAAAAAGCTAAAAACCCCATAAAAATTTATAAAAATACATAAAACCCCTAAAAATTTAAAAAACTCAGAAAAAACCTTGAAAACCTTAAAAACTGAATAAACACCAAGAAACCCCAAGACATAAAACCTAAAAACCCCATAAAACCCTCAAAATTCCTAACAACCATTAAAAACCATAAAATCCTAAAAAACCAATAACAACACATAAAAATGTAAAACCCCTAAAACCCAAAAAACACAAAGAAACTCTAAAAACATAAAATCACTTAAAACCCCTAAAAACCCCTGAAAACATAATAAATGTGTAAACCCATAAAAAATCCAAAACCCCCTAAGAAACCCTAAAAATCCAAAAAATCCACAAAACCCCTAAAAATAGTAGGAAAATATAAATTCCATAAATATTTCTAAAAACATGAAAATCCCAAAAACACTAACAAAACAATATACATCAAAAAAGAGTTAAAACCCCTAAATCCCTAAAAAATATTAGAAACCCTAAAAGGTTCTTAAATCCCTAAAAACCTATAAAAACCATAAAAACCCTAAAAACCTTTAAAAATTATAAAAACCCATGAACACCCCAAACCACTAAAAATCTATTTTTTAAAACCCTAAAAACTATAAAAACTCAAAAAAAATCCTTTAAAACCCATAAAAACTAAGAAAACCCTAATGCCCAAAAAACTATAAAAACCCTAAATACCAAAAAAACCCTAAAAATACCTAAAAACATAAAACCCCCATAAAAACTAACAAAATACTTAGAAAACATTAAAACTGAAACAAACTAAAAACCCCTAAAAACCTAAAAACCACTAAAAACCCTAAAAACCCCAAACACAACTTAAAACATAAAACTCTTAAAAATAATAAAAAAACATAAAAATCCATAAAAATACTAAAAATACTAAAAACTATAAAAACCCTTTAACCTATATTAACATAGAAACTCTAAAAAACCATAAAAACCCTTAAAGACTCCAAAAAATCCAAAAATCCAAAAAATCAAAGAAACCTTAAAAATAATCAAAAACTATAAAAATTATAAAAAATCATAAAAATACTAAAAAATAAATGGAATTCCATAAAACATAAAAAACCCCAGAAACCATGATAAATTTTTGATGAATTTAGAAACCAAAAAACACTTAAAACCCCTAATAACATAAAAATTCTAAACACTTCAAACCCGTAAAACATAAAAACCCCAAATTACCATTAAAATCCTCCCAAAATCTAAAATTCAAAAAAACATAAAATAAATAAAAATACATAAAAAAGTTAAAAAACTAAAAATCATAAAAACAAAAACAAAACATTTAAAACCTGAAAAAAATAAAACACTTAAAACTCTAAAAAATTCTAAAAACACTTGAAACTCTAAAATTATAAAATTATCTAAAAATGACAACAACAAAAAAAACATTAAAATCTATAAACCCCCAAAAAATCTAAATCAACTAAAAACTCTGAAAACCCATTATATCCCTAAAATGTAAAAAATTTAAATAACCAAAAAATAATTTAATTCCTTAAAAAACATAAAAACACTAAAAACCCTAAAAACATAAAAACCCTAAAAACCATAAAGGCCCCTTATAATTATAAAAACCACAAAACCCATAAAAAATATAAACATCCATAAAAGTCTAAAATCCCTTTAAACCGCAAAAAATGTTAAGGAACTATAAAAACCCCAAAAAACACCCAAATAACTAAAACCCTAAAACCCCATAAAAATTATAAAAACACCCTAAATCTCCAAAAACATATGAAACCATAAAAACCCTGAAAACCCCTAATAAAACCACAAAAACCTAAAAACAGAAAACCCCCCTAAAAACTAAAAACGCTAAAAACCCTAAAGACCCAAAAAATATAAAACCCTAAAACTTCTAAAAATTAGTTAAAAAATATAAAACCCTAAATACCATAAGACACTAAAAAACTAAAAAAATTAAAACTATAAAACCCCTAAAACCCTAAAAACCTGAAAACCCCTATAAAATCATAAAAATATTAAAAAATTCCTAAAAATCCCAAAAAAAATGTAAAAAAAAACCACTAAAAACATTGAAAAAACCTAAGAAAACATTTAAAACATAAAAACACATAAATCCCCTCAAAAACCTAAAATGAACTAAAAATAAAAAAACCCTAATAACCATAAACTCTCTTAAAAACCTTACATAACCGTACAAACAATAAAAACCCTTAAAAACTAAAAAAATCCTTAAAACCTTTAAACCCATAATATCATTAAAAACACAAAAAAACTGTAAAAACAAAAAAAATCAAAAAATCCCACGAAAATCCAAAATACCCACAAAAAATAAAAACGTTAAAAACTCCTAAACCCCCATAGAATTCTAGGAACCCTAAAAACTATTAAAATACTAAAAATATATAAAATGTAAAAACATCCTACAACCCTAAAATCACATGAGAATGCCTTAAAAATAAAAACCATTATAGACCCCCAAAAACCCAAAATGGAATAAAAACCCAAAAAATAATAGAATCCCTAAAAAATTATTCACTAAAAATCACTAAAACCCCTACAAACATAAAAATCTTATAAAATCCATAAAAATCCCAAAAATGTGAAAAAAAACCTCAAATCCCTAAAAACCCTATGAAAACCGTAAAAAATATTACCATAAAAACCTTCAAACCCCAAAAAACCATAAGGATCCCTAAAAATCATAAAAATACTCTAAATACCATAAATCCACAAAACACTCTAAAACCCCATTAAACTACTAAAAATGTTAAAATTTATAAAAATAAAAAAAAAACCCAAAAATCTTGAAAACACAACTAAAACCCCAAAAACCTATAAAAACCCTAAACCTCCTATAAACTCTAAAGCCCCCAAAAATCCACAGAAACCATAAAAATAATCAAAAACTATAAAAATTATAAAAAATCATAAAAATACTAAAAAATAAATGGAATTCCATAAAACATAAAAAACCCCAGAAACCATGATAAATTTTTGATGAATTTAGAAACCAAAAAACACTTAAAACCCCTAATAACATAAAAATTCTAAACACTTCAAACCCGTAAAACATAAAAACCCCAAATTACCATTAAAATCCTCCCAAAATCTAAAATTCAAAAAAACATAAAATAAATAAAAATACATAAAAAAGTTAAAAAACTAAAAATCATAAAAACAAAAACAAAACATTTAAAACCTGAAAAAAATAAAACACTTAAAACTCTAAAAAATTCTAAAAACACTTGAAACTCTAAAATTATAAAATTATCTAAAAATGACAACAACAAAAAAAACATTAAAATCTATAAACCCCCAAAAAATCTAAATCAACTAAAAACTCTGAAAACCCATTATATCCCTAAAATGTAAAAAATTTAAATAACCAAAAAATAATTTAATTCCTTAAAAAACATAAAAACACTAAAAACCCTAAAAACATAAAAACCCTAAAAACCATAAAGGCCCCTTATAATTATAAAAACCACAAAACCCATAAAAAATATAAACATCCATAAAAGTCTAAAATCCCTTTAAACCGCAAAAAATGTTAAGGAACTATAAAAACCCCAAAAAACACCCAAATAACTAAAACCCTAAAACCCCATAAAAATTATAAAAACACCCTAAATCTCCAAAAACATATGAAACCATAAAAACCCTGAAAACCCCTAATAAAACCACAAAAACCTAAAAACAGAAAACCCCCCTAAAAACTAAAAACGCTAAAAACCCTAAAGACCCAAAAAATATAAAACCCTAAAACTTCTAAAAATTAGTTAAAAAATATAAAACCCTAAATACCATAAGACACTAAAAAACTAAAAAAACTAAAACTATAAAACCCCTAAAACCCTAAAAACCTGAAAACCCCTATAAAATCATAAAAATATTAAAAAATTCCTAAAAATCCCAAAAAAAATGTAAAAAAAAACCACTAAAAACATTGAAAAAACCTAAGAAAACATTTAAAACATAAAAACACATAAATCCCCTCAAAAACCTAAAATGAACTAAAAATAAAAAAACCCTAATAACCATAAACTCTCTTAAAAACCTTACATAACCGTACAAACAATAAAAACCCTTAAAAACTAAAAAAATCCTTAAAACCTTTAAACCCATAATATCATTAAAAACACAAAAAAACTGTAAAAACAAAAAAAATCAAAAAATCCCACGAAAATCCAAAATACCCACAAAAAATAAAAACGTTAAAAACTCCTAAACCCCCATAGAATTCTAGGAACCCTAAAAACTATTAAAATACTAAAAATATATAAAATGTAAAAACATCCTACAACCCTAAAATCACATGAGAATGCCTTAAAAATAAAAACCATTATAGACCCCCAAAAACCCAAAATGGAATAAAAACCCAAAAAATAATAGAATCCCTAAAAAAATTATTCACTAAAAATCACTAAAACCCCTACAAACATAAAAATCTTATAAAATCCATAAAAATCCCAAAAATGTGAAAAAAAACCTCAAATCCCTAAAAACCCTATGAAAACCGTAAAAAATATTACCATAAAAACCTTCAAACCCCAAAAAACCATAAGGATCCCTAAAAATCATAAAAATACTCTAAATACCATAAATCCACAAAACACTCTAAAACCCCATTAAACTACTAAAAATGTTAAAATTTATAAAAATAAAAAAAAACCCAAAAATCTTGAAAACACAACTAAAACCCCAAAAACCTATAAAAACCCTAAACCTCCTATAAACTCTAAAGCCCCCAAAAATCCACAGAAACCATAAAAACCATTAAAATAATAAAAATCCATAAAAATTATTAAGAATGAAAAAACCCCTAACACCATGAAAACACCTATATAAACCTGAAAAACATAAAACACATATAAACCCTCTATTTCTAAATATTTCTAAATCCCTAAAAACCCCAAAAACCATAAAATCCACTACAAACCTTAAAACCCTAAAAACCAATAAAAACACTATCAAACAACAACAAAACTAAAAAAAACTTTTAATCCCATAAAGATATTAAAAACTTTAAAAACCATAAACCACTAATAACACAAAAACCCCTAAAACACCCAAAAAACATTAAAACCCTAGAAACCCTCTAAACCATAAAAACTATAAAATCTCAAAAAAACATTAAATTCAACCACAAAAAACCAATAATCCCAAAAAATGTTAAAACCCCTAAAAACCGTAAAGAAACCTAATAAGGTATTAAAAACAAAAACACACTTATGACACTTAAAAACCTAAGAAATTCTGAAAACCCTAAAAATATTAAAAACAATCAAAATCCAATCAAACCCTAAAAATCCTTTAAAACAAAACAAATCATTAAAATCCATAGAATATTAAAAATCCATAAAATCCCTAAAACATCTAAAAAAGCTTAATATTTAAAAACACATAAAACCCCTAAGAAACCTAAAAAACACCAAAAACCCTAAAATAATATTAAAATGATAAAAACCCCTAAAAACCATAAAACCATAAAAATGATAAAAAAACACTAAAACCCCATAAAAACCCTAAAAACACCACAAACTCAAAAAACCCATTAAAACCACAATTTTTTTTATAAAAACACTAACTACCTTAAACCCTTAAAAAGTAAAAAAACCCTAAAACCTAAAATATTAAATGAATCCATCAAATCCATAAAACAATAATACCCCTCAAAATCCCTATCAACCCGAAAACCAAAAGATCATAAAAAGGCCAAAAAATCCATAAAAATGTAGAACACTATAAAATTCCTGAAAAAACATAAGAAAACCTTAAAGACCAAAAAAACACTTTAAACCCCTAAAAATATAAAAAACATGAAAACCCATAAAAATACACAAAACCATAAAACCTATAAATCCATCAACCAACCTAAAACCATAACAACCACTAATTTTGTTTTAAAAACCTCAAAATCCCTTAAAAGATTCCATAAAATCTAAAATCTTTTAAACCTTTAAAAAACTCCAAAAACACTGAAAACCAAAAAAATTATCAAACCCTAAAAACCATAATATACCATAAAACCATAAAAACCCTTCCAAAACTCTAAAACCCTTAAAAATAAAGTGAATTTATATATATAGTTAAATGTTTAAATAAAAATAAAACCCCTAAAAACCGTAATACAACCATAAAATCCTAAAAAAATATAAAATCCATAAAATACCTAAAAACCTTTAAAATACATAAAAACCAAAAAACCCTAAAAACCCTCAAACCTATACAAATCCATAAAATTATAAAAACCCATAAATTCCTAAAAAAATCCCTAGCATCCCTAAAAAAACCATAAAAACCATATAATTCCCAAAGGAACCCTTAAAAACTAAAATCCCTAAAAACCCCTAAAGCGGTAAAAACACTAAAAATCATAAAAAACCCTAGAAACCCAAAAATCCATTAAAACCCAAAATAACCATAAAAATCATAATAAGAAATAAAAACCTAAAAACCACTATAAAATCTAAAAATCTTAGAAACCCCAAACAATGTTAAAAAAATATAAAACCCTTAAAAGCCTAAAAAAACCCTAAAACCCCAAATTACTATAAACCCATAAACCCTCCAAAAAACCCAAAAACACCGCAAAATCCATAAAACCCTAAATATCTATAAAAATTCTAAAAGATCTGAAAATCCTTTAAAATGTAAAAATCCCTAAAAGCTAGAAAACCCATAAAAAACATAAAAAATGAAAACACTTAAAACACTTAAAAAACAAAAAAAACAAAAAAATATATAAATAAAATTAAAACCCCTAAATCCTTAAAATCACTAAAAATCACTAAATACCCTAAAAATATATAAAACCCAAAAAATCCCTAAATATCCCTCAAAATGTAAAAACACCAAAAACTTGAAACCCCTATAAAAAAAATATAAAACCCAAAACACATAATACCCCTATAACCCTATGAAACACCAAAAAATTAAAAAACCCCAAAAAACCCTAAATACCCTAAAACCCTCAAAATCCCTAAAAACCATAAAAATCCAAAAATATCTCTAAAAATACTTAAAAACATAAAATTTCCTAAAAAACCAGAAAATTCAAAATAAAATCATAAATACCTAATAAAACATAAAAACACTAAATTCCTTAAAACGAAAAAACCTAATAAATAATAAAAAGACACTAAAACTCTAAAAATCATAAAACCCCTATTAACTTTTAGAAAACATAAACCTCTTAAAACCCAAAAAATCGAATGAAACTTTCAAAAAAACATAAACCCTAAACACAATAAAAACACTAATAAACTAAAAATCCCTAAAAACCCTATAAATATAAAAGGCCACAAAATCAAAAAAAAAATGTGAAAAAACAAAAAATACCCTCAAATTTCCTAAAATCCTTAAAAGGACACAAAAATCCTAAAAAGGCCATAAAAATACCAAAAAATGTAAAAACCCATAAAACATGGAAAACCCTAAGAAAACATTAAATTTAAAAAATAGTTAACAACCCCAAAAACCTCAGAAACACTAAAAATCCTAATAAACCAAAAAAATCTAAAAAAGAACTCTAAAACCCTTAAAATCTATAAAAATTATATAAACCCATAAAAATCTTAAAAATTCCCAAAATTTCATAAATGTTACTAAAAAAAACCTTAAAATATAGAAAAACCATAAAAATCTAAAAACACTTAACACCCCTAAATATGATAAAAATGATAAAAACCATAAAATACCCTAAAACCCTAAACCTACTAAAATGGATGAAAACCACAAGAATCATAAAACCCTAAAAATTCATAAAAATGAAAAAAAAATACGAACTTTGAAAACCCTTTAAACCACTAAAAACCATTAAAAAATCCATAAAACCATTAAACCCCTAAAACTCAAAACACCTTAAAAACCCAAAAACCCATAAAAAACCCCAAAATGTTAAAACCATAAAATCTCCCAAAATATCTAAAAACCCGAAAATATAATAAAATTATTAAATGACCCATAAAAATCCATAAAAATGTAAAAACTCGAAAAACTAAAAAACAATTAAAAAACCATAAAAAATTCCACAAAAACCTAGAAATGATAAAATCAATTAAAATACTAAAACCCCCTAAAACATAAAAAGCATAAAAACCCTTGATTATCTTTGAAAAACACTTAAACCCTGCCTTCTTCTTTGTTTTACGCTATTGATAAAGGTTTTGTTAAGTTGTGTCATGTTCTAGTTGCTATGTTGGACTGTGGATTCCTATGTTGCGGCTGGTTTGTTTGTGAGTCATTGATGGTGATGGATATTGGTTTTTTTCTGTGGTTTTGGAAGTTGTTTATCCATGATGTGCAATTACTGGGTCACTGGAGGGACTATCTGGTTCTCTATTTGAATAAGGAGTTATGGGTTCTGGTGGCCCTATGTTTCTAGATGTGGTACTAGGTGTGAAATTGAGGAAGCTGAATGTTTAAAAGTCGATGATTGCTGGAATCTGATTTAATGGGGGATAGTAGCTACTTGGTTGGGATGTTATGATGGTTATGTTAATGATTTTTTATTCTAGTGGTTATGTGTTGCTGGTGGTGGATTTTTTTGGCAATGAGGTGATGAATGATGGAAACTATGTTGTGGGATGCTAGTTGCTGTTTGACAGGGAGGTGTCGATGGAGATGATTTTGAATTTCTCATATGTCAGGTTTTTTGTGCCTTTTGGGTTTCTTGGGGGTTTTGGGTTTCTTGGTGGTGTCCAGGGTTTTTTGGGTGTTGGTTGATTGACACTTCCTCTTCAATTTCTTTTTTTCCTTTTTTCTAATAAATTTTGGGGGGCCAGGAATATTCTAGTCCTGCACCTACTTTCCCCACAACACACTAAAAACCACTAAAAACATTAAAAACACTTTAAACCCCTAAAAATGTTAAAACACCCCAAAAAAAATTTTAAACACTAGAAACTCAAGAAAATACCACAAAAATACGGAAATACAAAAAACCCTAGAAACGTACAAATCCCTAAAAATCCCTAAAAACCCTTAAACCCATAAAATTCTATAAAGATCCAAAAAATCCCAAAAAACATAAAAAATTATTAAATCCATGAAAATCTATAAAAAACATTAAAAACTTGAAAACACTTAAAATCCCAAAAAACCAAAAAATATTATGTATATTAAAAACCCAAAAAAACCTTAAAACCCTAAAAACCCTAAAAACCATTGAAAACCCAAGAAACCATAAAAATCCTAAATATCAAAAAAATAATAAAATTTAAAAAACCCTAAAAACTCGAAAAAAATCATAATAAATCATTAACAAAACCCCTAAAAAGATAAAAATGAAAAAAAAAATAAAACCTCTAAAATATAATAAAAATCCTAAAAAACCTTAAAAAATGATAAAACCCCTAAATCCCATAAAAATCCCTAAAAACACACAAAATATCTAAAAACAGTAAAAACTATAAAAGTATTTAAAATTACCAACAAACGTAAAAATCAATAAAACCCTAAAATCACCTAAGAAAATCGTAATGTACTAAATACATTAATACCCATTAAAACTATAAATAATATAAAAACATAAAAACCATAAAAGGCCCTGAAAACCAAGAAAAAAACTAAAAACCATAAAACCACTAAAAACCTCAAAAACAAACAAAATTCATAAAAACCACAAAAACATTAAAATCCATTTTATATCCTAAAATTTTTAAAAGAACTCTAAAACACTAAAAACATAAAAATTCAAAAAACCTCAACACCCTAAAAACCCTAGAGACCCATAAAACCCCTAAAAACACAAAAAAGATGGAAATCCCTCAAAAAACACAAAAACTTTAAAAGAAAAAAAATCTTAAAAAATTTTAAAAAATTATATAAATGTAAAAACCCATAAGAAAATCTTAAAAACTAAAAACTGTTAAAACTCAAACAAATCCTAAAAAAATTTAAAACCTTACAAAACTCGAATACCCAAATACCTCTAACCCCCCCCCCCCAAATCCCTCAAAACTCTAAATGTATAAAAATCAAAAAAAAATCCATAAATATCCATAAAAATTTAAAAAACCCCATGAAACATGAAAAA
This sequence comes from Viscum album, assembly GCA_963277665.1. Lineage (NCBI taxonomy): Eukaryota > Viridiplantae > Streptophyta > Magnoliopsida > Santalales > Viscaceae > Viscum > Viscum album. The sequence continues at coordinate 405,028,628 of OY728148.1, read as the reverse complement.
CCCTAATAAAACCCCAAAAAACCTAAAAACACTTAAAACCCTTAAAACCTGGAAACACTAAAAAACCCTAAAAACCATAATGACACTAAAATAATAAAACCCCTTAAAAACCATAAAACCCCCAAAAACCTTAATACCACAAAAACCAATAAAAACTAAAAAACAACAATAGCCTCAAAACCCATTTAAAACCCTAGAAATGTTTAAAATATCTAAAAAACAATAAAACCACAAAGAAACTCAAAAACCACTAAAAATACCAAAAAAACATAAAACCTCAAATCCTTAAAACCTTAAAAACCCTAAAAACCCCTAAATACCAAAAATACCCTAAAACCCATAAAAACACATGGAAAAAATTTAAAAACTAAAAAAAAATTAAACCCCGAAAAACCTAAAAAATGGTAAAAACCCAAAAAACACATAAAAATTCTAAAAACCATCAAAATCCTAAAAAACTATAAAAACCATTAAAATATCTCAAAAATATTTAAAAACTGAAAATCCCCTAAAAGCCATAAAAACCTCAAAAAACCTAATGAAAACCCTAAAAATTAATAAAACCCATAGAAACCCAAAAAAAGCATAAAAACCTAAAAAACCTCAAAATACGTTAATACCTTATACCATAAAAATAAGAAATACTTCCTACAAATTTTCTAAAAACATAAATACCCTAAACCCCAAAGAAAAAATAAAAAACCAAAAAACAGTTAAAACCACTAAAAAGAGTAAAATCCCAAAAATACCTTAAAAACTTAAACCGTCCCAAACTATAAAACCGTTAAAAACATAAAAACCACTAAAGACAAACGAAAACCCTAAAACTTCTAAAAACTATAATTTTTTTTAAAATTTATAAAATCCTTTAAAATCAAAAAAACTCAAAAAAACCCAAAAAACAGAAAACCAAAACACCCAAAAAACCCTCAAAATCTCTAAAAACCATAAAAATAAAAAAAATCTTAAAATTGTAAAAAAAGACCCTTGAAAAACCTAAGAAAACAATAATATTCTAAAAATACATTAAACTCATAAAAACCAAAAAAAATAAGAAACCCTAAAAACCCTAAACAACCATAAAAACAATAAAAACCATAAAAACCATAAAACCTCTAAAACTGTATAAAAATTCTAAAACCACAAAAAACTATAAAACCATTTAAACCTTATAAATTGAAAAACTCTAAAAACGTTAAAACCTCTAAAATAATAAAAAAACCTTAAATCCCACAAAAATCACAAAACCCTTGAAACACCTTAAGGACCGTCAAAATTCTAAAAATCCCTAAAACCCATAAAAATCCTAAAAAAATCCAAAAAATAAAATAAAAACCCTTGAAACCCCTAAAAATCATAAAAATTATAAAAACCAAAAAAACAATACAAAATCAAAAAACCATCAAAATCAAAAAAACACAAAAAACCCATCAAAATAATAAAAAGACGAAAAAATTCGTTAAAATGTAAAAATCTTAAAAAACATTATATACCCTAATAAAACATTACAAAACTAAAAACACTAAAACCCCAAACAAACATAAAAATGTTAAAAAACCTAAAAACCTTTCAAAACACTAAAAACAAAAAAAAACACCAGAAAAAAATTAAAATCCTAAAATCCATAAAATCCATAAAACCCACAAAAAAATTGAAAATACTTAAAAAACATAAAAATTTTAAAAGCTCTAAAAACAATTATACCCTAAAAATCAAACAACCCTAAACAACCAAGTAAACCATATATTACACGAAATATCCTAAAAACAATAAACCCCTAAAAATCCTTAAAACCCCCAAAATAACTATAAAATCTATAAATCCATAAAAATAACTAAAATTTAAAAATCCATAAATCCATAAATAACAAAAATAAAATCATAAAAACCTAACAAAACATAATATACCTAAAACCAAAAATTGATAAAAAACCCCAAAAAACCTTAGAAAATCACTAAAAAAATTAAAAACCATAAAAACCATAAAAACACATAAAACCATAAAAACCACAAAAAACTATAAAAACAATTGAACCCCTAAAAAATTAAAAAATCACAAAAACCATGTAAAAGTAAAAAAACCAAAAAAACCCTATCAAAACCATAAAAAACCCTAAAAACCACTAAAATCCTTCAAAATCACTAAAACCCTATAAAAGAATAGAAATCCTAAACAAACCCTAAAATAAAATAAAAACTTAGAAACCCCTATGAAATCCTTAAAAAGATAAAATAATTAAAACCCCTAAAAATCATAAAAAACTAAAACACTAAAAACCCTAAAAACAGTAAAATGCTCAAATTCCCTAAAAATAGTTAAACTCCCTAAAAATTCAAAAAAACCCTAAATATAAATTAATTGTAAAAAACCCTAAAAACCCAAAAAAACCGAAAAAAACATTAAAAACCTAAAAAATACCTAAAAACACTAAAAACTGAAAAAAAAGATAAAAAAAAATCCTAAATACCTTAAAACCATAAAACCCTTAAAATTTTTAAAACCGCTAAAAACAAAAAGAATTGTAAAAACCCACTAAAACTATAAAATCCAATTAAACCAATAAAAATGTTAAAAAACTCGAATAAATATTTAAAACACAAAAAATACCAAAAAAGCATAAAAACTTAAACCGTCCCAAACTATAAAACCGTTAAAAACATAAAAACCACTAAAGACAAACGAAAACCCTAAAACTTCTAAAAACTATAATTTTTTTAAAAATTTATAAAATCCTTTAAAATCAAAAAAACTCAAAAAAACCCAAAAAACAGAAAACCAAAACACCCAAAAAACCCTCAAAATCTCTAAAAACCATAAAAATAAAAAAAAATCTTAAAATTGTAAAAAAAAGACCCTTGAAAAACCTAAGAAAACAATAATATTCTAAAAATACATTAAACTCATAAAAACGAAAAAAAATAAGAAACCCTAAAAACCCTAAACAACCATAAAAACAATAAAAACCATAAAAACCATAAAACCTCTAAAACTGTATAAAAATTCTAAAACCACAAAAAACTATAAAACCATTTAAACCTTATAAATTGAAAAACTCTAAAAACGTTAAAACCTCTAAAATAATAAAAAAAACCTAAAATCCCACAAAAATCACAAAACCCTTGAAACACCTTAAGGACCGTCAAAATTCTAAAAATCCCTAAAACCCATAAAAATCCTAAAAAAATCCAAAAAATAAAATAAAAACCCTTGAAACCCCTAAAAATCATAAAAATTATAAAAACCAAAAAAACAATACAAAAAAAAACCATCAAAATCAAAAAAACACAAAATACCCATCAAAATAATAAAAAGACGAAAAAATTCGTTAAAATGTAAATATCTTAAAAAACCTTATATACCCTAATAAAACATTACAAAACTAAAAACACCAAAACCCTAAACAAACATAAAAATGTTAAAAAACCTAAAAACCTTTCAAAACACTAAAAACAAAAAAAAACACCAGAAAAAAATTAAAATCCTAAAATCTATAAAATCCATAAAACCCACAAAAAAATTGAAAATACTTAAAAAACATAAAAATTTTAAAAGCTCTAAAAACAATTATACCCTAAAAATCAAACAACCCTAAACAACCAAGTAAACCATATATTACACGAAATATCCTAAAAACAATAAACCCCTAAAAATCCTTAAAACCCCCAAAATAACTATAAAATCTATAAATCCATAAAAATAACTAAAATTTAAAAATCCATAAATCCATAAATAACAAAAATAAAATCATAAGAACCTAACAAAACATAATATACCTAAAACCAAAAATTGATAAAAACCCCCAAAAAACCTTAGAAAATCACTAAAAAAATTAAAAACCATAAAAACCATAAAAACACATAAAACCATAAAAACCACAAAAAACTATAAAAACAATTGAACCCCTAAAAAATAAAAAAATCACAAAAACCATGTAAGAGTAAAAAAACCAAAAAAACCCTATCAAAACCATAAAAAACCCTAAAAACCACTAAAATCCTTCAAAATCACTAAAACCCTATAAAATAATAGAAATCCTAAACAAACCCTAAAATAAAATAAAAACTTAGAAACCCCTATGAAATCCTTAAAAAGATAAAATAATTAAAACCCCTAAAAATCCTAAAAAACTAAAACACTAAAAACCCTAAAAACAGTAAAATGCTCAAATTCCCTAAAAATAGTTAAACTCCCTAAAAATTCAAAAAAACCCTAAATATAAATTAATTGTAAAAAACCCTAAAAACCCAAAAAAACCCAAAAAAAACATTAAAAACCTAAAAAATACCTAAAAACCCTAAAAACTGAAAAAAAAAAGATAAAAAAAAAATCCTAAATACCTTAAAACCATAAAACCCTTAAAATTTTTAAAACCGCTAAAAACAAAAAGAATTGTAAAAACCCACTAAAACTATAAAATCCAATTAAACCAATAAAAATGTTAAAAAAACTCGAATAAATATTTAAAACACAAAAAATACCAAAAAAGCATAAAAATCCAAAAAAAAACTTCAAAATCCAAAAAACACCAAAAAACCTTAAACATCCTAAAAAAGAACTGAATGTCCCTTAAAACATGAAATCCATAAAAACCCATTAAAACCCCTAAGAAATATTTAATAACCTAAAACACATAAAACAACTTAAAATCCTTAAAACATTGACAGATCAAAAAATCCATAAAAAAATAAAAATACGTAAATCCCCAAAAAAATCTCTAAAAACCCAAAAAAACATAAAAATCCAAAACAAACACAAAAAATACATAAAAATGAACCAACATTAAAAACTCTAATAATAAAAACCGAAAAACAATTAAAATCCCGAAAAACATAAATAAATATAAAAACTCTAAAAAAACCTAAAATACACTTAAAACCCCCAAACCCCCTAAAATCCATAAACCCCATAAAACCCACTAAAATAACCCTAAAACCCTAAAAAACTCTAAAACTTTTCAAAATCCCTAGAAACCTAAAAACCAATAAAAATCCTAAAACAGTCCCAAAATTCCCTAAAATATTAAAAACCTTGAAAACCCCAATGAAGACCTAAAAAACCTAAAACACATACACCCCTAAAAACATAAAAACACAAATAAACCCATGAAAAACCCCAAAACGCTGAAAACCATAAAAACAATTTAAAAAAACTAAATCCCAAAAAATCTATAAAACCACTAAAATTCCAAAAACCCTTAAAACCCCCAAAAAGGAAAAAAAACTCTAAAAAACGCATAAAATCCAAAAAACAAAAAAAGTATAAATCCCCAAAAAACCCAAAACCCCCTATAAGCCTTAAAAATCATTAAAATCCCTAATAACCCTAAAAACCTATCAAAAAACATAATGTACCTAAAAAGTAAAAAACAATGTAAACCCTAAAAATCATTAAGAAAACAATAAAAACCTAAAATCACTTAAAACTAGTTAAAAACCTAAAGAACACTAAAATTCCTTAAGCGCTCTAAAAACCCTAAAACCATAAAAACCATTAAACTTGTAAAACCCCAAAAAACACATAAATCCGTTTAAAAACCACTAAAAACTATAAAACCCATTAAACCCGTGAAAACATTAAATGATTCTAAAAAACCATAAAATCACTAAAAACTAATTAACACCTAAAAACCCCTATAAACCATAAATACCCTACAAACAAAAAAATCCAAAATATCCCTAAAAATAATAAGAACCCTAAATCTCCCTAAAAGGCCGTAAAATCCCAAAAAACATGAAAACCACCAAAAAAGGAAAACCTTAAGAAATTCTTAATTCCAAAAAACTCTTACAACACCTAAAAACCTAAAGAGCACTTAAAATCCAAAAAAACCTAAAAAACTAAAACCCCCCTAAAAATGCATAAAACCCCCTAAAACCCACTAAAATCTCTAAAAACCCTTTAAAATCATTAAAACAATGAATACTCTGAAAACCATTAAAACCCTAAAAAATCAAAAAAAACCCAAAACAACAAAAACCCCATAAAACACTATAACCCCTAAAACTGAAAAAATCATAAAAACCCCTAAAAACTCTGTAATTTCATAAAAATTACCTTAAAATAACTATTACTATAAAAACACCTAAAAACATGGAAAAACATAAGAAAAAATTAAAACCATAAAAACAAGTAAAACCCCAAAAAAACCTAAAAAATGTGAAAAACCCTAAAAAAACCTTAAATACCCTAAAACCGCTAATAACCCTCAAGATCCCTTAAAACCATAAAAACAATAAAAATAATTAAAAATCCATAAAATTTTAAAAATTCTAAACACCCTATAACACTAAGAAAATAATAAAAACCTAGAAAAAAATTAAAACCCATATAAAACATAAGAATTCTTAAACCTGTAAAAACCCTAAAGACCATAAAAACCATATAAAAATCTAAAAACATTAAAAATCCTAAAAACTCATTATATCCCTAAGAACCCACTAAAAACTCTAAAAAACCTTTAAACCCAAAAAACGTTAAAAAACACTAAAAAACCATAAAACCCTAAAAACCCAAAAAACCATGAAAACCCTCAAATTATCTAGAAACACTAATGAACCATAAAAATACATAAAAACGCTTAAAATTTCCAAATATGTACAAAATAAAAAAAACTCTTAAAAACACTAATAAAACCTTAAAACCAAAACAAAATTAACTCACTTAAATAATCTAAAAATGCTAAAATCCCTAAAACCCAAAAATCCCTTAAAACCCTCAAAATTACTAAAAACGCAATGAAATCTTAAAAAATACCAAAAATCAATATAAATGTAAAAAACCTACAAGCCCTGGAAAACACTAATAAATATATAAAAAAATAAAAAACATAAAACCCTTAAAAAACCAATAAATGAAAAAAAAACCCTGATAAAACTAAAAACCTTAAAACTATTAAAAATCATAACATGTTCTAAAAACCATATAAAACCACAAAAACCCCTAGAAACCCTAAAACCGAATAAAAACACTAAAACTCCATAAATCCCTAAAAACATTAAAAACTCTAAAAATCAATAAAAAACCCTAAAAACCCTAAACCATAAAAATCCATAAAAACCCAAATAAACCTAAAAACTTCAAAATCCATTAAAACAGTAAAAACCATAAAATTCATAAAATTATATTAAAATAACTAAAAATGTAAAAACCTATAAAACCCTAAAAACATTAATAAAACCACACAAACCTAAAAACACATAATAACCCTAAAAACATTAAAATGATAAAATCCCTAAAACCATGAAAGGAAATGGAATTATGGATCTGTTCTCTCCCAATGGGCTCCCTTGAGGTCTTTTCTCCACCTCATTGGGTTTCCCTTCTCTGGCGATTGAGTGTCTACTTTCATATTTTATTTCCATATTCCCATATTTCCTTCACTTATTCTTCTTTCTCCCCCATATTTTCTGTGGTTTATCATTGGATTACAAATTTTGGATGTGATTCTCTTCATTGGAAACCTAGGGTTTCATAATGTTTCTTAAATATGAACAATTAATTTCAACTAACTGGATTCACCGTACCAGACCCCATGTTTAGTTCTATTCAACATTCATCATGGTAGTTTGGGAGGGGTTTTCGGTTCACAATCATGGATCATAAGAGATCATATTTCCTGGTTCTTCCATTATTCTACTGCAATTTTGGGGTTCTGGATTGGAAATTTTTCATCCTCAACACAGTCATCTTGGTTTTGTGAGGAAGTTTTTTCTCATTGTAAATTATGTTTCATTTTTTTGGTTCTATTTATATTGGTTTTATTTATTCTTAGTTAGGTATTAATATAATGTGCGGATCTCTATCATTTTGTTCATCTGCTCAACTCTTCTAAATATTTAAGGACCAATGCTCATGTTTGAGTTGGTCTGGTGTGATGGTTCAGAAGGAATGTTTTGGAGGTGTCGTTCAAGTGGCTGATGACATTCTCAGTGGTGTTCTGGAATGGGGTTTTCTTCTTCAGCTCTCTATGTGATATCTTGGGTGGTGGTGCTTCATCATTGAAAATGGTTTGTTTATGTTTTTTTGTTGGTTTCGACTGGTTGGTTGGTTCTCTATGATTTTGTGAAGTAGAAAGGTTGAGTCTTTTTGTTGATTCACTTCAAGGTAATAAGTTAAGATGTAATGCGGTGTTTTGTTGAATGTTTTTCTGATGATGATGGTTCTTAAAGATGACTATAGATTCTGGTGGACTTTCCTCACCGTCATTCATGTATAACAACCAATTCGATCTGTTTTGGGAACAAGGCCGGAGGTGGATTATGGCATATAGATGTTATGTGGTTACAGTTTGAAATTTGAAATTTTAATGATGAATTTTAAAGTTTGAATTGGTTTTTTTTGGCGTATTCTGGGCATGAATGATGATATAGGTTCCCAATAAACCAAAAATTAGTCTTTTGAAAATAATAAAAATAGCTTGAGGATCCAAAAACCTCAAGCCCCAAATTCCCAAACGTCTAAACCCCACAAACCCCTTAAAAAAATAAAAACATTAAAAATCCTAAAAAAGTTATAAAATCCATAAAAATTAATAATCCTTGAAAACCTTGAAAACTCATAAGAAAACCTTGCAATCCTTTAATCCTTTAAAACCCCCAAAAACTTAAAAACAAGAAAACCCCTAAAATACCATAAAAATTCTAAAAGCCCCAAAAAACCAAAAAAAAACTAAAAACCATAAAAACCTTAAACACCTATAAAATCCCTAAAACAATAAAAAATATAAAAACCCATTAAACCACTAATAATGTTAAAAACCTCTAAAAACAATAAAAATTCCTATAAAACTAAAAAACCCATAAAAATCTTAAAACCCCATAAAAACCATAAAACCCCTAAAAATCCTGAAAAACCCCTCTAAATACCTAAAACACTAAAAGCCATAAAATTACAAAATAATCCCAAAAAAATTCTTAAAAATGTAAAAAACCCTAGAAACTAAAAAACCTTATGAATCCCTTAAAAACATAGATACACTAAAAACCCCCAAAAACCCTATAATTCAAAAAACTCCAAAAACCCTAAATCTATAAATACACCTACAATATTTAAGAAACCCTAAAAACCTATAAAATCTTAAATACCCACTGAAAACAATAAAAACATTTTACATTCCTTAAAACCATAAAAAACTATAAAAACTATAAAAATCTAAAACACCCCAAATACTCAAAAAAACAATATAACCCCCAAAAACCCCTCAAAATCCCTAAAACCAAAAAAATCATAAAAATCCTTAAAAATACATATAAATCCATGGAATCAAAAACAATCCTAAAAAATAGAAAACCCATAATAAACACAAAAAATTTTAAAAACAGTTAAACCCTCTAAGAACCACAAATCACTAAAAACCAAAAAATAATAAAAACCCTAAAAACCCTATGATCCCTAAAAATCCTCAAAAACCAAAAACAATCCATAAAACAAAACAAATATAAACAATCACTAAAACCCTAAAATCATAAAAAATCATTAAATCCTAGGAAAACCCCAAAGAAAAACATAAAAACCTAAAACCCTTAAATACAATAAAAAATCACTAAAAACTCTAAAATCATGGACAAATAAACAGCCCTAAAACACTAAAAATCATAAATACCCTAAAAACCAATAAATATCATAAAAAAGTCAAAAAAATCCCAAACAATCTAAAAAACCCTATAATTATAAAAAATAAAATTAAAACCTTAAAAATACTGAAAACACATTAATCACCTAAAAATGAAAAGGCTATAAATCTATAAAAACATAAAAAATAGAAAACATTAAAATCATGAAAAACAATAAATTTTTTAAAATCTCATTAAATTTAAAAAATATACAAAAAAAAGAAAAAACCATAATAATTCCTTGAAAACATAAAATTATTAAAACCTATAAGAACCTAACAAACGTTAAAAACCCTAAAAACCATAGAACCCTAAAAAACTGAAAATACCTAATAACCCAAAAAACTATAAAAATCATACAAATTCCTTAAAACCCACAACAACATAAAAACACTGAAATCCTTGAAAAACTCATTGAAAAACTTAAAACTTAAAATACATAAAAACCCGAAAAAACCTTAAAACGTTAAAAACCATAGAAAACCCTAGAAACAAAAAAACCAATTAATATTATAAAAACCACAAATACCCCAAAACCATAAAATCTTTAAAAAACATGAAATAACTAAAAACCACTAACAACTATAAAACACCATTAAACCCCTAAATACGTTAAAAAACTAAATACCCATAATAACACTACAGTAATAAAAAACCCCTAAAACACATAGGAATTCGAAAAACCCTAAAAATCCTAAAAATCCCTAAAAACCCTACAGAATAAATGAAAATGCTCTAAAAATTTGTAAAAACTTAAAACACTCTAAAAACCCTAAAAATCCTTAGGAATCCATAAAACCCAAAAAACAATTTTAATCACTAAATATATAAAATCATTAAAACCCTAAAAATATATAAACACCTAAACCACTAAAATTACTCAAAACCCTAAAAACCAATAAAATTTAAAAAATCCATAAAAAACGTAAAATGAAAAAACAATAAAATTTATGAAAACCCTAATAAAAAGATAAAAACAAAAAACACTTAAAACCCATAAAAAACTAAAAACTCTAAAAGCCAGAAAATACCTTAAAAACCCAAAAATCACTAAAATTCATAAAAACCTATAAAATCATTTTAAAAACATAAATATCCTAAAAATAAATAGGAATCCTAAAAATTATTCAAACCCCTAGAAATAATAAAAACATTTAAACCCTTAAAACCCCTAAAAACTCAAAAAAAATAAAAACCTAAAAACCCATTAATACTCTTAATACCCTAAAACCCCAAAAAACTCTCAAAATAAAAAAAACCTGAAAAAATATAAAAAACCCTAAAATCCCTAAAAATCATTAAAAATAAAAAAAACATAAAAACCCTAGAAACCTTAAAATCATAAAAAACATTAATCTTCTAAAAAACCAAAAAAATGAGAAAATCCTAAAATAACCATGAAATCCCTAAGGACCATAAACCCCCATAAAACCATTAAAAACCCTGGATACCCATAAAACCAAAAAACCCACTAAAATATATAAAAACCCTTTGAATATATAAATATGATAAAAAAAATTTAAAACCCACAAGTCTCGTAAACAGTGAAAATCTAAAAAATCTAAAAGTCCATAAAACCCTAAAAACCATAAACTCACAAAATCCATAAAAACCATTAAAACTATAAATATCCTAAAAGAGACCAAAAATTACTAAAATCATAAAAACCATAAAAGACATTAAAAACCCCTAATAAGACCTTAGAAAACTAATAACACATAAATCTACTAAAAACCTAAAAACACCTAAAACCCCAAAATAACCTAAACAACCTCAAAATCCCTAAAAACCACATGAAATCATAAAAAAACCTTAAAATTCACTAAAAGTCCTCAAAAACATAAAAACCGAAAAAAAAATAAATAAACATAAGTAAAAATTTTAAAACTAAAAAAAATTATACACTTAAAAATACTAAAAAACACTAGAAGAACTTGACAATACCTAAATAACCCAAAAACCCATCAGAATCCGTAAAAACTATAAAAACCACAAAATTTTAAAAAACACAAAAAATCTCTAAAAATGTAAAAACCCAAAAAATTCTAAAACATCTATGAAAACCTTAAAAACTTTAAAACAATTAAAACCCCAAAAAATAAAAAAACAGTAAAACCCGAAAAAATCCTAAAAAACCTAAAAACCCCTTAAAACCCTCAATATCCCAAAACAGAAAAAAAAATTAATATTGAAAGGCCAGAAAAATCCTTAGAATCATTAAAAAGCCTAAAAACCCTGAAAAGCACTATGAAAATCTTATATACCGAAAACACCTACAATAATGAAATTTATAAAAACACAATAGATCCTAAATATCCATAGGACCCATAGAAACCAGAAAAACCCCTAAAAATTATAAGGAACCCTAAAACCCCATAAAACCCCTAAAAACCCTTTAATAACTAAAAACCGTTTAAACCCCAAAAGCGTTGAAATAAAAAATAACCTCAAAACCCCTAAAAGCCTTAAAAACCCAACCCTTACCCCCCAAATCCCTAAAACCCTCAGAAAATCCAATTAATATATTAATAAATCCCTAAAAATCACTAAAATACTAAAATCTCTAAAAACACTGAAGACACTAAAATACCATAGACCCGTAAAAACACTTTAAACCCATTAAAAAAAAGTTAAAACCCTAAATACAATAAAACCCATAAAAACCCAAAGACCATAAAAAAATTAAAATCCTTAAATACCCTTAAGGACCCATAAAACACTAAAAACTATGAAAAAAAAATCTAAAAACATGTTAAACCAATAAAAACCTGAAAAAACTCTAAAAATCATAAAAAACTTACAAAACTTAAAACAAATCTCAAAAAAACCAAAAATAACCATAAAACCATAAAAAACCCTAACACCCCCAAAATCCCTAAAACCCTTAAAACCTATAAAATCCTAAAATGTCTTAATAATCATTAAAAACATAAAAAACCTTAAGAAAAAAAAAATAAAACCTAAAAACAGTTAAAACACATAAAAATAGTGAAAAACCAAAAAACCATAAGACCCTAAATCCTTGTATGTCCCTAAAACCCCTTAAAATAAAAATATGCTAAAAATTAAATAAAAATCCTTTAAAATTTACAAAAACCCCTAACACCATAAAAACACTTAATAAAACCTTAAAAAATAAAAAACACATAAAACCTAAAAAAGCTATGAAACCTAAAAACCCTAAAAGGGAACTACAAAACCTAAAAGCACTAAAACCAATAAAACCCTTAAAACCCAAAAAACCCTAAAAACACTTAAAAACCTAAAAACCCTAAAAACCCATTTAAAACCCTAAAAAGAATTCAAAACATTGAAAATAAAACACACTATAAAAAACCATAAAATCCCTTAACACTCAAAAATTCCAAATAAACCCAAAAAACCCTAAAACCCTAACAACCATAAAAACCCCAAAATCATCCAAATCCATAAAAAAATAAAAAATAAAAAAATACTTAAAATGTCATAAAAATTTATTAAATTGAAATTACTCTAAACACTAAAAAACCTCTTAGAAAACCTTAAAAATAAAAAATATGTCACCCCCAAAAAACCAAAAAAATTAAAAAACCCATAAAACCCTAAAAACCCCTAAAAACATCAAAACCCTAAAATCCACAAAAACCATAATGAATTATAAAATTTCTAAAAACAACCAAAAACATTAAAAACCCTTTAAATCAATACAAACGTTAAAAAATAACATAAAAACCCAAAACCCATAAAACCAGAAAAACACTAAAAACTAGAAATCTCTCAAAATCCATAAAACACTAAGAAAATGAAAAAATTCCAAAAAATACCTAAAAGTATAAAAATCACTAAAACCATAAAAACCCTAAAAGCATTAAAAACCTCAATACACATAAAACCTATAATTGACCTAAAAATGCTAAAATTCTAAAAAACCATAAAATCTCTCAAAATCCTTAAAAACACAAAAAAAACATAAAAATATGAAAAATACTTAAAATCAATAAAAATGTAAAAAACCTTAAAAATTTTGTATACCCAAAGAATACCTTAATAACCTAAAATAACATAAAACCCCAAAATAGATAAAAAAAACATTAACAACCCTAATGATCCTAAGATCATTAGAAATGCCTAATAACCATGAAACGGTTTAAAGGCATAATAATAGTAAAAAACCATTAAAACACAACAAACAAATAAAAAATCTCTACAAACACTTTATCCCCATAAAACAATAAAAAGTTAAAAATACTAAAAAATATTAAAAAATAAAAGAACCCAAAAACCCCCAAAAAGAAAAAAAAATCCCTAAAAAACCAAAAACCCTCAATATCCCTAAAAACTATAAAAATAAAAAAATCATTAATATTTGAAAAAAAAACATAAAAATCAAAAAAACATGAAAACACTAAGAAATAATTAAATATATAAAAAAAATTAAAACCTCTAAAAACCCTCAAAATTATAAGAACCATAAAAACCCATAAAACACTAAAAAAAATAAAAAACCCTAAATATCTAAAAACACTAAAACCATAAAACTTCTACAAATGAAAAAAAATCCTAAAAACCAAAAAACAAAAAAAAATTAAAAACCCTAAGAAAACAAAAAAAACATAATAACACTTCAAACCCCTAAAATCATAAATTGATATAAAAACTCAAAAAACCTAAATGTCCCTAAAAACTATTAAATCCAAAAAAAATCATAAAACCCATAAGAAAAATAAAAAACTAACAAAAACCCAAAAGAAATAAATTCATTAAAAAACCTTTAAACACTTAGAAACATTTAAAACTCTAAAAAACCTATAAACTATAAAAACTAATGAAAAAAATAAAAACAAAAAAAATTAAAACCCAAAAAATGCTCAAAATCTCTAAAACATCTAAAACCCCATAAAAATCATAAAAAGACCTAAAAAGGCTTAAAAATAACAAAAGTATAAAACCCTAAAAACCCATAAGGAAAACATAAAAAGATATAAAACCACTAAAAAATATTAATAAATCTAAAAATCCTAAATCCTGATATGCATTAAAATCACAAAAAATCCATAAAAACCCTAAGAACCATAAAAATAAAAAAATTCACTAAAAATCCAAAAAATAATAAATCCCCTAAAAATCCTTAATAAAACCTTAAAACCTAAAATAAAAAAACCCCTAAAAACGTAGAAAACTCCCAAAACCCTAAAAAACCTTAAATGATAAAAACCCTAAAAACCATTAAATCACATAAAAACCCTAAAAACCATTAAAAACATAAAAACCTTAAAAAACCTCAAAACCCCACAAAACAAAAAACTTCTATAAACACTAAAAATACTTTAAACCCCTCAAATCATTAAAAACCTTAAAAAAATTAAACCCCCTAAAAACTAAAAAAACATTAAAACCCCCCAAAAATCATAAAACTCAAAAAACCAAAAAATATCAAAAACAATAAAAATTTCCAAAAATCCTCAACCCATAAAAATTGTAAAAATTATCTAAAAAAACAAATTAAACCAATGAAAACCCCTAATAAAACCTTAAAAACCATAAAACCCAAAACCCACTCAAAACATCAAAATTCTAAAAACCCTCAAAATCTATAAATACCTTAGAAAACCATAAATATACTAAAATCACTATGAATAACGAAAAACCAAAAAACTGTAAAAATATAAAAACACCAAAAAACCCTAAAAACAAATAAGAAAATTACAAAAACCTAAAAACTATTAAAACTCCTAAAGACATCAAAATGCTGAAAACCCTACATATCCCTAAAAATTATTTAAAATCCCTAAAACCCTTAACAATAATATAACCCCAAAAGATATTAAAAAACAATAAAATCCATAAAAACCCCAATAAAACCACTAAAAACTCTAAAACCCCTTTAAAAACATAAAAAAATTTAATAACTCTAAAAACATTAAGAAATATAAAAAACTGAAACACTCTAAACAAGCAAAAAACCATAAAAACCATAAAAACCATAAAAAACCTAAAAACCCATCAAATTCTAAAAAAATCATAAAAATCATAAAAATCATAAAAAATCCCTAAATATCCTAAAATATATATGACAAATCTAATAACCCGGAAAACCCCTAGGAAAACATTAAAAACCTAAATAAACATAAAACCTCTAAAAACCATAAATATTATAACACCCCTAAAAACCTAAAAACTCAAAAAAACCTCAAATTCCAATAATCATTCAAAACCTATGATAATCCAAAAATGGAGTTAAAAATAACAAAAATGTAAAAAATTATAAAAACCAAAAATGTACTTTAGAAATTCATGAAAATATAAAAAACCTAAACCCTCTAAAAATCATAAAAAATGATAAAAATCCTAAAAAACACTTAATGGACCCTAAAACCCAAAAAAAAACCAAAAACCAGCTAAAACATTTAAAAACCCATAAAACCCCTAAAACCCCTAAAACAACTAAATACCCTGAAAAACACTAAAAATCCTTAAAACTCTTAAAAATCATAAAAATATTAAAAACAAATTAAAATTACCTAAAACATAAAAACCCATAAAACCCCTCAAAAAACCTTAAATCCCTAAAATTACCTAAAACCCCTAAAATCATAAAAAATGCTAAAAACCCTAAAAACTATGAAAACCCTAAACAACAAAAAACACCTAAAATCCCAAAAATACAAAAAAAATATTAAAAATCATAAAGTAGATCTAAAAAATCCCTAAAAATATTAAACACATTAAAATCCTAAAATAAAAAAACGTGAAAGACCGTAAACCACATAAAAGACTCTTAAAACCCTCAAAACAACAAAAAACCAAATATTCCCTTAAATCCTTAAAACCCAAAAATAACCCATAAATCAATATATACAACTAAAAATTATATAAACCATTTGTAAATATAAAAAGGTTAAAAACAATAAAAACCCATAAAACCCCTAAAAAGTAAAAGAATTCTAACAACCCAAAAAAACCATTAAATCCATAAAAAAACTACAAAATATTAAAAACCCTAAAAAACCTCAAAATCCCAAAAAATATAACAAACTCATAGAAATTATAAAAATCATTGTATATCCTTAAAAACATAACTAACATAAAAACCCTATGAAAACCTTAAAAACATAAAAAAACATAAAACCTCTAAAAACATATAAATGTCTAAAAACACTAAAATCTATAAAAAAAACTTAAAATCCCTATAAACCATTAAAATTCATAAAATCACAAAATACTGAAAAATCCCTAAAAACAAAAAAAAACATGAAATCAATGAAAATACTAATGAAATTTATCAAAACCTAAAAACACTTAAAATCACCTAAAAACTTAAAAAACAAGAAAAAATTTAAAATTTCATTCCATAAAAAATGGTGAAATGTATACCGAGACCTAACATCAAATCAAAAAGAGAATATTCAATAAATTAGTGGAGGAATTTATGAAAAATCTTGATTTCAACATCAAAGAAATTCCATAGAAATGAATCAACATTGTTTTTTTATTTTTACGGTTGGTTTCATTAGTATATATTCCCTATTTATTATCCTTTTTCCTTTATTATTTTACCATGATGCTGATTTTTAGCACTTTGAGGCTATCTAACTTGAGGTTTCTGTAAGAAGGTTTTTATAAATTGTTTAAATGAGAGTTTCATCAATTCTATCATTTATTTTTTCTCAAACATGTTCTGAAATTTGTTCAACCATTGAGATTTTATTCTTATATTTTTTGTTATTTGATTCATATGGAATAGTTATAGACTTAGTCTAGTAAATCAGTGCTTAGTTACTTATATATTGAATATTTTTATTATCTAAATATTTTCTATTTTTTATATTGGTTTTTCTAGAATATCAAACTTTTATCACAAGGTTTTGTGACCATTTCAACGTGACAACTCAATATTTATTACTGATCCAATAATTAATTTTATGGAAGATATTCATTTTTGTTCCTATTTTTTCCTCTTGATATTTCTAGTAATTGTTGAGAATGAGTTCTTGTTCTTATTTATTCAGGATTATTTTTTATGTAGTTGAGTTTCAAAATATTTTGTTTTTTAGTATGGTTGGGCTACATTTTTGGACGCTTGGATGTGCTGACATTTGGTGAAAATCATGGACTGTGTTAGAATGGACACTTTTAGCAAGGTGATGGAGTTTCTGCTAGATTTTGTCTTGATTGTTCTTATTTGGGTTTTCCTTATTTTAGCATTGTTATTTTCAGTTAGTTTGATGCTGGTAATAGATCTTTTAACCTTTTGGAAAACATAATACCCCTTCTATGATTTAATAAATTTTTTAGAAGTGTAAATTGGTATTAAAATTCACAATTCATCCCATTTAAAAAAAATAAAAAATACTCAAATCCCTAAAAACCTGAACCTATTAAAAACCCTAAAACCATAAAGACCCTAAAAGAATAAAATTCTTAAAAACCATAAAACTCATAATAACATTAAAAACACCAAACCCCATAAAAACCCCCAAACAAATAATATATATTAAATCACGTTAAACCACTAAAATTTTAATAACTCTAAAAAACCATAAAAACACTAAAAATCCAAAGAAAACCATAAAACTCAAAAAAACCCAAAAAGCACTCCAAATCTCAAAATATAATAAAACCCTTAAAAATACTAAATAGCCCAAAAACCTATAAAAACATTAAAAAACCCTAAAAAATCGAAAAACCCATAGAAATTTTTCAAAATATAAAAACATAGAAGACCCATAAAAAACCTAAAAACTCTAAAACCCTAAAAACCCCTAAAAATCCTAAATCACGCACAATCCTTAGAAAACCTATGATACCATAAAAATACTAAAAAATTCACTAAAAACGACAAAAATGTAAAAAATCATAAAAATATGAAAAACTGTAAGAAAACCCTAATAATTTGAAAACACATAAAACCCCTAAAAATTATAAAATCACAAAAAAACTAGAAATACCTAAAACCCATAAAAACTATAAATCCTAGAAAAAAAATTAAAAACCCCTTAAAACCTAAAAAAACCTAAAAACCCACTTAAAGCTTTTTAAACCCTTTAAACCCATAAACTTTTAAAAAAATCTACAAACCTTAAAAACCCTAAAAACATCAAATAATCTAAAAAAATTCCAAAAAATAATAAAATATAAATAAAAACCCTTAAAATTACTGAAAACTATAAAAAACCCTAAAAACCCTAAAATCCATAAAAATCATAAAAAATACCTAAAAAATAATAAACCTAAAACCTGAGAAAACTGCTAATAATTCTATAAAAACATAAATAAACTTTAAAATACTAAAAAACTAAAAATCCTAGAATCACAAAAAACCATAAAAACTATTTGAAATCCCTAAAACCCCTAAAAACCATATAAATCAAGAAAAATCCTTAAAAATACAAAAAGGTTTTAAAACTCTAAAAAACATGAGAGCCACTATGAAAACCTTAAAAACATAAAAAAAACTTAAAATTCCTAAAAACATAAAAAGGTCAAAAACCTAAATAACCCTAACTAATGCTAAAACCATAAAAACCCACAAAACTACTAAAAATTCCAATAAAAACCTTGAAACCATTAAAGACTCTAAAAACCCATTAAACCACAAAATACCTTAAAAACCCCAAAGAACCATAAAACCCCTAAATGATCAAGAAAACACAAAAACCCCATAAAAATCCTAAAACCCTAAAAAACCCCACAAAATACCTAAAACCTCAAAAAAATATAGATATCCTAAAATGGAGCTAAAACCCCTAAAAATTTAGAAACCCAAAATAACATGAAAACCCCTAACAAAACAATAAAACTAGAAACCCCTTATAACCCAAAAAACCTAACAAAATTCTAAAACCCCATCAATACCAAAAATACATAAAAATTCTCAAAATATCAAAAATCCCTAAAAACCATTAAAATCATAAAATTGACATAAAGTTCCTAAAAACATAAAACCCCTAAAAACCATGAAAAACCTTATGAAAACCAAAAAAACCTAAAAAAAATCTTATAAATAAAATAAAATTGGTAAAAATCCCTAAACTCATAAAACCCCTAACAACCCTATAATCACAAAAGGTAATTTAAAATTCCTAAAACCCATAAAAAAACTAAAAAACCCTAAAAACCTAAAAACGTAAAAAACCCAAAAAAAACCATGAAAACCCCTATAAAAATCTAAATAACCTAAATGCACTTAAAAAAAGTAATAACCTAAATGGATGAAATCCACGAAACACAAAAACCAAAAAAAACTAAAAACACTAAAAACCCTATGAACACCTAAAAACGATATAAAAAATTCAAAAACATTTAAAATTGTAAAACTCAAAAAAAACATAAAACCCCAAAAAAACATCAAACCCTAAAAGTATAGGGAGCTGCTTGTAAAGATATGTGGATGAGGAATATGATATTATGCGTGATTCAAGTGTTGTTATGAATAGATATCTGGTTCGGATTGGAGGTGATGAATCATTGGTGCCTGAGGGAGCACTTGCAGCTTGGTCTACTGGTAATGAGAATGGGTTTGTAAGGGATTATGTGCAGGTTCCCCTATCTGGATGTGATGACAGTGCTGGGATTAAGACAGGGCTAGAAGAAGCTTCCATTTTTTCTCTGGAGGGAGTACATGCTCTGTATATTACTCACGAGAATGATGAGGGATTGAAATTGATTATGATAGCTAGTGATCTTGATATTCATCTGAGTCAGTGGACCTTGTCCTTGATGGTGCATGAGGTATCATTGTATGGTGAGTCTAGTAGTGAGTTTCTGCAAGGGGTCAAGGCTTATATTGGTCATACGCAAGGGGAGGTGGCTGAGCAGGAGAAGGTGACAAAGCAAATTGGAGTGGCTTGTGCTAAGAGTATGGATGGATGCACGCTGATAGGTCAGGGCGATATACTGCCTGGTCATGGAAATTTGGTCTTAGTTGGGGCCTCAACTTGTGGGCCAACCTATGTGGTTCTTCATGACATGGAGTTGTAGGAACGTTCATGTTTCTCTTCGAAGGGTAGTACCCGGGATGTGGATGAGGCTGAGTGGTTGGGTGTGTTGTATACCAAGGATGCTAGATAGATCAACTCCAATATTGTTCAGATCATGAGGGAGAGGGTCACAATTAGGGTTGTAGTTCCTCGAAAAAAGAACAACTCTATTATGGAAAATTCATATTCTCGAAAGCGGAAGTCAGAGAAGGACTACTCAATCCTACCAAGAATAGTGTCTACCAAGTCCTCCTCTATGGGAATCAAGAAAAATGATTCTAGAAAGTATGGGTGGCTTGATAACCCCATGTAGTATTCTAATGAGGAGCAGCAAAGGATATGGGGCATATACATGACTTCTACTACTGATATGGATAGTGCCAGGAAGGCTTCATCTGAGTGGGAGATAGTGGAGTCTGATGTTTCCTCTAGATATGGTGTTGATGGAGACCTCTATGGAGATCCCTATGGAGATGTTTATCCTTATAAAATGTATGTTCTCTTTGGAATGGGTTGTTTGAATCTATCCTTTCTGGTGTGCTTTATGGTTTTGGGTTTTTTTGGTTTGGGGTTATTTAAGGGTTTTTTGGGTGTGGGTTGTTTGACTCCTCCAATCCCTTATCTACTGTGTTTTTTAATAAATTTTGGGGGTCAGGAATAACCTAGACCTACACCAAACATTCCCTAAAAATGATAAAACTATTAAAATAATAAAAAATACATAAAAACATAAAAATCCAATAGTGGTGATGGTTCTTGGCGATGGCTATTTTTCTGCTCTGTGGTTGCGAAGCTGGTTTGGTTGTTGTTTGATGTGAATGTTGGCTTTTGGTTCTACTGAGTGGTGCTTCATTTTGTTCCACCTTTGGGTGTTGTGGAGCTGCTGCTTCGTCCCGAAGAGATGAAGGGGAGATTTTTGAATTTGGTGTTGATGGTTCTATGCTGATGGTGGTGGATCTTCTTGGTGGGAAGGTGCTGGATGCTGGTTTTGTGAGTTTGGATGCTGGTCTTTGGTTGGTTGTGTGCTACTGGTTTCTGGTGAATGTTGGGTGATGGAGCTTCTTATGGAGGAGATTCTTGGTGAGAAGGTGTTGGATGCTGGATCATGTGAGATTGGACGATGTTCGCTTCTTGGTTGTGAGCTTTGGATGCTGTTTTCTGCTTGGATGGGAAGTGATAAAGGGGTGATGGAGTTGTCGACTACTGGAATTGGCTGAGAAGGTGCTGAAGCTTCTGTGAGTTTGGTGTTGTGTCTTTTCTTCTTTTGATTTTTCTTTTTTTGTGGTCTTTGGGTGTGTATTTGTTAAGGGATTTTGGGTGCGGGTTGAATAACCTTGCCCCTCCCTTGTCTGCAGCAACTTCGTGTATTTTTTTCTAATAAATTTTGGTAGTTATCAGGAATAGCCTGGCCCCGAGAAAATATTAAACCCCCTAAATAACCTAAAAACACTAAAAACCCAAAAAATCCAAAATGACCATAAAACCCTAAAAACTGTATAACACCCTAAAACATTAAAAAACATAAATTCCCATAAAACACAAACACAAACACACTAAAAAACCATAAACCATGAAAAATATTTAAAAAACTCTACAACCCCATAAAAACTCTAAACCCTAAAAAACCCTCAAAAAACCCTAAAACCATAAAAACCATAAAACCCCTCAAATTCCAAAAAACCTTAAAAAAATTAAAAAAACCCAAAATCCCGTAAAAACATGAAAGACCCTAAAATCCCTGAAAACCCATAAGAAAACCAATAAAACCTAAAAGCAATTAAAACCAATAAAAACCTAAATTAAATGAAATAAACCATATAAAACATTAAAAACTCTACAACCCCTCAAAATCCCTAAAACCCTAAAAATGATAAAAAAAACCTAAAATTCCCTATGAATACCTAAAACCATGATATAACTTAAAAATAACGACAACCCTAAGAACAAAATTTAAAACCTAAAAATAATTTAAACCCGTAAAAAATAAAAAAATTCTAAAAACCATAAAAGATCCTAAAAGATCCTAAAAACCCCTAAATACCATAAAACCATAAAAACCTTAAATCCCTAAAAACCCCTTAAAACACTAAAAACCATTTGAAACGATAAATATGTTAAAAAACTATAAAAATATTAAAAACCCCAAAAACTAGAAAAATCCTAAAACTAAAAAAGACAATAAATACAATAAAATCCATAAAATCCAAAAAAACACTAAAAACCATAAAACTCCTAAAACCCTCGAAAAATACCTAAAACATATGAAACCCTAAAAAAGAAGAAAACCAATAATAAAATGATAAAAACCTAAAAACCCTCGAAATCCCTAAAAACCCTAAAACCCATAAATATCCTAAAAACCACCTTAAAATAACAAAAAATGAAAAAAAACCTAAAAACCCTTAAGAAAACCTTACAAGGATAAAAAAACATAAAACCCCTTAAATACCTAAAAATTGATAAAACCATAACAAACTCTAAAAATAGTAAAATCCCAGAAGGCCATAAAAAAAATAAAAACCTCACAAAACTCTTCAAACCCACAAAAACCATAAAAACCTAATAAAATATCAAAAAACCATTAAACCCATAATATAGTTAAAAACTCTAAAAACCTTTAAACCAGTAAAAAACTCAATAACCACCTAAAAATCCAAGAACACCTAATAACCAAAAAAGCCCTCAAAATCCATTAAAACCCTAAACCCCATAAAAATCCTCAAAATTAACTAAAAAATAAAATAAACCTAAAACCCAAAAATCCCTATGAAAACCTGAAAAACCTAAAAACATTTAAATCCCCTAAAAAATATAAAAATGCTAAAAATGATAAAAATCCCTAAAAACTATAAAAACCCTAAAAACCTTCAAAATACCTAAAACCCCTAAAAACCCATAATAATCATAAAAATCCATAAAAACATCAAACACCTTAAAAACCCTAAAAAATATATTAAAACCCCAAAAAAAAACATAAAACCCCTAAACTCCCTAAAAATGCTGAAAACCCTAAAAACCACAATGATCCCCAAAAACATTAAAAAACCTTAAAATCCCATAAAAACACTAAGAAATTAAAAATACACTAAAACCTATTTAATACCCAAAAAACATTTAAAATTCAAAAAACCATAAAAACACTAAAAAAACTCCAAAAATTACTAAAAACACAAAAAATCCATACAGAACCTAAAATCCCTAAAAACCATAAAATCCTAAAAATCCCTAAAAATCCATCAAAACATAAAAACCCAAAGAACCTTGAAAACCCCTAGGAAAACATAAAAAACATATAAATTATAAAAAATATTACAAAATATAAAAAATTATGAAAATAATAAAACCCTTAAAAACTCGTAAAAACCCTAAAACACTTCAAAATCTCCAAAAACTATAAAGAACTATAAAAATCCACAAATATCCCTAAAAATCCATAAAATAGAAAAAACCCTTAAAAACATATAAAAACCAAAGAAAATAATAATAACCTAAAAATACTTAAAACCCCAAAAAACCTAACAAATGAAAAAACCCATATAAAATACTAAAAAGACCTTTAAACCCTAAAAAGCTGAAAACCCAATAAAACCTTAAAAATACTAAAAACCCATAAAAATCATAAAAACAAAAAAAATTAAACCCCTTTAGACCATTAAAAACATTAAAAAACTCTAAAAACATTAATAACCCTAAAAACTCAAAAAATAGTTAAAGAAAGAAAAACCCATAAAATCCTAAAACCACCTAAAAACAATCAAAATTCATAAAAACCATAAAAATCCTAAAAACCCCCTGAATTCCCTAAAAATATAGAAAATGTTAAAAACTCTAAAACCCATAAAAAAACCTTAAATATTGAAAACAAATAAAATTAATAATACCCTAATAATACTAAAAAACCTAAAACCCCCAAAATCCCCAAAAAACTCTAAAAATAATAAAAACCTCTAAAAACCTTAAAAACACTAAAACAAAAATAACAAAAACTGAGAACTCTAAAAACATAAAAACCATACGAATATATAAAAATACCTACAAAAACATAAAAACCTAAACAAACCTAAAAAACCTAAAAAAACCCCTAAGATAACATAAAAACCCTAAAAACACTTAGAACCCCTAAAAATTTAAAAAATGCTAAAAACTGTATAAACACTCAAAATCCATAAAAAACATGAAAACCATAAAAATCCTAAAATATCCATAAAAATACCTAAAAATGAAAAAATACACCAAACTCAAAAATAAATAATAAAACCTATAAAACCTAATAATAGTTAAAAAACTAAAAAACAAATAAAAATGAAAAAACTCTAAAACCCATAAAATGTCCATAAAATCCTACAACATTAAAACCCCAAAAAACTGAAAAGCCCTAAAATCCTTAAAATTCCTAAAACCCATAAAAACCATATAACCCCACTAAAAACTCTAAAAAAATTAATCCCAAAAATACATTAAAATCCTAAAAAACCATAAATAACCAAACAAATAAAAAAACCTAAAACCCAAAAAACCCATAAAAACCATAAAACACAAAAGGACATAAAAACCTAAAAAAATCCACAAAATCTATATAACAATAAAAACCATAAAAATTATTTGAAATCCCAAAAAATGAAAAAACCCTAAAACCAACGAAATTAATGAGAAAAACATAAATATATTGATAGAAGTTAAACCCCTAAAATTCATAAAAATTGTTAAAACCATAAAAATTGTAGAAAACTAAAAAAACTCTTAAACTATAAAGAGACAAAAAAATCCTAAAAATCCCTAAAAATATGTTAAAACATAAAAATTATTAAACCCCTAAAAACCCCTAAGAAAACCATAAAAATATAATAACACTTAAAACCTTTAAAAACCTAAAAAATGATAAAAACCATAAGTTCCCTAAAAACCCTAAATTACCTAAAACCCATAAAACCCCTAAAAACCATAAAAACCCTACAAACCCATAAATACCAAAAAGAACCACTAAAAACTAAAAAACACTATAAACTCCAAGTAACATTAAAAACACCTACAAACCCTTAAAACCAATTACAAACCCAAAAAAATAAAAAAAAACCTCTAAAAATCCATTGAAAACATAAAAACCCTAATGACCCTAACAAACATAAACCACTAAAAATCAATAAAAATCCCTAAAATAAAAATATTATAAAAACACTAAAACCATAAAAACCATAATTAATGATTAAAAAGCTAAAAACACTTTAAACCCCTAAAAACCTAAAAAATATAAAAATCATAAAAGTCCTAAAAGTACCAGAAAAGGTCAGTCAAAGGTGAAGCCTCTG
Organism: Viscum album; assembly: GCA_963277665.1. Classification (NCBI taxonomy): domain Eukaryota; kingdom Viridiplantae; phylum Streptophyta; class Magnoliopsida; order Santalales; family Viscaceae; genus Viscum; species Viscum album. The sequence goes on along the minus strand of OY728148.1, from coordinate 405,002,753 downwards.
GCCATTTATTAAGAAAGGAAAAGTATAGTGAACAAACACAACACCCAAGAAAAATGAGTTACAAGTCCTATAAGTCATACCCCTCGCCACACCCATTGTATATGACTTCCCTTGTAGTAGTTGATTCCCATTCAGAGTTGTCATGCTGCTTCAGGACCTTCACATACTTCCATCTGAGATTTAGTTTCTCTAAGGATATCAACTCCTTAGAGGATTTCCTAACAGATGACCTAGTTGACACCAGCTTTGGAAAGTCAGAATAAACCCTCCTCATTCTTATTTTAACTAGGGGAGGTTCCTCATTTCCATATTTTCTCTTCACATCCTTGACAACATCACTAAATGAAGGCTTGGCCAAGCCATAATTTTTTTTTCCACTGTCCGAGACGTCCCCCCATTTTCCAGTAATTACCACCACTTGGAAAGCATCATTCAGGGTCTGGTTTTGCTCATATTTCCCATTAATATTATTCATAGTCAAACATTGTGGGGACTCTACAAAAACATTACCAACATCCTGCTCCTTCCTCAAAACATCTTCTTTAACAAAATGCATGTTGTGGCCTTCCTTCATTTGAGGGAACCCATTCATCTCATCATGACCCAATTCTTGAAATAAATTGCAAGTATCAATTGTAATAAGCAAACCACAATCAGAAGTCAGATGCAACTGAGATTCCTTAGTAGCTGGACAAACTCGGAGTGCATCTTGAGCTTTCTCATCATTTGAGCTCAAAGACATCTTTCCCTCATTCTGCTCAGAATAACCAAATTTTATCAACCCACTATCATCTCATCCTGCATCATACTGATCAGCACAATTTCCCCATGATGAAAAACATCCCATGAAGTAGCAGGCGCTCCCAACTTGACTCCAATTCCAGTACCTGGACCAGCCCATGGATTAGGGATCCTTCCAACAGGGAGTGCATCATGAGATTACCCATCATCTAAGCTTAATGCCAGCTCTGCCTCCTTCTTCTCAGCCTCACCATCTTTTATCTTCCCACTATCACCCCTTCCTGCATCAAACAGATCAACTAGATTTTCACCATGCTGCAATACCTCCCCTGAAGTAGTAGGTTCTCCCAACGTTCCTCCAATTATAGTAACATGACCAGCCTTGTCCTTACTAATCTGATCCAAACCATTATGTAGTGACAGATCTTGCTTCAATATATCAAATACCACAGCAGTAGACGGATTAGGGGAAGCCCGTGCCTGCCATCCCAAAGATGAATCATCCAAACTAACAGCAGTGCCATGGTTGATACATCGGGATGCAAGTTTCCTTGACCAGATACCCCACCAGGACTCTTCATCAAAGTATCCAACCTCATGCTTCTGGCTCCGTGAAGACAGTGACCAGTCAATTGACCCAAACAAAAACACGTCGACCAGTAATCAACCCAATTTTCAAACACAACAGCTTGCCTCCATCGGAACTCCTCACCAACAGTAATCCAAATCTAGTCGACTGCTAGCTTCTTGGAATCTACCTCAACACAAAAATGAGGATTAACTGGATGACTCAGATATGATGTGAAAGAATCCAAGCAGAGGAAACGACCGACTAGATTCTTTATCATCCAAATTATTGAAGGATTTTGAAAAGGTAAGGGATGATGAGGAAGACATACCCAGGTCACTACTAAAGGAGGATCCCGATTCATACAGAGATCAAACGACCATCATAGGAGGAAATATTTTCATCTATTTCATCGTTGGGGAGCTATGGACCAATCATTTATTAAGTCTTCATCCAAAACAAATCGAATCATTAGGTTATGATTATCAATAATCCGTACAACTGCACGTTCCTTCAGATCCCAATCACTGATCACAAAGCTATCAAACTCATCAACGGAGGGTCTTCAATGAGAAAAGCGAACAACTAGGGTAAAATCCAAGAATCTCGATGCCATAGAGAATTTTGATAAAGAAATCGAAAGCTGAGGGACCCCATGATGAAGATCTAGAACTTTCAAGCTTAGAGGAATCAACGAGAAGTATAGAAGATAACTCGGGTTGGAAAATAGTACAAACGACGCCCGCGATGCTGGGGGCAGTGGAGCCAAAACATCTTTCCCCTACCTCCAACAGGAAGGGGGAAATCCTTCATCAAGCATCAACTAGGGTTCATTATCCCTCTTGTTTTGTTTGGGGAAATTCTAGTACCTAATACCATTAAATCCCCTAAAACTCTAAATGATCCTAAAAACATTCAAACCCTTAAAACCATAAAAACACTAAAATACCTTAAAACCCTTAAAATCTAAAAAAACCCTAAAATCCCAAAAAACATATAGAACCCTAAAACCCCTAAAAACCTAAAAACACTAAAAAGCCTAAAATACCCTAAAAACCATAAAAAACCTAATAATTCCCTAAAAAGCCTTAAAAATGGAAAAACACAAAAAACTAACAAAACCCCAAAGAAGACCATAAAAACATAAAAACACATAAAACCCCTAAAAACCATATAAACCACTAAAACACTAAAACCTATAACAACAAAAAAAATAAAACCCAAAAAATCCCTAAAACCATAAAAATACATAAAAATTATTAAAAAATACAAAAAAATCTCTAAAAATCCTAATAAAAACAAAAAATATATGATAACTCCTACGAAAACATTTAAAAACTAAAAACACTTTAACACCCAAAAACCTAAAAAATTCTAAAAACCCAAAAAACAAAAAAATTATCATAAAAACGATAAAACCCATTAAAACATAAAATCCTCAAAAAATCCCCTCAAAATTCAAAAAACCATTTGAATGCATAAAAACATTAAAAAACTCTAAAATACCTTAAAACCCCTAACAAATATAATACCATTAAAAACCAAAAAAAAACTAAAACCCCTAAAATGTGTAAAACCCTAAAACACTCAAAATCTTAAAAACCCTAAAAACATTATAAATCTTTAAAAACCCCTAAAAATCTATAAAACAAAAATAACTAAAAAACCTAAAAACTCTAAGAAAACCTTAAAAACCAAAAAAAACATTAAATCCCTAAAAAAGACTAAACCCCCTAAAATCCCAAAAAAACCCATTAAATCCCAAAAAATCCTAGAAACCCATAAAATCATAAAAAATCCCTAAAATACATAAAAACATAAAAAAACAAAAAAAACCCATGAAAATCCCAGTAAAACAATAAAATTTTAAAACACATAAATCTCTTAAATCCCCTAAAACTCTAATAACTCTAAAAATATTAAAACCTAAAATCCATAAAAACCATAATGAAACTTAAAAACTAGAAAAAACCCAAACAAACCCCTAAAAACACTTTAAACTCAAAAAATCTATTAATCCCATAAAATTTTTAAAAAAATATAAAAATTTATAAAATCCCAAAAATTATCAATAAAAACCCATGAAACTCAAACAAAACCATATGAACCCTAAAAACCCTAAAAACCATAAAACAATAAAAACACCATAAAACTAAAAAAAACTGTAAAAATCATAAAAAATCACTAAAATACCTTATAACCTTAAAAACATAAAACCCAAAAAATTCCCAAATAAAAACATAAAAACCTAAAAACAATTAAAAACCGTAAAAACCTAAAAATAGTAAAATCCCTAAGAAAAAATAATAACTGTAAAACCCCTAAAACCCTTAGAAGCCCAAAAAAATCCAAAAACCCCAAAATATCCTAAAACATCCTCTAAAATATCTAAAAACATAAAAATTCTAAAAACCCTGGAAAACACTAAGAATACCATCATAACATAAAAATACTTAAAAATATTAAAAACCATAAAAAACAATAAAAATCATAGAAACCCACAAAAACCATAAAACCCATTTAAAACCCATAAAAACCCAAAAACAACTAAAAAATAAAAACCCCTAAAACCATAAAAATACTAAAAACACTAAAAATACCCAAAAAAATGTAAGACACCCAAAACATAAAAAATCTAAATAAAACCTAAAACAACTAAAACACCTAAATCCAATAATAAACATAAAAATGATAAAAACTAAAAAACCACTAAAATCCCTCAAAATCCATAAGAACCCCAATAACCATTAAAATACATAACAAAATTAAAAATCCCTAAAAATGTAAAAAACCAAAGAACCCTAAAAAAACAAAGAAATACATAAAAATATAAAATAAATAAATCACCAAGGATATCTAAAAAAACTAAAAAATCCTAAAAAACCCTAATAAGAAACTAAAACCACTAAAAACCCTAAAAACTATAAAATTCACTACCTTAAAAATAATAAAATCCTATAAAAATCAATAAAACCCACTAAGAACATGAAACCATTTAAACCGATAAATATTTTAGATAACTATAAAAACATTTATAACCCAAAAAACTCAAAAAACCCCTAGAAACACCAAAAAACCATAAAGTCCTAAATCCTAAAAAATCCAAAAAAATCCTAAAAATCCTTCAAAAGGCCTAAACATCCCTAAAAATGTAAAATAACTTAAATATACTAAAAAACCAAAAAAATTAAATCCATAAAAACATAAAAATTCATAATAACTAAAAATGGAATAAACCATAAAAACACAAACCTCCAAAAAATACCTAAAAACCATAAAAACCATAAAAGCATTAAAAACATGAAAACCCATAAAATTTTAAAAATCCCTAAAACCATGAAATACCCTTTTAAAAACTTAAATACATCACATTGATGTTCTCTCAGAACATTTTTTTGGTTTAGGAATCACTAATTTTGGGCGGTTTCCATGGGATTTATTCATGGAACTGGAAACATATAATGATTATTTATCAAAAAGGGCCCTGCTTTCCAAAGGTAGGAGTTCATTAAGTTTGAACATACTATACTTAAGAAAATGCATTGGTTGAGAAGATGGGATGTCATACTCATCACACCCTTTTGGGGGGAATTATTTCCTACACAGGGACTCTCTTATAGATTTGAGATATTTTCATTAATCCTTATTAATTCACTAGGTATAACGTAGGTTTAACTTGGAATTTTAAATCAATTATTAGAATTTTTATAATTTAGAATCATCAGTATGTATTCAAGGTTCTTCATTAATGGATACATTCATATGTATCCAAGGTTCCCGATCAATGGTATCCTCTTATATACTATTTAGAGATTATTTTAACCATCATTATGATGATACTTGTTTTTAATCAACTCAGTGGGGCACTCAGAAATTCATCGTCATCTAGGGAGATGAAATATTGTTTTGATGTTGGGATCATACACATAAATGGAATACCTAGGTATCCTTGTAAAAATAATTAGAACCCTCTTAGTTTGGTACCGCCTAATGGGACACATCATACCTTTTAAGGTCTTGTGATAAGGAAATAGCCATATAGTTTAATGTCATATGGGAACTACATCTAAGAGAAATGTGCTTAGTATAGGTTTTGTGTGGGAATTATGTTTAATAAGCCCAAGGAACATGGAAAGAGTATGGGTTTCTGAGTTGGATTAGACACTGTTGGGAATGTGGACCAAGAAGAACATGGTTGATTTGAAGCGTTGGGTTTGAACCTCAGAGAGGCTTCTTAAATATCTCATTTGTATGGGAATAAAAGGCCATGTAGTTAGATGAGTCTCATAAGAGAGTATATTCCTTTTTGAGAAATGAGTTTGGGGTACTTACTAAAAATGATGCCTTGGAGATTTGTAAGATTTAATTTAGGGATTACTACTAACGAGGATTCCCATTTTAGGATGAAATGAGATAGAGCTCGGGCCTTATGAAGGCTTCCTATTCATCCCAGTTAGGGTGGGAATTGGGATTCTTGTACTCAGAGAAGTGAGGTGTTTGTAAAAATTTTGTGATCATGAAAAATATCTAAGACTGCGTGAGTCATACTTGTTGTGGGAAACAATAGTATGTCAAAGATTCAAAAAAGGAACCCACGCTTTTCCTCCTCTACTGGTGGAAGAGGTTGCACCTACGACGATGTCGATGGAAGAGGCTGAGGTGATTGTAGAAGAGGGTGAGGCGATGAGCCTTCCCTTTAATATCTTTACATTGTACAAGGGTCTAATGTAAATAAAAAGTGAAGGTGATGGAATTATAGAATAGAAAGAATCCAACCTCCTACATGAAAGGTTATGGGATTACACCAAGATGGATTCCCAATTGATGATTGGTTAGGGCTTACACATAAGGAGGATGCCCATTTGAGGATTGGTTGGGGAATACTACTATGGAGAATTCCCATTTTAGGATTAGTTGGGACTTACTCCTATGGAGGATTTCCATCTTATATTGGTTGGGTATTAATCCTATGGATGGTGTACATTTTAGGTTTAACCTGAAATAGGAGTCAGGTGATGAGGTTTAAGGAGATTCTAAAGTAGTATATTGACTCAAGGTACTTGAAAAATCCATAAGGAGAGTCGAAAATCATAACATGTGAAATTAACCAAGAGAAGTTAGTTGACTCAAGGAACATGATTGAGTGTGATGGAGTGTCTCAAATCATGGTATTCCAAGGCTAGAATTTGGCTTACATAAAGGGAACAATGGAAAATGGTGTCGACTGGACCTAAAAAGTTCGTGGTGTGGCTCTCTATTTTTAGGGGTTTGGTGACATAAGTAAAGGGAACGACCAAAAGCAATGGGACCAAAAACTAGCACTGATCCTGAGCAAGGGTGTGGGGGTGCAACCTTCACGATATAGACTAGCGATGTCGTCTAGGGTATCTTCCAAGGTGCGTCGCATAGGTGCTCCGTGCAGGTGCTCCACGTAGGTGCTTTTGGTAGGTTCTCTGCATAGTCCCTTGGCGCAGGTCCTTGGTGTAGCTCTATATGTTATAGACCCTAATGGTTCATTGAAACACTTTCCCAAATTAATTCTCTCTCCTCTCATGATTTGGAAAATTATTTGAGGGTTCAAGAGAACCCAGAAAAAGGTGATGTGCAATGGGAGGTTCACGAGTTCTTCCAACTTTTTCACCTCTGAAATATAGAGACAAAGGGTTTTATTTATAGGTAAGAAGGTGAACTATTTTAAGGGAAATTGTCCACATAGGTCCTTCATGTAGGTCCATTTCATAGGTCCTCCGCGTAGGTCCTCCGCATAGGTGAGACAAAACCCTCTGTAAATTTTCCCGTCTTCTGAGTTCAATAACATTTGATCCTTAAGTACTTTTGGGCTCTGTGAAAAGTCAAACCTAATCTCTCAAATGGATCTACACTTCTTTAGATTTTTAATACATCAAGGCTTTTTGGATGAAATTTGTAAATTGAAATCTAATGCATTGATACCTTTTTATCATCGATCTTGGAAATCTAATGCCTACTCTTGGTGAGGGGATCTTTCCACTTATCCCTAATTTTTTAAAATCCTTTTGAGAGATAGTGATTTAGGCTACATACTATTAATTCATGGTGAAACATCTTCATTCATTATTGACATTTTTTGTCCATGTGAGAATCATATCTTAAATTTTGCGGAGATGTGCATAGAAGACATTTCATGGTGTCTACAAATATAAAAACACTTAAAACCCTGAAAAAACAAAAAAAACCACAAAAAACTCCCTCAAATACCATAAAACCCCTAAACCCCCTAAAAACCATTAAAATGCCTTTAAATGTCAAAAACCCTAAAAAACAGAAAAAACCCTATAAACCTCTTAAACTTCATGAAAACCATTAAACATATAATAATCATTAAAAACTCTAAAAAAAGTAAAACCCCTAAAAACACAAAAACCATAAAACCATAAAATCCATAAAAATCCATAAAAACAGTAATAACCCTAAGAACCATCAAAATTCCTCAAAACCCATAAAACCATTAAAATAATAAAAAACCCTAAACCCCCTAAAAACACAAAAACCATACAAACCCTAAGTGAAATTCAAAAACTTAAAACACTTAGAACACCAACAAACCCAAAAACCACTATAACCTCCAAAAACTATAAAAACCTTAAAACCCCCAAAAACATTAAAAACCCATAATCCCCTAAAAATATATAAAAATATTAAAGACCATTTCAAACCCAAAAAATGTTAAAAAATTCTAAAGAACATTAAAACTGCTAAAAAAATAAAAAATACTAAATCCCCAAAAATCATAAAATCCTAAAAACCCCCCAAAACCCTTAAAATCCCTAAAAGCCCAAAAAACATAAGAAAATATAAGAAAACATAACAAATCCTAAAAATGTAATAAAAACAAAAAAACCTAAAAATACATAAAAATTATTAAAATTTTAATTAAACTTAACCCCTTAAAAACCAAAAATCTCTAAGAACTCTAAAACATATAAAAACCCTGAAAACACTAAAAGCCTAGAAACCATAAAAACCCAAAAACCCCTAAATCCATTAAAACCCCAAAAATTGTTAAGAATGGATAAAAAACCCTAAAACCAGAATAACTCAAAAAAATATCCTAAAAACCCAAACAAATCATAAATCCCTAAAAACTATAGAAACCCTAAAACCATGAAATTCACAAAAAACCATAAAAACATAAAATCTTTAAAATCCTTAAAAATAAATAGAAATAAAAAACCACTAAAAACCATGAAAACCCAAAATAAAGCCTTAAAAAATAAAAAAACCTGAGAAACCTAAAAAATGCTAAAAACCTTAAAAAATCCTAAAATACCTAAAAACAATAAAATATCTCAAAATACATAAAAACCCTAAAAACTATAAAAATCCTAAAATCAATAGAAATATATAAAAATATAAAAACCCATTGAATCCTAAATAACCCTGAGAAAAACATAAAAATATTATAACATTTTAAATCACTAAAAAACCAAAAAAAGGATAAAAATAAAAACAAACAATAAAAAATGCCGTATAACCCCGGAAACCCATAAAAACCATTAAATGCCCTAAAACTTTTAAAAAAAATAAAAAACCAAAAAACCCACCAAAACATTAAAAATACTTTAAATTCCTGATATTTTTTAAAATCATTGAAAATCATTTAAACCCCTAAAAGCTAAAAATACCTCATATAAACATAAAACCCCATTAAAACTCTAAAAACCCTAAAACCCTAAAAATCATAAAAAATTATAAAAACCATAAAATACTAAAAAATATCTAAAATCCTTAAAACCCTAAAAAATCATAAATAACTAGAAAACCCTAAGAAAACATTAAAAAATGAAAACCACTTAAAATCCCTAAAAACATAAAAAATGATAACAAAACCTTAAAAACATAAAACCCTTAATATGCATAAAAATCATAAAACCTGCTAAAAAAATAAAGCCCAAAAAACTCATAAAAACATTAAAAATGTATATAAAGACCATAAAAACACTAAAAAATCAAAAAAAAACCATAAATCCCATAAAACCATAAAAACTCTAAAAACCATAAAACCCTAAAAACACTAAACCCATAGAAATACAAAAAATATGCATAAAATTCTTAATAATATAAAAATACTTGAAACCCTATAAAATGTTAATAAAACCATAAAATATAAAATACACTAAAAACCCTAAAAAATTCTAAAACCTCAAAAACCCCTAAAATACCCTGAAATACCTTGAAATCCCTATAAACACTAAAATCCAGAAAAACCTAAAAAGGCACTAAAAATAAATGTAATGTGAAAAAAATAATAACCTTTCACAATACCTTATAAACCTAATAACAAAAAAAACCCCTAAAAGGCATAAAAATGATAAAAATACTAAAAAACCAAAAAAAAAACCCTAAAAGACCGTAACAGCCCTAAAACCCCTGAAAAATAAAAAAAACATAAAAACACATAAAAATACTAAACACTATAAAAACTATTCAAAACCATAAAAATGATAAAAAATAAAAAAAATAAAACCATGAAAACTCAAAAATACCCTAAAACCCAAAAAAACCATAAAAAACCAAAAATATCTAAAATACCGTCAAAATCCCTAAAAGACTAAAAACCATAATACATTAAAATTTTTAAAAACCCTAAATACCTTTGAAATGATGAGAAAATATTAAAAACCTGCAAACACTTAAAAACCCTAAAAACCTAAAAAATGCTAAAAACCATAAAACCCCTAAGAATCCCAAAAATCCTAAAAATCACTAATAATTACTAAAAATGAAAAATCCCCTAAAACCCAGAAAACCATCAGAAATATTTAAATACATAAAAAACATGTAAAACCCATAAAAACTAAAAAAATTTTAAAACCACAAAAAACCCTAAAGGACCCTAAAAACCATAAAACCCCCTTAAATTCTTAAAACCCCAAAGTCCCCATAAAAATACTTAAAATCCCCTAAAAACTAAAAAAATCCTTTACACCCCAAAAGATGTTAGAAGACTGTAAAAAACGTCTGAACACAAATTAATAAAAAAACCAACAAAACCATAAAAAAAAATTCATAAAAGCCAAAATACCCTAAAACCCTCAAAATCCCTAAAATTTTTAAAAACCCATCAAAATAATTATAAATCAATTCAAATCACTAAAAAATAAAAAAAATAAAAACTCTAAAATTACCTAAGAAGCCCTTAAAAACATAAATTCTTAATACTTCTAAAAAACATAAAAACCCTAAAACCATTAAAATCTCTAAAAACAAAAAAACCCATAAAATATCAAAAATATATATAAAAATCCATAAAAACAAAAAACCCCTAAAAACATTGAAAAACCCTATGAAAACATTAAAAAAAGGAAAAAAATATAAACCCACTAAAAATGCTAAAAGTCCTACAAACACAAAAATGACTCTAAGAATAGTAAAAACCCATAATATTATAAAAACCCATAAATACTATTAAAACAAATAAATCCCCATAAAACCCTAAAAACACTAAAAAACTATATACACCCATTAAACCCCAAAAAACCTTAAAAAACTCTAAAAAAATAAAAAATATAAAAAACTCAACAAAAACACTGAATCCTAAAAAAAACCCTAAAACCCATTAACAATCAGAAAACCCTAAATTTCCTTAAAACCCCCAAAAAACGAAAAAAAACTTATAAAACACTAAAACCCATAAATGACCCTAATAACCCAAATAACAACTAAAACCCATCAGAATCCATAAAACCAATAAAAACCCTAAGGACCCACTAAAAACTCTGAAAACCATTTACTCCCAAAAAATGATAAGAATATCTAAAAACCCTAAAAAAATCAGAACACAAAAATACACTAACCTTGAAAAACGATATAAAAACATAAATTTCCAAAGAAAATATAAAAACCCAAAATTTTCCTAAAAATCCTAAAACCCATAAAAATCCCATAAATTCCCTGAAAATCCCAAAATATGTAAAAACCCAATAACACCCAAAAAATCCATAACAAATACTTAAAACCCTAAAAAATTAAAACCCCTAAAAACCTAAAAATTGATAAAAGCCGTAAAATACCTAAATACCTATAAAAACTGAAAACCCTCAAAATCCCTAAAAATACTAAAACCCATAAACATCCTAATAAATTCCTAAAAATATCTAAAAACATAAAAAAACTCTACACACCATGAAAAGCTCATAGAAAACCAAAAAATCCAAAAATCAGCTACAACACCTAAAAACCATAAACCCCTAAAAACTGTAAACACTAATTTTTTCTGAAAAACCCTAAAAAACTAAAAAATCAAAAAAAAACTTTAAACCCAAAAAAAATTAAAAAAAACTAAAAAATCATATAATTCTAAAAAATAAATAATGTACCATGAAAACAAAAAACCCCATAAAAACTCGAAAACCACTGAAGACCCTCAAAATCCCTAAAACCCAAAAATATAAAATATCATAAAGCCTTGAATATCCCTAAAATGTAAAAACCATAAAACCCTAAAAAACAATAGGAAAACCTTAAAAACATAAAAAATTCAAACTCCTAAAAACTTAAAAAACGGTAAAACCTATAAAATCCATAAAAACACCAAAAATATCTAGAAATTCATAATAATAATAAAATCCATAAAAATATTTAAAAACCTAAAACCCCATAAAAATCCTAAATTCCCATTAAAAACTATAAAAACCGTTTAAAGTTTTAAAATTTTTAAAAAACTCAAAATAACATTAAAACCCCTAAAAACCAAAAACATTCCAAAAAAATCCAAAAAAAACAATTAAATTCATGATTCCATAAACACAAAAAAACACTATAAAACAATAAATATCCTAAAAATACACAAAACCCTATAGAATAAAAGCCAATAAAAACCAGAAAACCCCCATAGAAACCCTATAAACAAAAGAGCCAATAAAAACCTGAAAACCCCCATAGAAACCCTAAAAACATAAAAACACTTAAAACACGTAAAAATATAAAAAACAAAGAAACCATACAACCCTAAAAACCTAAGGACCCCAAAAAAACATAAAATCCTAAAAAACCAAAAAACTACCCAATAACATAATCCCCATTAAAATCTCTATGAAAAACATACATACTTAAAAACACCTAAAACCCCTAAATCATAAAATATTCTAAAAAATCATAAAAGAATCCAAAAACACTAAAACCCATAAAAACACTATAAACCCATAAAAACCATAAAACTCACTAAAAACTATAAAAACCATCTAATTCCCTAAAAATATTTAAATAATATAAAAATCCATAAAACCTTAAAAACTCAAAAAAACCCTAAAAACCCTAAAAACAGTAAAAACCAAAATACCGAAAACACCATCAAAAACCATAAACAAACCTAAATACCATAAAATAAAAATTAATCCATAAAATTGTAAAAAAAACATAAAAACCTTGAAAACCCTTAAGAAAATCGTAAAAACAAAAAAACACTTCAAACCCCTAAAATCAAAAAAATGATGAAAACACCAAAAAACCTAAAAAACCTTAAACCCAGATAAACCTAAAAACTCATAAAAAACATCAACAATCAATAAAAATGAAAAAACCAATAAAACTCTGAAAACCCCTAAGAAAACATTAAATTCAAAAAACACATGAAACCAAAAAAAAATAAAAACACTAAAAAACCCCAAAACCCTAAAAGATTCTAAAAGTCCCAAAAATCATTAAAACCCCAAAAAAACCGTCAATATTCCTAAAACCCCATAAAACCATTAAAAACTATAAAAAACTTTGAAAATACAAAATAATAAAAATGAAATATAAAATCCCAAAAACAATAATATTCATAAAACCCTAAAAAACCTTATAAACACTAAAAAATCCCTAAAACTCGTAAAAATCAATTAAAATTCTAAAAAATCCCAAAATCACTAAAAACCCTAAAAAGTCCCCCAAAACCATAAAAAACAAAAATAATTAATACCCTAAGTAAAAATAAAAACCCATTAAAACCCTAAAAAGTCCCCCAAAACCATAAAAACACATAAAAACCACAAAACCATTGATTACATCAAACACCCTAATTCCAATAAAATCATTCAAAACAACTAATTACACTAAAAAACCTTTGAAACTCGAATAATGTAAAAAAAAACTAAAACTCTACATAACACTAAAACACTCGAACAACACTGAAATCTTAAAAAACAATAAAATCCCAAAAAACCCTAAAAATATAAAAATCCCTAAAATCCACTAAAAAACAAAAAAAAATAAAATAAATCCCTAAATTCCATAAAAATGTAAACAACCATAAAAAATATGAAAACATATATAAAAACCATAAAAACATAAAAACACTAAAACCCGATAATAAACTTAAAAAATGATAAAACTCTTAAAAATCCAAAAAACCAAAAAAACCATCAAACCCGTCAAAATCCATAAAAACCCTAAAAAATCTTAAAAATCCCTAAAAATCCCTAAAACCCACAAAAAACATAAAAAATATGAAAACCCATAAAAATTCTAAAAATAACTAAAAAAAATTAGAAACCCTTTAAACCAATGAAAACATTTAAAAACTCTAAAAACATTAAAAAAAATAAAACTCAAAAAAATTCCCAATCCCCTAAAACAATATAAAAAAATAAAACTTTATAAAATATCTAAAATTTTATAGAACCCCTAAAAACCATAAAGACCAAAATACCCAAAAGAACCACTAAAAATCCTAAAAACTCGAAGAAGCATTAATCACTGAAAAAACCCTAAGAAAAAATTTAAAACCTAAAATGTATTAAAACCCTTAAAAACATAAAAATTGTTAGAAACCCTAAAAACATAAAAACCCTAAAAACACTAAAACACTCAAAATCCCTAAAACCCCAAAAAACCTACACAATACCTAAAATAATTAAAACATAAAGAACCCTAAAAATAATGAAAAAGGGGAAGAAAAATTTAGAAACCTAAAAACTATTTACACCCATAAAAACCTTTCAAAACTAAAAAACGTAAAAAAAAACTAAAACACGTAACCCCCTCCCCCCTAAAACCCATAAAAACCCAATGAAACTATTAAAACACATCAAAAAAACCATACAACCCACTAAAAACTCTAAAAACATTTAAAACAACTAAAAACATTAAAACTATAAAAACTCTTAAAACCAATAATAAACTCAAAAAAAAACTATAAACCCAAAAAATATAAAAACCCTAGAACTGTTCAAAATCAAATAAAACCCTTAAATATTATAAAAATATTAAAAATTCCCCCAAAATCCCCAAAATCATAAAAAACTAAAAACTCTAAAAATGATGAAATAATCCATAATAACATTAAAATAGTTAAGCCACTAAAAATCAAAAAATAATAAAAACATTAAATTTTTAAAAACTGTAAAAAGTCTAAAAACAAAAAAAAAATCACAAAATTACTTATAAATCCCTAAGAATGTCAACAATCCTGAAACCCTAAAAACTGCATAGAAAACTATAAAATCCTAAAAACAATTCAAATCCAAAAAAACACAAAATTTTAAAAACCCAAAAAGGACCCTAAAACCTCTAAAACCACTAAAACCGTAAAACACCTAAAAACCTTTAAGAACCCAAAATCCACATAAAAACCCAATAAAACCATAAAAAATGCTAAAAACATTAAAAATAATATCAACCACTAAAAATGATAAAGAAAACTCAAAAAACCTTTAAAAATTATCAAACTAAAAAAAACATATATAAACAAAAGAAACCATAAAAACCCTAAATACACTAATACACTCAAAATCCTTAAAACCCCTAAAAACCATAAAACCCTAAAAGCCCCTAAAATACCAAAAAATGTGAAACAACCTAAATACACTAAAAAACCCAAAAACCATAATGAACTAAAAATAATTTAGACCCTGATGATCCTTACAAACTCAAAATCCCCAAAAAACACTGAAACCCATCCAAATCCCAAAAAACCCTTAGATATCATTAATTTCCTAATAATCTCTAATAATCCCTAATAATCCCTAAATATATAAAAAATCACTAAAACCCATATCAAAACCTTAAAAATACTAAAAACACATAGAACCCCAAAAAACATAAAAAACGGTAAATCCCCAAAAACATAAAAGACCCTAAAAACCCATAAAAATAATAAAATAAAAAAACCATACAAAACACTAAAAACCCGTAAAATCCTAAAAACCCACTAATAAATATAAAATCCCTTGAAACCCCAAGAAACTATAAAAACACTAAAAACCCTTCAAACTTATAAAAAACTATAAAAACTAAAAAAACATAAATCTCAAAAAAATCAATAGAATCCTATAAACCATAAATTTCTAAAAAACATAATAAGTATAAAAAATCCCCCAAAATCCATAATATGTAAAAAACAAAAAAAAACAAAAAAACAACTAAGAAAACATTAAAAACCTATAAACTCTTAAAACCCAAAAAAATAAAAATACTAAGATACCTAAAAAACCGTAAAACCCAAAAAAAATTAAAATCCTTTTAAATTACAAAAATCCCTAAAAATCACAAAAAAATTAAGATTCCCTTGAAATCCATAAAACGTTAAAAACCATGAAAACTCTGAAAAAAATAATAAATCCATAAAAAACAAAAAAAAACACTAAAAAACTAAAAAAACAAAAAACCATAAAAAACCTAGAAAGGCCTTAAATAGGATAAAAACCACAAACCCCTGAAAACCATAAAAACCCTAAAACCCCAAAAAACCCTAAAACCCACTAATAACACTCAAAACAAATTAAACCCCTATAAAAATTAATAAAGTTAAAAACCCTTCAATACTATAAAAAATCCAAAAAAACCCAACAATCCCGAAAAAACCATAAAACCCCTAAAACCTTAAAAAACCATAAAAGGCTAAAAACCTAAAACCACCAAAAACCCTAAAAAACAATCCTAAAATCCCTCAAAATATTTAAAACCCCTATAATGAAGTAGATATCCTAAAAAACACAAAAAAATTCTTAAAAACACAAAAACCAAAAGAAACTGAAAATGCCTACAATAACCATACAAATACAAAAACCCTAAAACCCCTAAAAACCTAAAAAACTAAAAACTATTAAATCTTAAAAAAGTAACTAAATACAGATAAAAACCATTCAATATACTTAAAGATATAAAAAACCTTCAATCCCCTAAAAATGATAGAAAAATTTAAAAACTATAAAACCCAAAAAAAAATAACCATAAAAACCAAAAAAAAAATATATAGAATCCCTAAAACCCAAAAGACACTCAAAATACCTAAATATCATAAAATCTATAAAAATAATTGAAAATCACAAAAACTAACTAAAAAAAACACTAAAAACATTGAAAACCCCTAAGAAAACTGTAAAAACCTAAAAACATTTAAAACCGATAAAGTCATAACGATTCTAAAAACCCTAATAACCCTATAACTATAAAAAACGTAAAAATCCCTAAACACTATAAAAATCCTAATAAAATACTAAAATTACCTAAAATGTTAAAAAAACATAAATACCTAAAAAACGCCTAAGAAATAAATTAAAACCAAAAAATACTTAAAACCCCTAAAAAAGAAAAAAAAACTCAAAAATCCTTAACAAGCCCTTAAGGCCATAAAACCCATAAATATTAAAAAAACCATAAAAACATATATATTACCTAATAGAAATAAAATATAAAAATCCATTAAGCAACAAAAAATGTTAAATATACTAAAAAACCATAAACCCCCTAAAAATTTAAAACAATCCCCCTAAACCCCAAAAAACCACAAAAAAAATTAAAAACACAAAAATCCCTTGAAACCCCACTAAATTCCAAAAAACCCTAAAAAGTAAAAAAAAATCTTTAAAACCCATAAAATACCAAAAAAACAAAAACATATCCGAGAAACCTTAAAACCCATTATAAAACCATAAAAAATAGAAAATTAAAACCCATAATAACCTAAAAAATCCTAAAAACCCTAAAAACCCTAAAACCCATAATAACCCTAAGAACCCTAAAATCCTGGAAAAACTAAAAACACATGAAAATAATAAGGACTAATAAAATATATAAAAACCTTTTAAACCAAAAAAACATAAAAAAACACTAAAAATCTTTAAGACCTAAAAAAACTCGAAAAACCCCTTAAACCTCAAACACCTAATAAAAACCCTAAAATATATAAAAATCCTAAAACCCTCAAAATAAATAAAAAGAATAATTACCATTAAATTCCTAAAAAACACTAATTATCCATAAAAAATAAAAATAAAACAAAAAAACCCTAAAAATCCATCAAACCTTATAAGAAAACTTTAAAACCTAAAGAACTTAAAACCCCTAAAAACCTAACAAATGTTAAAAATGATAAAAAATCATAACATAAAAAAAACCATAAAACCCTTAAAATTCACAAAAACTATAAAAATCCATAAAAATCTTTAAAAAATCCCCAAAGTGTCTAAAAATATAAAAAACCTATAAACTCGAAATTACCCAAATAAATCATTAAAAACTTAAAAACACTTAAATCCCATAAAAATAATAAAAATGATAAAACACTTAAAATACTATAAAAATCATAAAACTCTATAAAACCATAATCGTTATAAAACCATAAAACCCATAAAGACCCTAAAATGACTAAAAATTATAAAAATCTTAAAAAAAGTTAAAAACCATTAAAACCCTAAAAAATAAAAAAAAACCCAAAGAACCAAAAAACCCAAAAAACCACTAAAAATTAACAAACCATCAAAATTACTAAAAACCCTAAAAAATAGTAAAAACCTCAAAACACTAAAAAATAAAAAAATTCCTAAAACCCCTAAAAATTCTAAGCAAATAAGAAAAACCATAACAAAATTAAAACCGCTAAAAATCCATAACAAACCCTAAAAACCTATAAATACCTAAAACCCATGAAACACTAAAACCCACAAGAAACTCTAAAAACACTTTAAACCAATTAAAAAATTAGAAAAATCTAAAAACACATAAATACCCTAAAAAACCCTAAACCCCAAAAAACCATAAACCCCTAAAAACCCTAAAAACCTCAAATCCATAAAAATCCTAAAAAATCTAAAATTCATTAAAAATCCCGAAAAAATGTCAACCCTTAAAATCCCTAAAAACCCAAAATAAAACCATAAAAACATAAAAACACTTAAACTCTATAAAACCCTTAGAAATGATAAAATCCATAAATCCCTCAATACACTAAAACACCCTAAAACCCTCAAAATCCTTCAAAACCATAAAAATCATTAAAAAGAACTAAAATCCATAAAACATCTAAAAACATGAAACCCTATAAGAAAACCTTAAACCCATAAAATCACTTAATACCCTTAAAACCCCTAAAACACTACCCCCCCCCCCCAAATCCCTAAAACCCTTAAAAACAAAAAAAAAACTCTAAAACCCATAAATACTAATAAAACTATAAACTCAAAAAACCCACTAAACCCCAATGATTGTTAAAATACCTCAAAGAAAATTAAAAACCCTATAAAAATCAGAAAACCATTAAACCCCTAAAGCACTTATAAATTCCTAAAAACCCTAAAAATCCTTAAAAACTCAAAAAATCGATTAAAATCACAAAAAATCCAAAAACCCCGAAAAAAATTAAATAAAAAAACCAAATAACACCTAAAAAACATGAAGAAAATTAAAACCCCTCTAACCCCTAAAAAACCCTTAAACCCAACTAAGAATTCTAAAAACTTATAAATGATTTAAAATTTAAAATAAAATAAAAAATCTAAAAACCCCAAAAAACAAAAAAACCATAAAAACCCTAAAAAAAACATCAAAATCCCTAAAAACCCTAAAAGCAATAAAAATCCATAAAAATACCTAAAACATAAAAAATATATAAAACCAAGAAAAACCTTAAAAACCCATAAAAACATAAAAACATAAAAACACTTAAAACACCAAAAAATCGAAAACACACAAAAACCCTAAACAACACTGAAACTCTAAAGAGCCTCAAAATACTAAAAAAACTTTAAAACCATAAATAATCAAAATAAAATCCCTAAAACCACTAAAATTTTAAAAACCCCAAAAAACACCAACAAAAAACTATAAAACCTAAAAACAATTAAAATACCATAAAATTATAAAAACCCCTAAAACCCTAAAACCCTAAAAACATTAAGAATCCCTAAAAACATTAAAAACCATAATAATCCAAAAAAAATCATTAAAAAGCTGAAAATACCATAGAAACAAAAAAGTGATGAAAAACTCAAGTAAACCAGAAAACCCTAAAAAAATTAAAACTTGTGAAAACCTAAAAGGCTGAAAATCCTAAAAATTTAAAAACCCAAAAAACACTAAAACCCTAAAACCCCTAAAATCCAAAAAAATCATAAAATCATATAAAAAACATAAAAACCACTAAAAAATCTAGAAACCCATTTAGACCCCTAAATATTTAAAAAAATATATTATATTTAAAAAACCCTAAACCCAAAAAAACAGCAAAAATCTATAAAAACTCTAAAACCCATAAAAATCTAAAAAAACTAAAAAAATTAAAAAAATATAAAACACTCTAAAAACCCTGAAAACCCATAATAAATCCTTAAAAACATAAGATTTATGAAAACCCCAAAGAACCTTAAAAATGATAAAAATCCTAAAACACATATAAACCCAAAAACACAGAACACCCCTAAATACCATAAAAACTAAATAAATACTAAACAAATACTTATAAATCACAAAAAAAACTATAAAACAATGAAAACCAAAAAAACACTAAGAAAACCATAAAAACATAAAAACACTTAAAAACAATAAAAATACAAAATAGATAAAAACCCAAGAAAACCCTTTAAAAACTAAAAACCTAAAAAACCCTTAAAAAGATAAAAACACCAAAAACCATTATAACCATAAAAACTCATAAAATTTCTAAAAAACCACTAAAAATTCTAGAAACCATTCAAACCGCTAAAAGTGTTAAAAGACCTTAAAACCCTAAAAACCCAAAAAACCAATAATAAAACTAAAAACCCTAAAACCCATCAAAATCCCCAAAATGCTACAAATTAAAAAGAAATACTAAAAATACATAAAAATAAATAAGAAAATAAAAAACCCTAAAAACCGTAAGAAACCCTCATAAATCCATAAAAATATTAAAAAACATTAAACCTCTAGATAATTTTAAAAACACTAAAACCCATGAAAATACTTAAAAGAGCTAAAAATCAATAAAACACATGAAATCAAAAAAAAACCTTGAAAATGCCTAAAAACGATATGAACATAAAAATGAATAAAACCATTAAAAACCCAAAAAATTATAATACTCTTAAAAGGACATAAGAAACATAAACCCCCCCTAAAAAACATAAACCCCAAAAAACATTAAATACCCAATAACACCATAAAATCCTAAACACCACTAAAAACTATAAAAAACCTTTAAAACCCTAAAAAATTTCAAAAATATATAAAAAACATAAAACCCATAAAATCTCAAAACCCCTTAAAAACACAATAATTTTTAAAAACTATAAAACCCATAAAATATATCAAATTCCATAAAACCAAAAAAAACCTAAAAAATCCCTATAAATCTCAAAAAACAGAAAAACCTTTTAAAAACATGACAACCCTTCTGAGAACCATAAGAAAGAAAAAAAATATTAATCCCGTAGAAACTGTAAAAAATGAAGAAAAACCCCAAAAAACCCAAAAAAAACATAAAACACTAAAGACCATAAAAACCTCTAAAAACCAAAAAACCACTAAAATCCCATGAAAACACTAAAAAATCACTAAAAACTCTTAAACCGATTTATACTAAAAAAAATTAAAATTTTATAAAATTATAATAATCCTAAACAATAAAAAACCCCTAAAAATATAAAAACCCGTAAAACCCTAAAATTTATTAAAACCCCTAAAAATCCTAAAAATCCTGAAAATCTTTATAACCCATAAATATCGTAAAAAATTCCAAAAAAATCCATTAAAACATAAAACCCTAAAACCCAGAAAACTACCCCCAATAAAACCTTAAAAACCTAAAAATAGTTAAAACCCATAAAAAAATAAAACCCTTAAAAATCCTAAAAATCCTTAAAACCCTCAAAATTCCTAAAAACCTTAAAACATATTAAAAATCCTAAAAAATTGCTAATAATCTTTAAAAATGGAAAAATCCCTAAATAAAACATGGGTAAAAAAATAAAAACATACAACACATAAAACACCTAAAAATCCTAAAATATGCTAAAAACCTAAAAAACCTTAAAATCCATTAAAAACCATAAAACCTCTCAAAATCCTTAAAACCCCTAAAATAGGAAAAAGGTCCTAAAAATCATAAAACTCCTCAAAATCCTTAAAAACTATTAAAAGTCGTAAAATTACTAAAAAATCTCTAAAAATCAATAGAAATGTAAAAAACCATAATATCATATAAAACATAAGAAAACAATAAAAAATAAATAACACATAAAACCCCTAGAAAACATAAAATGGCCAAATCCCTAAAAATCCTAAGAACTAAAAAAGAGAAAAACCAATCAATGTCTATAAAACCCTAAAAACCATAAAAATCCAAAAGGCCCTAAAAATCCCTAAAACATAAAAAATCTCAAACACTAAAAAATGGTATGAAAACCTTAAAAACCAAAAATATCTAAAAATATTAAACTTCTAATAACTTTTAAAGACCCTAAAAACCCTAAAGTCCCACAAAAATCATAAAACTCTATATAAATCCTATGGAATACTAAAACCCCATAAAAACCCCTAAAACCAACGAAAAACTCTAAAAACCCATTAAAACTCTTAATGTGTTAATTACTCTAGAACCTTATTAACCTTAAAACCCCAAAAGACACCAAAATCTGTAAAACCCCTAAAATTCAAAACTATCGTAAAAAATTCCTACAAACACCAACAAACATAAAATCCATAAATCCCCTAATAATTCATACGAAAACACTGGAAACCTAAAAAAACCAAAACCCCTTAAAAACCTAAAAATTATAACAACACTAAAAATAGTTAAAAACCCTAAAAACCTAAGAAAAAAATTATAAAAACCATGAAAACCTAAATCCCCACAAAAACTCTCAAAAAATAAAAATAACATCTAAAACCCCTTTAAACCCTTAAAATCATTAAAAAATTTAACAAACAAAAAAACTACAAAACTTAAGAAAACCCAAAAAACCAGAAAAAACATAAAAACCCTAAACAACCCTAAACCCCCCCCCCCAAAATCCCTAAAACCCAAGAAACCACAACAAAACCCCCAAAATTCTATAATAACATAAAAACCCTAAAAACCATAAGAAATATTTGGAAACCTAAAAATGCTTAAAAATCCTAAAAAGATAAAGAAAATATAAAAAAACAAAAAAAAACCTAAAAACCCACAAAGTCCCTAAAAACCCTAAAACCCATAAAAATACTATAAAATCCAAAAAATCCGTAAAAAGGAAAAGGCCTAAAAATATTAAAAAACCATAAGAAAACAATAAATACCAAAAATACTTACAACTTACAAAATCTAAGGACCCTAAATACACTAAAAGACACTAAAACCCGTTAAAACCCATAAAATCCCCAAATACATGAAAAATCCAAAAAAAACCCATAAACACACCAAAACAATTAAAAAACTAAAAACCCATTAAACCCCTAAAAATGTTTAAAACACAAAAAACCATAAAATCGTAAGACTAGAAAAACTAATATAAACCCCATAAAACCATAAAAACCCTAGAGACCCAAAAAACGCGACAATCCCTTTAAATCCCTAAAACCAGAAAAATAAATAAATATCCGTAAAATTCCATAAAAATCTGCAAAAACATTAAAAAACCTAAATAGCCAGAAAAACCCCTAAGAAAACCATAAAAACCAAAAAATAATTAAACTCCTAAAAAACCCAAAAACAATAAATACCTTAAAAAACCTAAAATCCCTAAAAATGATAAAAACCAATAAAGATTTTCAAATACCTGAAAACCCCATAAATCACATTATAAACATTAAAAAAAATTATAACCCTAAAAATGTAAAAAAATCTCCAATAAAATTAAAAACCATAAAAAACCAAAAAATAAAAAAAACCCAAAAAAAATCCCTAAAACTACTCAAAATCCCAAAAAACTAAACACAAAAAAAAATACAAAAATCCCTAAAAATTCCTAAAAACATAAAAACTGTAAAAGCACAAAAACCGCAAATAAAACCTCAAAAACATAAAATAAAATAAAACCCCTAAAATACCTAAAAACCATAGAACCCCTAAAAACCCAAATCACCCTAAACCCCTAAAAATATGGAAATACCATAAAAACCCATAATAACCTTAAAAACCATAAAAAACAAAACAAGATAAAAACCCACAGAAAAACAATAAACCTTTAAAACCCCTAAAATTTTAAAAACTATAAAAATACTTAAAATGCTAAAAAAGTCAAAATACCCTAAAAACTAAGAAACCCAAAACCCCTAAAAACTAAAAACTCCACTGATTTCCCTAAAAACAAGAAAAACCCATAAAAATCCTAAATAATACGTAAAATTACCAAAAACATAAAAAACAATTAAAAATTGAAAGCCCCTAAGAAAACCATAAATACCTAATAAACATAAAACCCATAAAAACCTAAAAATGTGTAATAACCCTAAAAACCAAAAAACATGAAAACCCTAAAAATATATAAAAACCCTAAAAATAGTAAAAAATCATAAAAAAGATCAAAAAAATCATAAAAACCTAAATACCTCAAATATCCCCAAAACCCTAAATCAATCCATAAATATATAATAATTCTTTGATACCCCTTAACCATAAAAACCCATAAAATAGATCTAAAAACCCTCAAAACCCATAAAAAAGATAAAAACCCATAAAAACAGTGAAAAATAATTAAAACCCTCAAAGCCACCACATAATCTAAAACCCCTTAAAACCCCTAAAAAATTTAAAACTCTACGAAACCTTAGAAATACTAAAAAGTAAAAAAAAACCTAAAAATTCAAAAAAACCATAAAAATCCAAAAACCCAACATAATCCCTAAAAACCCAAAAAACCCTAAAAATTATAAAAACACCTAAAATACCTAAAAACGTAAAAAACATAAAACTTTAAAAACCCTAAGAAATCATTAAAATCATAAAAATAATTAAAAACCATAAAAACCAACAAAAAATCTAAAAACCCTATAAACATTGAAAAACCTCAAAATCACTAAAACCCCTAAAAACCCATAAAATTCCATAAAAATAAAAAAATCCCTAAAAATTATTAAAAACATAAAAACCCTAAAAATATAGAAAACCTTAAAAACATAAAACAAATAAAACCCATAAAATACTAAAATACGCTAGAACCCCTAAAATACTATAAAAACCCTAAAACAATTTATACCCCTAAAAACCATTAAACCCCTAAAAATCACAAAACACTAAAAAACTGCTAAAAACTCTAAAAACAATTTAATATCCCCTAATAACATTAAAAAATCTAAAATAAATTAAATAACATAAAATCTAATATAACCCAAAAAACCAAAAAAAATCGTAAAATCCCTAAAAATTCCTAAAATACTCAAATTTCCTACAAACCCTAAAAACTCTAGAAACCATAAAACCAAATAAAATCCAAAAAACCACTAAAAACATTATAAACCCCAAAAATTTCAAAAAAACCTTAAAAATAACTAAAAAATGAAAAAACCATTTAAATCTGTAAAAATGATAAAAACTATCAAACACTATAAAACACTATAAAACTCAAAAAAACCTTAAAACCCCATAAAAACTATAAAAACACTAGAATCCTAAAAAACCGTCAAAATATATAAAACATAAAAATTCCATGAAAATTTTAAAAATAATTAAAAATACCTAAAATCATATAAAAACATTGAAAATACAATGAAATCCTGAAAACCCTAAAAAAACATAAAGCCCCTAAAAACCTAAAAAACACATAAATTAGAAAAAACTCTAAAAACCATAAAAAATATCGATACCCCTATAAAATCAATAAAAATCCTAACAACACCTAAAAATCCTTATAACTTATAAAATACAATAGCCCCTGAAATCCTATAAGAAAATCCTAAAAATATAAAAAACAAAAAACCTCTATAAACCTAAAAACACTAAAAACATTTAAAATTTATTTCCATAAATATAAAAATGGTGAAATGTATGTTGAGACCTTCCATAAAATCATAATGATAATATTAAATAATGTGGTTGAGGAATTTAAGAAAAATCCAAATTTTAACATCTAAACAATTCCATGAAAATAACTATTTCTTGTTTTCATCTTTCTAAGGATGGCTTATTTATCATATCTAAATTATTTATTTTCATTTTAAATTGAATATTTTACCATGATGTTTATTTTGAGAACATTGAGAATATCTGACTTGAGGTTTCTGTAATAATGTTTTTTCATCCTATTTAGATGGGAGTTGGATCGATTCTGGAATATCATTTTTCTATATCATGTGTTAAAAGATGGTAAATAATGGATATATTATTATTTTTATTTTATGTTCTTTGAATTGTATTGAAGAGTAACTGAATTAGGTTAGTCAATTAGTCCATAGTTAATCATCTATTTAATATATGACTAGTCTAACAATTTTTTGTTTTCATGATGGTTGATAAGGAACATACACCTTTCATCTCATGGTTTTGTGACCCTGTCAATCTAAAAACTCGAGAATTATTGATGATTGAATCTAAAATTTTGTGGAAGATATGAATTGTTGTTACTATTGAAGTCCTCTATGTGGTTCAATAAATAGTTGAGAACTATTTTGTTTATTTTTTTCATCATGACTGTTTATGCAGCTAAGATGCTTGATATTTGGTTTTTTAGTGTGCTAGGCCATATTTTTAGATGCTTGGATGATGCATAATTCTGGTTCATAGCTTAGACTGCCTCAGAATAGACACTTTTAGTGAGGTGTTATCTTCTCTATCATATCTTACTTTTATTTCTCTTCTTTGGGTTGTTATCCTTTTAGCTGGGCTATTTTTTGTTAATGAGATTCTGGTACAAGCTCTCTGCACCTCATGCAATTATTGTACCCCCTTTATGTTTTAATAATTTTTCTAGAACTGTTAATTGGTATTCCAATTCAAACATTATCTTGTTTAAAAAATACCTAAAAATGCTTAAACCCTTAAAAAACATAAAAACTATAAAAATCCAAAAACCCTAATAGACCCTAAAAACCCTTAAACCCCTGAAAACCATAAAAGTCATAAAACCTTAAAAAACACAAAAAACCCATAAAAACCATAAAAACCTCTAATTTTTTTTAAATGACATTAAACCCCTAAAATATTCTAAACTCTAAAAAATTTAAAGATCCAAAAAAAAATTGGGAAAGAACTAAAAAACTAAAAAAATCATAAAATGCTAAAAATTCTAAACACATTCAAAAACTCTAAATACCCTAAAAACCAAAAAATTACTAAAAAATCCCAAAAAATTAAAAAATTAAAAATCCCAAAAAAACATGAAAAACACTTAGAAAATATAAAAATGAAAAACACATAAACCCTAAAAACCTAAAATCTAAAAAAAATAAAAACCTCTAAACCCCCTCAAAAACCCTTAAACACTAATAATCCTTAATACCCCAAGAAATTATAAAATTCCAAAAATCTATAAAAATGTAATCAACCCTAAAAATCCAGAAAAAAAAAAAGAAAACCTTAAAATAATTGAAACAGTTAAACCCCTAAACACTATAATATCACTAAAATCCCTAAAAACTATAAAAACCCCACTAAACCCTAAAAACCATACAACCCAAAAAATCCATAAAAACCTTAAAACCCATAAAAATATAGAAATCCAATAAAAACTTTAAAAACTTTTTAAACCACTGAAAAAGTTAAAATAATTAGAAAAGATCATAAAACCCCAAGAAACTTTAAAAAACTCCAAAACCCCCATGAATCCCTATAAAAACTAAAACCCAAAAAAATATACCAAACCCCTACAAATTCTTAAAACCCTTAAAACCCTTAAAAACCCTTAAAAATGCCTAGAAATACCTACAATCCTAAAAAACTCCAAAACCCCAAAAAACAATAATAAAACCTTAAAAACATAAAAACACATAAAACCCTCAAAAATCCTAAAAACACTAAAAAGTCTAAAAACCATAAATATCTGAAATACATTCAAAATCCCTAAAACCCCTAAAAACAATAAAACTATTCAAAATCCTTAAAATTCCCTAAAAAGATTTATAAATCTAAAAACCCTAAAAAAATAAGAATGCCAAAGAAATATAAAAACCCTAAAAACCATAAAAAAACCTAAAAAGGGATAAAAACCCCAAAAAACCCAAAAGAACCTAAAAACCTAAAACCCTTAAAAACCTAAACAAACCATAAAAACCCTAAAAACCTTAAAATCCTTAAAATCCTAAAAAACCAATAAAATCATTAAAATTAATAAGAACTCTAAAAACCCTTTAAACCCCAAAATACCTAAAAACCTCTAAAACCCCTTTAAACCCATACAAACTCAAAAAAACCCAAATACTCATAAAAACCATAAATATTATCCAAAACCTAAAAAACCCTAAAACCACTCAAAATACCTAAAAAACCTAGAAACCGTAAAAATCTAAAAAAATACCTAAATATCACTAAAAATGAAAAAAAAACCCAAAACATCCTGAAAACCCCTAGAAAAATAATAAACTTTAAAAACACTTAAAATACTAAAAAATCCAAAAATCCAAAAAAAAGTCATTCAAATAATTAAGAGAACCATAAAAAACTAAAAACCCATAAAACCAATAAATAACTTAAAGAATTAAAACCCCTAAAAACCTTAGTACTGCTAAAAACCCTAAAATCACGTAAAATATCTAAAATTCCTATGAAACCATAAAAATCCTAAAAAAAATAAAAATATTAAAAAATTTAAAAAAACATCATTAACACTAAAGAATAATAAAATCGTAAATACACTTAAATCCCATAAAAAGCTAAAAATTATTAAAACAATAAAAGTCCCTAAAAATAACAAAAAATCCTCAAAACCATAAAAATCATTAAAATCCATAAAATCCCTAAAAACCAACTAAAAACTCTAAAAAACCATTTAATCCAAAAAAATTTAAAAAAAACATTTAAAACCCCAAAACTCAAAAAATCTCGATAACCCTAAGAAACCATAAAATGCTTAAAACACTAAAAATCCCAAAAACCCACAAAATCCCTTAAACCCTAAAAACCGTAAAATTACGATAAATCCATAATTTTTTTAAAACATAAAAAGTCATAAAATCCTAAAAATACTAATAAAACCTTAAAAGCCTAAAAACACTTAATCCCTTAAAAACCTAAACATTACTAAAAATTCAAGAAACCCTAAAAATAATGAAAATTTAAAAACCATTAAAAATTATAACAAAATGTAAAACCATAAAATCCCTAAAAGCCCATATAAATGTAAAATACCCACTAAAAACTCTAAAATCCTTGAATCACGTAAAAATGTTTAAAAAATCTAAAAAACCATAAAATCCCTAAAAATATATATAACCCTAAAAAACCAAAAAAATATTAAAACCCCTCAAAATATCATAAAACAAATAAAAATCAAAAAAATAAATAAAAATCCATAATCTATAAAAGAAACTCCCAAAACCCCCTAAATCTCCCTAAGAAAACATTATAAACCTAAAAATACATAAAACCCTAAAAACAATGAAATAGAAAACCTATAAAAACCCTTAAAGCCAAAAAAACCCTAAAATCTATAAAAACCCTAAAAATCCAAAAAATCACTAAATATACCTAAATACATAAAACCTCCTAAAATCCCAAGAAAAACCCATAATAAAATCTTAAAATTCAAAAAAAACATCAAACTCCTAAAAAACAAAAAAAAAACCATAAAAAATACTGAAAGCCCCTAAAACCCCTAAAAATAGCTAAAATCCATTAAAATAATTAAAAACATTAAAAACATTTGAAACCCCTAAAAATATAAAAAAAACTCTAAAAACCCATAAAAACCTAAAAACTCTAAAAACCCTAAAAAACATAAAAAACATAAAAACCCAAAAACCATAAAAACCCTAAAACCCTTTAAAATCCCAGAACCATCAAAATCCAACAAAAACATAAAAATTCCCTAAAAACATAAGAAACCCTAAAATCCTTGAAAACCACTAAGAAACCCGCTAATAGAACATTAAAAACCTAATAATACTTAAAACCCCAAAATTCCTAAAAACAATAAAAACAATAAATAACCTTAACATGTATAAAAAAAACCTAAAAAACTCAAAATCCCTCAAAACCCTAAAACCCATAAAAATCCTAAAGATTAAGAAAACCATAAAACCCCGAAAAACTTTAAGAAAAACATAAATTCATAAATACAATTAAAACCCCTAAAAATTCTAAAACCCCTAAAGAATAGTAAAAACCCTTAAAAAGACTTTAAATCCCTTAGAACCCCCAAAAACCCATAAAAACAACTGAAACCATAAAAACCCATAAGAACCTCAAAAAATGACTAAAAACTCTAAAAACTCATTTAAATTATAAAAGTGTTAAAAAACTGTAAAAACCATTAAAACCATGAAAAATAAAAAAACACAAAAAACGCAAAAAAACAATAAAAAAAAATAAAAATTCCATAAAAACCTTAAAAACTCTGAAACTATTTTAAAAATGTAAAACACAAAAAAATATTTAAAAGCCCTAAAAATACCTAAATACATAAAAACCAAAAAAAATACAACAAAAAATTTATATAACAATAACAAAAAAAACATTAAAACACCTAAAAAACTAAAAAATATTAAAACACTAAAAAACTATTAAAACCCCTAAAAACAATAAAAACCATAAAATCACTAAAAACCACAAAATTCTTAAAACCCCCATAAAAACCCAAAAATCCACAAAAAACTCTTATTACCCCATAAATGGTGTAAAAAATTTAAAAAACTCTAAAAATATTAAAAATTCATAAAAGACACAAAAAACCCTCCAAAAAGAAAAATACATCCTAAAAAACTATAAATCCCTAAAAACCCTAAAAACCATAACAATCCTCAAAAATCTATAATGATCCCTAAAAATGTAAAATCCCCCAAAAAACCTAAAACACATTAAGAAAAACATAAAACACAAAAACATTAAAAACCCTATAAATCCTTGAAAACACTAGAAACCCTTAAAACCCCTAAAAAGAATAAAACCCTTAATATCTAAAACCCCCAAAATCCCTAAAAACCTAAAAACCCATCAGAATCCAAAAATTCCACAAATAAATAAAAATAAAAAAAACCTTAAAACATAGAAATTGTTAAAAAACCTAAAACCCCTAAAAATATTTTAAAAACCCTAATACCCAACAAAACCCCTCATAAATTTTAAAATCCCGAAAAACACATAAAATCCAAAAAATTCCTCAAAAAAATTAAACAATTCATTAAACACCTAAAAAAGGTAAAACCTCCCAAAAATATCAAAAACCCTATAAAAAAATAATAAAATCCCAAAAAACATATAAAAACCCAGAAAACCCTAAAACCCCCTAAAAACCTCAAAATACCAAAAAACCAAGAAAACCCATAGAATAATTAGAAAAGAACTAAAAATCACTAAAATGATAAAAATCCCTAGAAATATTAAAAGCCCAAAAAACACTAAGAAAATTTTAAAAAACTGAAAACACTTAAATACATTAAAAAACCTAAAAACCCTAAATACCATGAATAAACACAAAAACCCTAAAAATATAAAATTCATTAAAAATTCTGAAACCATAAAACACATAAAAAACTAAAACCCACTAAAAACTCTAAAAACCCTTAAAATCCCTAAAAACATTAAAAAATTTAAAAAACCTAAAAACACCTAAAAAACTCAGAAAAACCCAAAATACACAAAAAAACCGTAAAAACCATAAAACCCTTAAAAGCCTTAAAACCACTCAAATCCCTAAAAATGCTAAAAAACTATAAGAATATAAAAAATCCCTAGAAACCCCTAAAACAAATAGAACCCTAAACCCCTGAAAAATCCAATGAAAACCTTAAAAACCTAAAAATAATAAAAAGCTATAAAAACATAAATATTCAAAATAACCCTAAAAACATTAAAACCCCAAAACAATAAAATCTCCTAAAAACCATAAAAACCCACAAAAACCCTAAAAAACAAAATAAAACTCTAAAAATACTTTAAACACCAAAAAACAGAAAAAATAAAAACACAAAAAACACAAAAAACACAAAAAAAAAAACAAAATACCCTAAAATCATTAAAAACCCCTAAAAATCTATAAAACCTCTACAAACCCTAAAATACTAATGAAATACCTAAAAATTCCTAAAAAGATAAAAACCCTTAAAACCCTGACAACATATCAGAAAAACATAAAATCCAAAAAACACATAAAACCCTAAAAATACAAAAAAAAAATAAAAGTCTTAGAACACTAAAAACCCTCAAAATCCCTAAAATCCCTAAAAATAACTAATGACAAAAATCACCTAAAACACTAGGAAAACCATTAAAGCCTAAAAACTCTTAAAACCCATAAAAATATAATAATAAAAATAAATCTAAAAACACTAAAACCTTAAAAAACCTTAAAAACAAAAAAAAATCACTAACAATATAGAAAACACTAAAAAAATATATAAAAATATTATGATCACTAATACACCGAAAAAATATATAAATCCCTAACATGTTAAAGAAAACAAAAAAACCTTAAAAACACTTAAAACTAAACATATCACAAAAAAACTAGAAAAAAAACATTAAACTCTAAAAACCCTAAAAAACACTAAAAACCAACGAGAACCTTAAAAACCCAAAAATACTTAAAAATCCTAAAAAACCCAAAAACATAAAAAATTTACAATCCATAAGAAAACATTAAAATCCTAAAAACACTTAAACCCCTAAAAACAAAAAAATATGATAAAATGCATAAAAAACCTAGAAACCCCCAAATATCCTAAAACCATCAAAACACCAAAACACCTTAAAAACCCCTTGAAACTCAAAAAAACCATAGAAACAACTTAGTCTTCTAAAATCGTTAAACCCTCATTAATTTTAAAAAAAATAAAAAAACATTAAAACTCTTACCAACTCAAAAAGAAAACTCTAAAACCCCAAAAAAACCACAAAGCACAAAAAAACTAAAAAATCATAGAATCCACAAAATCCAAAAAATCATAAAAACCCATAAAAATCATAAAAAATCCATAAAAATACATTAAAACATAAAATCCCAAAAAAACATTGAAACCCCTAATAAACCTTATAAACCTAAAAACACTTTAAATCTTGAAAAACGTTGAAAATAAAAAAACACTATAAAATCCAAAAATCCCTAAAAAAATTATTCCACCAAATCGAAATCCCTAATAATCGAAAAATCATTAAAATCCTTAAAATCTATTAAATAAATAAAAACCTAAAAAACACTAAAACCCTTGAAATTACATAAGAAAACCTTAAATCCAAAACGCACTTAAACACCTAAATACCTAAAAACATTAAAAACCTTAAAAATTGATAAAAATACTTGAATGCCATAAATCACTTAAAAACCATAAACCCTTAAAAACCATAATAACCCAAAATACCCAAAAAAACTAAAAAAACCACTATAAATCTAAAGACCATCCAAACCCCTAAATACATTAAAAACATCAAAATACTACAAAAACGCTAAAATAAAAAAAAACAATCGCCGAAAAATCCAAAAATATCATAAAAACCTTTAAACCATAAAAAACACTAAGACCATAAAAATCCCTAAAACCATATGAACCATAAAGATCTATAAAAACCTTAAAATCCATAAAAATATAAAACCCCTAAAAACCTTGAAAAATCTTAGAAAAACCATGAAAACGTAAAAACACTTAAAATCCATAAAAACCTAAAAATCAATGAAAATCCTATAAATCCTAAAATCAATAAAATAACCCAAAAAACCTAACCCCTAAAAACCCATAAAAACCCTAAAATCCACAAAAAAAAATCTATAACCAATTTAAACCACTAAAAATGTTAAAAACCTCTAAAAACCTTTAAACCCTAAAAACTAAAAAACCCTAAACACCAAAAAAACCATAAATACCCTAAAACCATAAAAACCAAAAAACAATAAAAACCCAAAACCATCAAAATCTTGAAAAACCCAAAAAACAAAAATACTAAAAACACATAATAATGTAAAAAACCTAAAAACCCTAAAAATCTAATGGAAAATTTAAAACCATAAAAACACTAAAAAACTCAAAATACCTTTAAAATTATAACATCACAAAAATCCCAAAACCCTAAAACCCCTAAAACCCTAAAAATACCTAAAATGCCTAATGAACCGTAAAATCTTGAAAACAACTAAAAATCCATAAAACACAAAAAACCCCTAAAAACCCTAAGAAAACCTTATAAACCTAAAAACGATTAAAAACACCTAAAAATAAAACCCTTAAAACCCATTAAAAAGTCATTAAAAACCCTAAATACCCTTAAAAACAAGTAAACCCCTATAACCATAAAAAATTAGAAAACCCATAAACCCTAAAACCCACTAAAAACTATAAAACCCATTTAATACCCTAAAAATGATAAATACTCTAACAATCATAAAAACACTAAAAAACCAAAAATCCCAAAAATCATGAAAATACAATAAAACTCTAAAACCCAAAAAAACGTAACAACCCTCAAAATCCCTGATAACCATAAAAACCATAAAATCATAAAAATTATCTCAAATCCCTAAATATGTAAAAAACCATATAAATAAAGAAAAACATAAAAACCTATAAAGATGAAAACCCAAAAAAAACTAAAAATGATAAAAACAATAAAAACAATAAAAATACCTAAAACCCCAAAAACCAAACAAATCCCTACAACTCTTAAAAATTTAAATCCTAAAAACCATCAAACCCACTAAAACAAAATAAATTAAACCCCTAAAAACATTAAAAACCTAAAAACATAAAAACTAAAAAACCCAAAAAAACTATAATAAATGAAAAATCCCTTAAAACCCTTTAAAAACCAAAAACCCTTAAAAATATATAAAACCCCTAAATCCATAAATTTCCTAAAAGATACCAAAAATTCCCTATAAATGTAAAAAAACCCTAAAACCATGAAAAATCCTAAGAAAAAATAAAAAAACCAAAAAGAACACTTAAACCCCAAAAAACCTATAAAATGATAAAAACCATAAAAACCCTGGAAACCCCAAAAATATCAAAAAACACCCAAAATATATAAAACCCATAAAAACACCTAAAATAAACCAAATTCTCTAAAACCCCCCAAAACTATAAAAACGCAAAAAAAACATTTAAACCCCCTAAAACCCTAAAACCCAATAAAAGCTCTAAATCCCCATTAAACCCCTAAAAATGATAAAAAAATATAAAAATATTCAAAACACTATTAGCTAAAAAATCCTAAAATATGAAAAAAAAACTAAAACACTAAAAACCCAGAATACCCTCAAACTCGCTAAAAAATCCTAAAAACCATACAAATATCAAAAATCCCTAAAAATTTTAAAAATCCCTATAAACATAAAAAACCCAAAAAACCCTAAGAACCTAAAAAACCAAAAATAACATAAATCCCCCCAATACCCTAAAAACACTAAAAACCCAAAAAACCCAAAAACCCTAAAAAACCTAAAAATACCTATAACCATTAAATAACCATAAAAATCCTAAACTTCTCAAAAAATACCTTTAAACATAAAACCCCTAAAAACCCAAAAAAAAGCCCTATGAAAAGAATAAAAACCTAAAAACACTTAAAACATCTAAAAAACATAAAAATACTAAAAACCATAAAAATACCGTAAAACCCCTAAAACCCATAAAATTACCTGAAAACCATAAAAACCCCCAAAACCATAAAAACCCTAAAAACACTAGATACACTTTATACCCCCAAAATGTTGAGAAACCTCTAAAAATCTATAAAACCATAAATTCTAAATATACCAAAAATACCAAAATAGGCCCAAAAACCCCAAAAACCCAAATTCCCTAAAAGTATATGAAAACATAAAACCTCCTAAAAACCTTGAATCACCTATAAGAATCTTTAAAACCTTAAATCACAAAAAAAACCAGAAAAACCTATAAATTTTTAAAAAACCTAAAAATCCTAACAACCGTAAAAGACCCTAAAAACATTTAAAACCTATAAAAACCCTAAAACCTATAAAATCTATAAAAACCTCTTTAAAACATGAAAAATTTAAAAAACCCAAAAAAACATTAAAACCCTAAAAAATAAAAAAAACCCTAAAAATAAAAAAAAGACAATAAAAACATTGTAATTCCAAAAAACACTAGAAACCGTCAAAATCCCTAGAAACCCTAAAAACCAAAAAAACCCATATAAAGCCTTAAAAACCCTAAAAACATAAAAACCCTAAAATACATTTAGAAAACAATAAAATCCTAAAATAAATTAAAAACCATAAAAATGCTAAATACCCGTAAAAACGCTAAAACCCTAAAAACCATAAATCCCCTTAAAGTCTCTAAAATCCCAAAAAACCATATAAATCATAAAAAATACATAAAAATCCTCATAAATGAAAATATACCTAAAATACATCAAAAAAACCTATAAAAAATTAATAACTTGAAAACACTTAAAACCCACAAAAAACCTAAAAATGCTAAAAATCATAAAAAATCCTAAAATCTTAATCAAACCTTAAAAACTTCAAAATCCTTGAAAAAACCTAAAAAATACATAAATATCCCCCAAAACATAAAAAAACTATAAAAACCAAGAAAACCAATAAAACCCCATTAAAACATTGAAGCACTTAATGCCCTTATAAAACAAAAAAACCAAAAAAAATTATGAATACCCAAAAAAGACCCTAAAACCCAGAAAACCCATCAAACAACTAAAACACAAAAATACCTTTAAAAACCTAAAAATTATACAAAACCATAAATCCTATAAACCCATAAAAATCTCTGAAAATAACTTAACCCCCCCCCCCCACAAAAAAACCATAAACACCCCTAAAACCCTAAAAAAATCCATACAACCCAAAAATACATAAAAAACCTAAAAACAAAAAAAAACAAAAAATCTTGAAGTCCCCTAATAAAAATTTAAAATCCCGAAAACACTTTAAATATAAAAAACATAAAAATGATAAAAACCATAAAAATTTTAAAAAACCTTAAAACCCCTCAAAATCCCTAAAATCTAGTAAACCCCATAAAAATATTAAAAATCTCTAAAAATCGCTAAAAATATAACAGCCTATAAAAACCTAGAAAACACGAAATAAAAACATAAAAATACTTAAAAATGCCAAAAAACCTAAAAAATGAAAAAAACACCGAACACCCTTAAAAATCACAAAAAACCATAAAAAACACTAAAACCCCATAAAAATACCCTAAAACCCCAAAATCCACTTTGACCACTTTAAAAGTTAAAAAATATTAAAATCCTTACCAACCATACAAAACTATAAAAACAATAAAAACCATAAAAAACCATAAATACCCTAAATACAATAAAACCCTAAACCCCTTAGGATCCCTAAAAACCCAAAAAACCATAAAAATCTTAAGAAATTTAAAAAATCACTAAAAATGTAACAAAATATTAAAAACCTAATAAAACCTTAATAACCTAAAAACAAAAAACCCCCTAAAAATCCTTAAAATACTAAAAACCATAATAACACCAAAAAATGACTAAAACCCCTAAAAATCATAAAAATCACTAAAAACATTAAAAACCCCTAAACCCCAATAAAATTAAAACAATAATAAAAACCATAATAATCCTATAAACCACTAAAAATGCTAAAAAAATCTTAAAATACATAAAGCCCATAAATGTTTAAAAAAACTAAAACAACCAAAAAAACCATACAAACCCAAAAATCAATAAAAAACACAAAAAACTTCAAAATACCTAAAAACCCTAAACACGTAAAAAATTATAATAATACCTGAAAAATACCTAAAATGAAAAAAACCATAAAACCCTGAGGACCCCTAATATAATCATTAAAACCTAGAAAACCCCTACAACCCTAAAAATTAAAAAAAACCTTAAACACGAAAAAAATCCAAGAAACCATAAAACCCTAAAAACATTAAAAACCCTAGAAACCCATAAAAAATAAACACCAATAAAAACTCTAAAAACTATTTTAACCCCTAAAATTTAAAAAAAAAAGAAAAAACCTTAAAACCCCAAAAAACTCAGAAAATCCCTAAAAAAAACATAAAACCGCTACAAAACTGTGAAAACGCTAAAACTCCTTAGAATCCCGAAAAATAATAAAAGCCATAAAAATCATTAAAAATCACTAAAAAACTTAAAATGAAGAAAACTTTAAAACCCTAAAATAATAATAAAACCATAAAAACCTAAAAACACATAAAACCCCTGAAAACTCAAGTAGGCTAAATGTACTAAAGTACCTAAAATATCTAAAACCCCATAAAAATTTAAAAATCCCTAAAACCCAAAAAAACTATAAAAATCCTAAAAAGCCCCAAGAGATCCCTAAAAACATAAAAAATAATAAAACCTTAAAACACCCTATTAAAACCTTAAAAAACAAAAGGCACATAAACCTCTAAACACATAAAAAAGGAAAAAATCCATAAAAAATACTAAAAATCATATAAACCATAAAAACCCCCTTTAAAACATTAAAACCCCAAAAAACCAATAAAATCATACCTAACCACTAAAATTATAAAAACCCTTTAAACCACTAAAAACATTAAAAATAATCAAAAAAACCTTAATACCCTATAAAACTCAATAAAACCCTCCAAAACACAAAAGTCTATAAAACGCCAAAAACCCCAAAAAACCCTCAAAATCCCAAAAAAATCCATAAAAAATAAAAAGCATAAAATAGCCCAAAAAATCATAAATAATGTAAAAAACTATATAAAACCAGAATAACCATTAAAAATTTGAAAACCCCCTAAAATAACTCTAAAACCCCTAAAAATATTAAAACCCTCAAAAACCTTGAAAAAGAAAAAAAAACCAAAAATACCATAAAAATTCCTAAAAATACCTAAAACACTAAAAAACTAAAAAAAAACCTGATAAAAACATGGAAAAACCTAAAAAATTTGAAATACTTAAAACCCATAAAAACCTAAAAAACATTAAAAATCCAAAAAAACAATAAAACTCCCTAAAAACCATAAAACCCTTAAAAACCTTAAAAAAACTGAAAACCCCATTAAAACCATGAAACCATGATAATTTACCAAAACCCTTTGAATCCTGTAAAAAGATCAAAAACTATAAAAAACATAACAACCATAAAAACAAAAAAAAACCTAAATACAAAAAAACATAAAACCCTAAAAACAATAAAAATTTTCAAATGCACTAAAATCCTTAAAACCCACAAAATTCTTAAAACATCTATAAATTATGTAAAATTGTAAAAACTATTAAAACCCTAAGAAAACCTTAACAACCTAGAAATACTTAAAACCCCTAAAAACACCATAAAATATGAAATCCCTAAAAACCTTAAAAACCATAAATAATCCCTAATAACCCTAAAACCCCAAAAATTTTCTAAAAGAAACTAAAAAATATAAAAAATGTAAAAACACTAAAATCATTGAAACCCCCAAAGAACCCTTAAATCCTAAAAAACAATTAAACCCATGAAAATCGTAAAAAATTCAATAAACCCTTAAGAACCCTAAAAATACCTTAAAACCCAACTGCCCTTAATACCATAAAAAACCCTAATAAAATAAAACCCCTAAAAACATATATTACCCTAAAACCCCTCTAAAAACTAAAAATCCTTAAATCTTCAAAAACATTAAAAATCTCTAAAATTCTTAAAATCCTAAAAAACATAAAAAAAACCCTAAAACCCCAAAAAACAGAAAAATCCTAAAATCCATAAATGCAACTAAAAACCCCTGAACCCTAAAATTTTGTAAAAATTAAAAAAAATCCCTAAAACCCTTAAAAATGTTAAGCCCATAAAAACCTTGAAAACTGCTAGGAAAGCCTCAAAACCCTAAAAACATTTAAAACCCCAAGAAGTCCTAAAACCCTTAAAAGACCCTAAAAATCAAAAACTAACCTGAAAACAATAAAAACCCCTAACAACCAAAAAAACCCCTAAAAACTTATAAAACCTCTACAAACTCTAAAAACCCATTCAAACCCTAAAAACATTAGGAATCCATAAAAATGTAAGAATACTAACAAACTCAAAAAAACCCCCTAAAACCCCAAAAAACCAAAAAACCCAAAAAACCCTCAAAATAAATTATTTTGTAGTTCCTTGAAACGTGTGTTCTAGTTTTTGGAATCACTACTTCCAAGAGGTTTCCATTGGATATATTTATGGAACTAGAAACACCCAACAGTTCAATATCCAAATGGGACCTACATTCCAAAGGCAGATGTTCGTTAAGTTTGAACTTTATGATACTTAGGAACGTGCATTGGTTGAGAGGATGGGAGGTCAGTCTCATCACACCCTTTTGGGGGGAATTATTATCTACTCCAGGACTCTCTTTATAAATTTAAGATATTTTCATGAATCCTTATTAATTTACAAAGTATAACATAAGTTTCCCTTGGAATTTTCAATCAATTATTAACATTTGTAAAATTTAGAATCATCTATATGTATTCAAGTTACTTCATTAATGGCGATATCTGTATGTATTAGAGGATATCCATCATTGGTATCCTCTCATGTACTATTTAGATATTCTTTTAATCATCATTTTGATGATACTGGTTTTTAAGCCACTCAGTGGGGCACCCTGGAATTTATTGTCGTCCAGGGAGACGAATGTTTGTTTTGATATTGGGATTGAACCCATAAAATATTCTACATACGTATCCTTGTGAAAGGAATTATAACTGTTGTAGTTTTTTACTTCTTAATGGGACACATCATACCTTTTAAGTTCATATGATAAGGACTTGACCGTACAATTTAATAACATGTGGTGAGTACATCTAAGTGAAAGGTTCTTAGTCAAAGTTTGGTGTGGGAATTATACTGAATTATCCCAAGGAACATAGAATGGATATGGTTTTCCAAGTAATATTATACTATGTTAGGAATATGGCCTAATGAGAATAGGGTTTATTTGAAGTGTCGAGTTTGAACCTCAAGGAGGATTCCTACGTATCCCATGTGGATTGGAATCAAATTCTATGTAGTTCGATAAGTCAAATAAGAGAGTATAGTCCTTTGAGAGAAATTATTTTGGACATAAATTTTAAAAATGATACATTGGAGATTTGGGGGTTCAATTTGGGGCATAATCCAAAGAAAGACGCCTCGATTAAGGTAGTTAGGGTTGGATTCCTAAAGATTATATCCATTGAGATCGGGCCCTAAAAGTATTCCAACGTATCCTATTTTGAACAGGAACTAGAGTTATTTTAGTTCAAGTTATTGTACAAATTTTGTGATCATGACAAATATCTGAGCCCACATGATTCATGCCAAGTGTGAGAAACAAGAGGATGTCAAAGCTTCAACAATTGCACTCACACTTTTCCTCCTACATCGGTGGAAAAGGGTGCGCCTACGATGACGATGGTGGACAAGGACGAGTCGACCCAAGAAGAGGGAAAAGAGATGAACCTTCCCTTTGTTCTCTTTACATTGTAGAAGGGTCCAATTGAATGAAAGAGTTAACATGAAGTAAGTAGATAGGGTCAATAGTACAACCTCCTACATTAAAGGTTAGGGGCTTAAACTAGGATGGTTTCCCTAGTGGATCTCGGTAGGGGAGGGAGACATCTAATTTTATTTCATGGAAAAGCAAGCATGAACCGTACCATCCCTAATAGAGACCTGAGGTTCTAAATCTTAGAGACAAAAAGGGGAGGACAGAACCCAAACCCTAATCCTCCAAATCGGAAAATTCCTGACACTGTTCCTGGGAGATAATTCCATGTGCCTATGAATATACAAACCCAAAGACATTCCATGAATCCTAACCCCATTGTGAAACAAATGTGGGAAACCTATGACTACAGATATACAAACCCAAATAAAAGACATGATGATGTTCCTTTACCAATGTTTTGATAAGTCAAGAGGTTTTGGTGGAGGTTTCAACATAGTCCCTTTCAAAGAAAGGAACCAAGTAAGGAGATAAACTGATATGAGTGGTATTAAATAGGGAACCTAAGCAGATATATAGGACTTAAATACAACTCTGCCGTGTAGTTATCCTGTGTTGGTATGTTGCGTAGGTACCTCACATAGATAATCCGCATAGCTTTATCATAAAGGTGTGTTGTGTATTCCTCTATGATGAATAAAAAATTGTCTGACATAGGAAAACCAAGCCTATGTGAGCTTCAAATTGTGAAAGACTTTCAAACCATGATTATACCAT
The DNA here is from genome assembly GCA_963277665.1 of Viscum album. Lineage (NCBI taxonomy): Eukaryota > Viridiplantae > Streptophyta > Magnoliopsida > Santalales > Viscaceae > Viscum > Viscum album. The sequence continues at coordinate 404,960,992 of OY728148.1, read as the reverse complement.
CTAATTATATCTTCTCTTGAATTTTTAGTGAGATACCTGAGACAATTGGAGGGATCTAGGTGAAAGACCTATGCAATGGGAGATTCAGGAAGTTCTTCAAATTTTTTAGTCTCAGAAATGGGGAGCCCAAGGGTCCTATTTATAAGCATGGAGGGGGCCTGCTCGATGGGGGTTTTTTCGTGCAGGTCATCCACTTAGGTCCTCTACGCAAGTCCAGCGCGTAGGTGTACAAAAGGTATATTGTCATGCATATATTACATGTAGGAATTTCATGCACGTCTTTTGAGACTTTGGATTTCCTTTTAATTATTTAAACCTTGTATTGGATTTTAAAATATCCAGGGCTATATTTATAGTCTTTTTGTAATTTTAAGTAGTGTCAAAAATCCCCCCCCATTCAATATTGTATCCAATTAGAAATAGGATTGAGTCCTAAGGTTAAATTGTGGGGAAAATACAATGGATTAATTGTTGAACCACGCAGGTTTTTCATGGAGCTACTTCACGTAGGTATGTCATGTAGATTTTTTGCACTAGCATACTGTGGAGATACGTGGCTAGCTATAAATAGGTTTAATCCTTTGTGATTTTCTTCTCCCGCACTTCTAGTTTTTTCAGATCTCATTGCGTAGCTCTTTCTTCTAGCCTCAACGTGTTGTGCTCCCTTGTAGTCTCCTTGAAATTTTATCACGGTGAAAATATTTTACCGATGAAGCTATGCCGAAGTACCTCATCAAAGAAATTGCACTAGGACCCCTGTCGAAGGAGATATGTGACAGACATCATTGAAGGACCTACTCGAAGAGTTCCCTTTTCTAAATTTTCAATTTCATTTAAGTTGAAATTTGATTTTTCTTTAGTAAAAATTCAAACCTAATAATGGGTTTTTGTTAATTTTGTAGGAAAATATCTCATTGGTAACATCTACTGAAGAATCTAAGGCATGTCAAAATGAGATGATTAAGATCATTGGACGAGATTATTATGATGTTGTTGAAAGTGCTCTTTTAGGAATACAGAATTTTTTAATTCCCTATCAACATGAATACCCACAAAGTCCTTACCTACCCCTATACACGCATGAGAATTTAAAAGATTCCAATATTCCATCTATTAATAAATACTTCCCAAATAATTGGTTTCTTCAACACGCTAATTGTCGCCTCATGAATATTACTGTGAGGGGTATGCCAGTTCATGAGGGAACAGTTCCTATTGGTCTTATCCTACATCATTGTTTTGGTACTTTTGTTATGAAAGATCATGTTGTATAGATAAGGCCACATTACTATGATTCAAAAATTTTGGCTTCTCAGGTAGATCAATCTAATTGTTGGAAGGAGGATTGGGATCTTCATTCCAAGGGAGGTGTTAAACTAGAATGGATGTGGGTGTTTTTGGTACACCAAACTTCTGTAGAATTCAGGAAATAGTAATAAGATGTTTATATATATGAAGTTATCTGGATGGGAAAAACTTATGTTTATAAAAACAATTTCATTCCTGAATTACTGAGACAATGGATTCTGAAAATGAATTCTTTCCATTTGATTCATAATGAAGTTGGTATTAGTTTGTGGAATATCTACCAAATAGTTGGGTTTCCCATTCTCAGGGAAATGTATGAATAATTTATTCATATGTCTAAAACATGGGGTGATGTTACCAGAACACTATCATTGGTCATGAACTATTCAAAATAACAAATAAATTACCCAAACACATGAAAGATATTCATTATAGAGATTAGATGGAAGCCTTTTTAGAACCAATAATAGAGAAAGGTCACACCTTTTCACATCCTACAGTTTTTCCTTCAGTAAATAACAGGGTTATTTCATGCACATATTATCCTACATTATAGACAGATGACTATAAGATCTGGGTATATAAATTCAAATCTAATATTGATGCAAAGTTATGCATAGCCGCCTTCCTTTCCATGTGTCTAAGAATTTACTTCCTTCCTCTTTGTGAGTCTGGAGGTGGTGTCAGGCCAGGGAATTTTGTCATCATAGTTAAATTGGTAGAAGGGAATTATATTGGGTTAGAAACTCTTATATTGGAAAGAATATACTATTCCTTTATGCATTTATACAATGGGAAGGCTCCATTTAGAATTGAAGGGCTAATACAAGTGTTGTGGGGATCGATTGTGGTATAATTTTCTTCATACTCAGTGTTGAATTCAGTTAGAGCCCCCAATGGTCCATTCACTCAATTTTTACATAATGTTTCTGGTATTCAGCCTCAGAACATGAGACCTGATGTGGTGCTAAAGGCATTGAATACCTCAGAAGAATTAAACTTCTTTCCTTTTGGTAATCCACCAACTGGAACATTTATTAATGATGGAAAAACAATTATGAGTTGAGGTCTTCAATGTTAGAATTCAAGGATAGTGTATTATCAACCAGGATTGATGGAGAAATTATATGTGAGTGTTACATTCCCTATATTTTTTGTCGTTATTTTAGATGTCTTAATCAATAAAAAACTTTTCCATGCACGTTTGTTAGACATGAGAAACACCCAAGACTAAGGATAGAGAAGCAATACCTCGGATGCTAAGGTGATCTAGCCGCCTCCATTAGAAGGAAATTATTTTTCCATCTATTAAAATTTATATAGAAAAAGGGAGGCCTAAAGAGGCTCACTAGACAGAAGGTGATGAGTCTCCTCCGCAAACAACCATACCAAGATCGAGTTATGTGAAACCTTTATCCATTCACCATTGGGAGAGTATGACCTGTGAACTTAGGGATGCATGGGCATTCCTCCAACATGGAATTCGAATACTGGATGTGGGTGAAATTAAGGAACCTTCTGATTACAATCTGAATAATAATCTGGCTGATGTACAGGAGTATATTATGGAGATAGAGGCTTTTATATATGAAATTGATGAAAAAATACCATCCTATGAACAAGTACCCCATATGGTGGACTTATTAATACACGAAGGGGTAATTATTGAACCTAATGAGGATTGGGATATTTATGTTAATAATAAGAACATATTTTTCTTTTTATTTAGTATCAATTATGTTGTTCCATTAATCATCATTAATATTGATTAAATGATTTTTTTTCATCTTTAATGCATGGAAGGAAACTCTAGGTCAGTTCTTGGATCACCCAGGTATGGGCCTACAGGTTCTCTCATCGATGCATCGAATGATCCTCACAGGTATCCAGATCTTTCTCCAAGAGATAGAATCATGACTATGGTAATGGTGACAGATAATCCCCAGCCATTACCTCAAGTTTCTCCTACCAAGAGGAGTGTTTTGATTTCTCCTCAAGCTTATGAAAAAGAAACTAAAGAGATCAATGAGATCATTATAATGTGTTCTCTAAATATGTAAGTATTTATACTATCCTGAGGGAAATATAATTTGCTCAATATACTCTAGTAATCACATTTATCCTCTTGAAGGATTTGTATCTCTCTCCTCTCTCAAGGGACTAAGAGCTGATTCTTCAATACCAGAGAAGGAAACCCGAGGAGAAACCCAAGTTCATATTGATGGATGTGCAGCCTTACCAGATAAAACATCAAAATATTTAGCTGTACCCTCACCTGGCTCTATTGAGAGAGAGAAAGTCCATTGTATGATCAAATACCTTTCCTTTTAATATTAAATTCTTTTATAATATTCTCCTTTTCATTATATCTCAGATCAGATGTCTTTTCTAATGGATGTTACAATAATCAATACTCATATTCCAATTGCTCCAGGAGGAAGGAATGAATATCCAAGGCAATATGAAGTAATTTTTTATGTTGATACAAAACTAAAAAGATCTAATGAGGTTGTACCAATTGAATAACCAATGGAACAGAATGTCATCGGAGATAATTTGGGCATCAACCAATATTTTTAGGATACCTTAAATGGTGAGGATTCTATAAAATTCTAAGCTGCATACAATGAAATGATGTAATCCCCTAATCCAAATACAAATATTCTAGGTTCCATCAAGGAGTTTAGGGATTTAATGAAGAATTTAAAGGATGTAAGTCCTTATTCTTTCATTTTATATACACAATTGTTCTTCTTTTACTTGATACTTCACATCAAAGTTCACCTTATGCAGCTTTGTCTGCAGAAAATGTTGCAAAGGATATTCAAGAATGTGGAATTCAACTATATCCTTCTTCTACTGAAGTTTGATAAATTCCTATTGATAACCCCTCCTTGAGATATATTCTAGAGACTTCAGCTATGATAACAAGTCAAACATAGGGTAATTCCCCTTCTCAAGAAACATCTAACCAAATTTATGAAGATGAGAATATTGGTGATAAATCTAATCAAGTGGTCGACTTATTATTTGGTAAATATTATTGGCTTTCTACATCATACAATATTTATTCAATTTTTTCTGAAATTGAAAATGATCTTCATTTACCAATTAGAGTTATCTTCTCCTATGGATAGATCTGAAGGTAAAGATTATACATTGGCTCATGCATCAGTAGAAGGTGAAGCTTTTTCTGTTTCGAGAGAAGCTGAAAAAGGTAGTGCTTTAAGTGATCTGTTTCTAGAGTATATTTTACCCCATGATAGTGACTCAGATTTAGACATAGAGATTAAATATTCTCTTGGCATAGAACGTAAGAATACATGGTGACAAATATCAATCATAATTGATGAGAAGCACTTGATTGATTTTTTGTCCCCTTTTTCCAAACTCCCAGCATTATTCTACATATTGGGATTTGGTGGATTTAATTATCAACTTGTATATGATGAAACTAATGAGACCATTCACTAATGGGAGAATGAACATAAGTTACAGTAAGATTTTGAAAAGGATAAATGGATTATTTATATTAAGAGCAGCCAAGCTACAGTAGATGAGGTCGTGGTAGATCATAATAAGAAGTTGATCGAAATCAGACAACAAATTAAAAAAATCCACAAAGGAGTTGTTATATCTTTAATAGTAACTGGATGTTGTTCATAAAAATCTTGATAAATTGAACCAAAAACTGGTAGAAATCTAATTGGAGGGGATAAATGTCATTTCAACTACTAAGGAAGAACTTAGTCAAGCCAAGGAGGCTGGAGTTTCTCAATTTTCCCAACATCAACATGTGGCTGATAGGGCTCCTGTGGTTTTTCAAAAAATGAGGAGTCATATTGAGAGTTTATTTTAAAACATGATAGTGAGGCTTCATTTTGTGGATGTCCCTCTAATTTTATATTATTGTAATAAATTTTGTCTTCAATCATATATGTCTTCATTCTAGATTTTTTTATTACAACTTTAATAGTAATGATGATGATGATTTTTTTAAATATCAAACCATCATGTCAGATAATCTTGATTACAATGACAAGAATGAGGGTGCTCAGAGTTTTCTTATTAAGCTAATGGGACTAATGAGCATAGGTTAATTTTTACTAATGATATATGGAAAACCCCACAGACATTGAATATTTTGACTTTATATTTATCAATATTACCTAAACCATAAAAAATTTACATTTAGTGAGCTGAGACTCCAATTTTGTTCATAGTGCCCTTTACGGGTTCCCAATCTGGTGAGTACCACATCTCTTGTTATTGGCAGTTTATTTTCATTTATGTTGGACTATAAACGGACAGTGTTTAAGGTCGAATATATTTAAACATAAATTTTTAAATTTGATCACAAACAAAACTCAGTGACTATGAATTTCTCTAATATTATTTAAATATTTCCTAGTGGGGTCTTGAGTCATTATTTATATGGTCACCAAATCTAAAACTTGTATAAACCTAAAGGAAGTCTCTACCAAGAATGAAGATACCATTATCTGAAAAACCTATTATGGGGGTTTTATTATGTATGGCCAAATGGGGCATATACTTCATAGTCAAATAGTGGAATCTTTTAACTAATAAGCATGTTATGTAGGAAAATTTTATGCAAGGCCTTTGGGATACGTACTGCATAGTCAAGCGAAAGAGATCTGATGAATTTAAAATTTTACTCTTGATAGACAAGGGAAAATAATATTTGGGTTACTCAAGACCACAATGTGTGGTTTTTCCAAGGAAATAAATTTTGAGAATAAAGGGTTATCTAGGCCAACATGTGTCATGAATAGAAAAATCACTTCTACACAAAATTGGTGTATGAATAATGGTTAAAAATTTTCAAAAAATATAATTTATGATATCAAGTTATTCAGTTTTAATTCATATAGTGAGGACATTGTACTGTGACATTTTACGTAATGTAGTGAGGACATTGTACTATTTAGTTTTAATTCATGTAGTGAGAAAATTTTTTGGCTTTAATTTAAGGTATTTATCTTGGACCAAAGGTATGAGATTCTCCCAATTTCTTGATAATTTTTTTGGAAACATACTGCCATATTCAGGTATATAAGGGAAGAAATGAAAACTATGATTTAGGAATTTTTAAATTCTAATAATGATATGGGAAAAATGGATAAAGGAATTAGAGGGAGTATTTTCCAAGAACGAAGTTACCATTATTTGAAAAACCTGTTATGGGGGTTGTGTTATGAAAGTCCAACTAGGGCATATGCTGCATATCCAAATAGTGTTATATTTTGAATGACAAGATTGTTATGTAGGAAAAATTTATGCAAGGACACCTTGGGGCATGTACTACATAGTCAGGAAAAAGAGCTCTGAGAAGTTTGATTTTCTATTGCTAAATGATGAGGAAAGTGTATGGAGATTCAAATTTTTCAAAGCACATAGTTTGGTTAATGATGAATGGTACCTTAATATGGAGAGATTATATCCAATCATTATTTAAAGAGAATCAAAGGAATATGATTTCTATGAAGGTCTGACCCAAAAATAGAAAGTACGGTGTCTGTATTTTTTAGGTCATACAAATAGGACCAAAAATGGAAACAGTATATGATATGTCCCCAAGTGATCCAATGTAATTTCATATTTCTTTGATCACATGGAGAGGGAAATGTGTGAACTATAGTCTTGAATACATTCTGATTGAGAGAAAGGTAATGGGAAAAATATACATGAATGACTGCTTTAAAATATAGATTCTTGTATATTTTTATGAATGTTTAAAGGGGGAAAGGGAACATTAAAATATAATTAAATTACCATTATTGGAAAAACCCGTTATGGGGCTATATTATGCAGGCTCGACTATGTGATATGCTGCATAGCCAAATAGTGGTATCCATTAACTAATAGTCCCGTTATGTAGAAAACTTTTATACAAGGCCACGTAAGGGTAGGTACTACATAGTCTAAGAAAAAGAGCTCTTTGATGTTAGAGACTCTGTAACTAAAAACTGTAAGAAATAATATGAAGATTTGAAAATATTCAAGATTAAGATTTTGAGATATGGAAGGGGGTAATGCTCAATGCACATTAGAAATATTTGAATCAATATTGGTCATGAGTTTGGATTCCTTTACATAAATCTAACTCATATGTAAAAATGGATACTTTATTTATTTCCTTTGAATTAATATTATGTTGTGTAGTTTAGAGTCATGCAGTGAGGACATTGTACTGTGCAGTTTTAAGTCAAGTAGTGAATACCATTGATATACCCATATGAAATTGAGACACCTTATTTGTACAAATAATCTTTTTTCCCAATTTTTAAACCCATATAAGCTATGCTCTATGTGAGAAACAAGGATTAGTAAATGCCTCTTTTGTAACAAAAAGGTGACACAAATGAAGAATAGGGGTATTATGATTATGTGATGTCTTAGCCAGGGAATAGGAACTAGGTTCACAATGTATCTCGTTGGAGCAAGAATCAATCCAAACGTATTTCTTGGATTTCTATGCAGTATAACATCATGCAGTAAGGATAAAGATGAAAGGACATAAAAATAAATACATGTTGTAGTTGGACTGAGGAATACAACCTATGTGTCACTACATATCTTATTGGGAGAAATAATAAATCCATATGTAGTTATTTAAAAATTCCCTATACAGGTTTTCATTTCTTTACATAAGGAATAAAGGGTTATTTTTTATCATGGTTGGACCCATGATTGGAGATGCAAGCATCTCTATATATCTCATATAGATGATAATCAAGAAAAAAATAGTTCTTGAACAATGATTTCTCACACCAATTGAGTTTGATGTGGTAAACAAGGGATTTAAACACGTTCTGGAGGAATGTTAAACTTAAGACACAAAATGGTATAAATATTAAACCATGTATTTGAAGGGAACATTCGGTATATATCTAATTCATATACAAGAGGAGAAAAAAATATAAAACATTTGTTATTGTATGTATCTGGGCCCAAGATTGGAGATCTATACATCTCTACATATCTCATATGAATGAGAATCAAGCCACACATAGTTCTTTAAATTATGACCTTTTTTAGATCTTTCTTAGACATAGGGAAAAAGGGACTCATGTGCCACTAAAGAGCAGCATTGATGTCAAGGATTCTTGAATATGCAAGCTCTTAAAAACAAGTATATAATATGTTAGGAGTGTAGTTTAATGTCGTGTAACAAGGAAAAATTTTGTCATTCAGTTTAATATTGTGCAACAAGGACAAAGATGCTACACATTTCATTGTCTTGTAGCATGGACTCTTATGATTGTTATGTATTTTAATGTCTTGCAACTAGGACTTTGTGATGTGCAGTTTAGAGTCATGTAGCAAGGACATTGTATTGTAGTTACACAAAGTATTTCTTCCAGAATATCACATTGTTTGGGATTTTGATAAGCTCTCCTTCCATTGAGATTAAGGAATAAGCTCCATTTGAGTAGATCTTATGTATAGAATAAGGTCCTTCCCACTTTGGTTCAAAAATTGGAGGTTTCTTTCCTTGTATCATTGGAGTTCTGAGGAGCAATACCAATTATCCTTAAAGAAATGGATGGAGGAAAAAATTCTTGTTAAAGGATTGTGCTATTCTATTCTAATATAATTATAAATGATGCAAAGAATGAAATATTTTCTCATCTAATCATTCCATCTCATCAAACTATTTCTAAGACTTCTCATCTATAGATAACTAATCACAGATTATAACTTGGAGTCAAGGCATCTGAATTTCAATTGGCAATACTTCTTTTATTCCGTACACCAATGAATATGGGGTTACCTAATTGGAAGTACGTATAGTAGTCTGATAATCCCATAAAACATGAAGAAGTTTATCAGGCCAATATTTCTTATCTTTATCTTCCATCTTCTCAAGATTATTTGATAGGGTCTTATTGAAGGCCTCTATCTATCCATTAGATGCTTCATAATAGCGAAATTAATTGTTTTATTTGATATTGTGCTCTTGATATAACTTTTTTACCTCAACGGAACAAAAAATGGTTCCATTGTCCTTCAATATAGTATGAGGGACACCAAATCTGGTGATGATGTTTGTTTTGAAAAATCTAACAATGCTTTCAGATCCGACTTCTTTGAGAGATTTTTACTCAACCCATTTGGAGATGAAATCTATAGCAGTAAGAATATACTTGAACTACTTAGTCGTAGCTGGAGGATAAGGTCCTACTACATTCATTCCCCATGTGGTAAATGTCCATGAGTATTTATCTATATGTATAAACTTAGGGGGATGATTAATGATGTTGGAATTAACATGTAAGGGAAGAAATTTCGTGGAAAATCTATGCAATCCTGAATCATTAAAGGCCATAAGTATCCAAGCCTTTGAATTTGAGCATAAAGACTATGCACATACTAGTGATTACCATAACCTTCTGAATGTACTTATTTCATAACATCGATAGTTTCTTCTCCATTAATACACCTGAATAGGATTCCATCAAAGACTCATTTTTGGATGATATTCTAGTAATTTGGACTATCATATTGAGTAAAATTAGCCACCCATAATATCGCGACCCCCAAAACCGGGGGTGCTTAATGAGACAAGATATACTTAACATTACATCACTACAAATGAAATATCATGTCACGTTACAATAGAAGATCGCGAGGCTCAGGATTCTGGGAAACCAGCTGCTTCTGATTAGCTTCATTAATATCAACCGTGCCTGAAAAATTTTGAACAAAACGTAGGGTGAGCAAAAATGCCCAGTAAGGGGTTTTAAAAACATTTTTAAGAAAATCCTTTCTTAAATAAGTACCTTTGAAAAGAATAAAAATACTTTGCTAAAACATTATCATTTCTTAAAAACATGAAATCCATATTTCTTTGAAAACCACTTGCACAAAGAAGCACGTACTTGAAATGAGATCTAATGTAAACATGATCAGAGTGCACAATATAAGCAATGCATAAAGTTAAAACATGGTTACTTAAATTCTAAAAGGATTCTATGGCTAAGCAGGGAAACATGCATATCATGGGTCATGAGTAAAGTGCAGTTCATCTAACAGTTTTCCATATGAAAAACAGTTCTTGCTACATCAAGTACATATTCATGATCTTGGGAGCTTCCAACTAGGGGTTGCCTTGTTAGTTGAACAAACCCTTGGTTAACCTTTATCATTACATGCAGAGGGAATGTATAATCCTGGACTTTGTCATGACTTTTCATCATGACCGTATAACATACATAACAGGTCGAGGCTCACCGCCCACCCTGTTTCTTTAGCACAAGTCAAGGCTAACAGCCAAGACCGTCGCACATGTTCGTCTCATGAAACTCTTGCTTTACCCAATGCATTGGAGCGCTGTATAATTACGGGCACACCCGTCACATCATTCTTGTTGCGCTATATAATTCCGGGTGCACTCGTCACATGTAAGTCCTATACATCCCTCACATATCTTGACATGGTCATACATTCATAGGATTTCATACATTCATAATTGAATCATTTTCTTCACATATGTGTTCATAACATGAAAATAGTTCTATCAGGAAAAACAAGATGACATGAGCACATAACCAGTTATCTTAACATTTGAAAAAAACTTGGGTTTTCAAGAAAATAAACATAACGATTAACATTACATAACATCATAATACCCAATTAAAGAAGGGTTGTTCATAACTTACAATTATGATGATAAATGGATATCAAAAGTGTTTAACATAGGCAGTTGAGGTTACAATGTGCGTAATCAAATCCATCTTGGAAATCATATATATATAATTGTGTAAACTCTTCCATTATCACTTTAAATAAACGTGAGTACCTACTTATTAATACATGAATGTATTTATAAAAAAAATTCAAGAAGTCCATACTATCCATTTTAAGAAAAATCCTGATTATCCGAAGCATTGATAAATGAAAATTCTCAGTTTTGAGAATGATTTTGAAATCCAACCAACCCATAAATTCATCATGCTATACCGTAATACATTACAAAAATGATAAGAAAACCAAGTACACGTTGGTGTACATACACATCGATATAATCGCATGTATGTATTTACCAGTATACTTCGTATACTTGCATGATTTTGCATGTTCGTACAATTACCCAAAACCTCCATGTTTATAGGCGAAATAAAAATCCGGGTTATAAACACGAAAGAAGAATTGTATATTTGAATATATCCTCTTATTATTATGTGTATATAAATGTATATATATATATATATACATTTATATACACAATGTGTATAACATTAAAACTGAGATAAAATGAACTCTAAGAGAAAACTGCCTTCAACCTGATCGAATTATGGATGAAGAAAACAGTGGTAACCGGTTCTTAATGACTTGATGTAAACTTTTATACACATATACATTTATGTAAGGTGTATATAAAATATAGTGTACCAAAACCGGAGAAAACGAAACCAAAGGAGGGATCTTCCCCTTTACCCACTATTCGGTTCTTCAAGCCGAGAACGAGATCCCAAATTCTAGGTTCGCACCAGGTTCCAACATACCAGGAACACACATATTTTATGTAGATATAAAAATATATACATACTTATATAAAACTGAATCTTGTCAAAACCCAACCAATGTTAAAACCTGATTCTCACCTTGCTTGGAGAGGAGGAAGAGATGAGGCATGAGGAACCGGGGCTATAAACATATAAGATATATACTGATATATATATATAACCCGAATATACTTGTATATATATGAAACCCGAAGTTTAAAAAAAATTAAAAACACGGTCCGACCCTTACCATAACAGAAGAGGAGATGATGCAGGAAATGAAATCCGGTGCATAACCATAGGATGTATATATATATATATACATAACATATATATATATATATATATGAATATATACAAAAAAACGAAATACAAACATGAACCAAAACCGAGCTTCAAAACATCACCCTTACTTGTTCGACGAGGAGGAGGAGAGGAGAGGCAGCAACCAAAGTCAAGGAGCTGAAGAGATCAAGGGAGCCGGTCCTTCGGCCTTCGGTGCAGCAGGGGGTTTAAAAAAACGAAGATGGAGAAAAAGACTTCGGGGAGTCTTCGGCCGAGGTGAGGTGTCCGCGTCGGCTTGTGGAAAGGAGGGAGCAGCGCCGGTCTTATTCGCCGACCTAAGAGAAAAAAAATCCTACGCTCCACTGGTTCAGCGGCGCAATGAAGGAGAAGATACGGTGGAACGCGGGGAGAAGAAAAAAAACGGAAATCAGCGGACGACCGAGATTAAATGAGGGAGGGATCGTATGGCTGAGGGGTTTCACCGCGGTTTTTAAAAAAACGCAGTTCCTGCAGTTCTAAAAAAAGTTGTTTTAATATTTTTATTTTTATTTTTATTTTTAAAGTATTTAAATGATTAATCCAGCTTTTATATATATATATATATATATATTTTTTAAAAAAAGGTCATTGGCCAAATAAAATATATACATTGATTCAATAAAAGCATATTATTATATATATATATATAGATATATTATTTTTAAAACACCAATAATTCATATTATGCTATCATTATTATTATTAAACCACTTTTATTATTTTAGTAAAAGCATTGGTCAAATAAAATTATAAATTGATTTAATAAAAACATCTTATTATATGTACATACATATATATTTCATTTTTTTTAAAACATCCACAATTTTTATTATATTATCATTATTATTAAACCTTATTTATTAACTACTTAGTATTTCATTATGAGAATTAAGGATCAAGAACATTGAGTTGTAAAAAAATAACGCAAATATATATTTTGATTTACATTGCTAGTTAACTACCCTAATTTTCTTAATTAATTAATATCATTTAATGCAACTATATTTTATCACACATAAAAGTGTGTTGATAAAAATATTATCACCACAAAACACACAAGTGAAAGAAACCATAATTTGACATAGTTTCCAAAATAGTTAATAAAGGTTAAATTATACGAGAAATAATGTATCTAATTTGATGCAGTATAAATATATAACTCATAAAAGAAATCCATCAGGTTTGATATAACTAGAAAAACAAAAGTTTAATTGTTCAAATCAAAATGTATAGTGGAAGAAGACAACAATATTAATTTTTCTCCATTTGAAACATAAAATAAAATTCTTATTTTGGAAAACAAGAGATAATTAACATTGATGTCATTTTAAAATATTAAAGAAAAACTACACATTTATCATTCTGATCATTTTATTTCCAACGGTCAAAATGGACATTGGATTCTTTGGGAAACCAACGGTCGGATTTGTGGACGTTTGAGGTCCAACGGTCATATTGGTGCTTATAAAAGGGTTTGGTCTCGGGTGTCCCTTACTCCAAGTGACCGAAGAAGATAAAGTAAAATGGTTCGTGTGATCCCCTTGGTGCTGAGCACGGTCGCGGTGGCTTCAGCAATTCTTATGTTCCTTATGATGGATGCTCGAAATCCCTATCGCATTCTTGGTCTCCTAGTAGTTCTAAGAAGTCTTCCCATCATTGTAATCGGATTCTTGGTTGGAATATTTGGTTAGTGATGTTTTGATCGTGGGAAGTTGTAATTGTCAAGGTGTTTCTTAATAAAAGAGTATTTCATTCATGCTTGTTGCTACGGATTTTCGTTTATTTTCATTTTCTTTTTATAGAAAGATGGTCCAGTTAAAGGGAAACATATCATTACGCGAAAAATGAATTCTTAGGTCGTTACATCATCTCCCCCTTCAAAGAATTGTGTCCTCGCAATTCTATTAAAAAAAAGACAAGAAAAAGACCACGGTCGCACAACATTACCAAAACTGAAGGCCTGGCTCGGTTAACGGAACCCCTAAACTGGTACACAGCTCCGTTGTTTCCCTGACCCAGATACACTTTGAGCAATAAGACTTGTAATCTTGCTTATGGGAACTAAACACAGGCTTCCACAGGGAGGCCCGTGCAATAAACAGCTCTGAGACGTCCGAGCGGACGAATCCCCTAGTAACCCTTCGAACATCATCACGCTCTAGGTAGTAGAGGGGAACGACGTGATTGAGAAGGCTGGCATTCAGGATCTGGAACATGTAGGCGGCATTGAGGTGGCCATCCTGAGCTGCTATGAGAAAGCAAGCTCTGGCGGAGAAGTTTCGTGCCATAGAGAAACACTGAAAAATCCCTTCATGGTATCTCCCCCTTCGCATATAGTAGGGGAGATGGGTGGTGGCAAGGAGGTGAATCACATGTTCATTCTCCTAACATGCGCGGAGAATTTATGGACTATTCGCTATGTCCAGAAGATGTTGACAGCACCCTCGTAGGTGGAGAAAAGAAAGAAAGTCCACCATACAAGTTCTGATCAAGGTAATCTCTACTAACTCGTCAGGTAGAGACGAGAGGTTCATCTGACCTACCATCTGGAAGAAATGGTATACAAGAGAGGTCACTTAACAACATTAAGAGGAAAGAGATCATAAACTTTTTAATTAAGAAATTTTACACATTAAAGTTCGATTTTTCCAGACTGACACCACAAAGAGAGGCGAAACTCTCTAACTCCACAAACCATACACAGGATGAACATACAAGACTAAACTCATGGTAACATTTATAATGCCTCCTAAGTTTAGCGTGAGGGGTGTGGAGTTGGGAAACATTGGTGTACACTTCTTGCCTAAGAGACACACGTGTGTTCTCATTTTCCAACGCTCCGAAGTCCATCAACTGGCCCTAGAAGCCATAGTGTAGGACCTGGCATAGATAAGCCACTCGGAGGTCTCCGGCAGCAGCAGCTTCTTGGAAAGGGTTATCTAGCATTGTGCCAAATTCCTCGCCAGTTGTAAACACTCGGAAGAGTCCTTCGTGATACCTTCCTCGACGTTCATACGAGGGAAACTGGGTCATCATCATTAAGAGATAATCCATACTCATTCCCCGGTGGAGACTAATCACCCTAGATGAGTTTGACATATCGTACAAGTGCTTAAACGTCATGCGAATTTGGGTATAGTTCAGGAAGTTTTAACGGCTAGATAGAGATATAATGTTCTCTAGAGCCTCGGTGGGAAGTGACAAAAGGTCGGTAGGTACATCAGCCATCTAAAAGTTACATTTTTACTTAGTTAGTCTTAGCAATATTTTTATATCACCTGGTTTTCCAGAGTTTCCTGAACCCATCCTCTGATACCAACTGTAGAGACCCCCAAAACCGGGGTTCTTAATGAGACATGATATAATTAACATTACATCACTACAAATGAAATATCATGTCTCATTACAACAGAAGATCGCGAGGCTCAGGACTCTGGGAAACCAGCTCCTTCTGATTAGCTTCATTAATATCAACCGTGCCTGAAAAATTTTAAACAAAATGTAGGGTGAGAAAAAATGCCCAGTAAGGGGTTTTAAAAACATTTTTAAGAAAATACATTCTTAAATAAGTCCCTTTGAAAAGAATAAAAATACTTTTCTAAAACATTATCATTTCTTAAAAACATGAAATCCAACTTTCTTTGAAAACCACTTGTACAAAGAAGCACGTACTTGAAATGAGCTCTAATGTAAACATGATCAGAGTGCGCAATATAAGCAATGTATAAAGTTAAAACAAGGTTACTTCAATTCTAAAAGAATTCTATGCCTAACCAGGGGGACATTCATATCATGGTTCATGTGTAAAGTACAGTTCATCTAACAGTTTTCCATATGAAAAACAGTTCTTGCTACATAAAGTACATATTCATGATCTTGGGAGCTTTCAACTAGGGGTTGTCCTGTTAGTTGAACAAACCCTTGGTTAACCATTATCATTACATGCAGAGGGAATGTATAATCCTGGACTTTGTCATGAATTTTCATCATGACCGTATAACATACTTAACAGGTCGAGGCTCACTGCCCTCCCTGTTTCTTTAGCACAAGTCAAGGCTAACTTCCAAGACCGTCGCACATGTTCATCTCATGAGACTCTTGCTTTACCCAATGCATAGGAGCGCTGTATAATTCTGGGCGCACCCGTCACATCATTCTTGATGCGCTATATAATTCCGGGAGCACCCATCACATGTAAGTCCTATACATCCCTCACATATCTTGACATGGTCATACATTCATAGGATTTCATACATTCATAATTGAATCATTTTCTTCACATATGTGTTCATAACATGAAAACAGTTCTATCATGAAAAACATGATGACATGAGCACATAACCAGTTATCTTAACATTTGAAAAAAAAACTTGGGTTTTCAAGAAAATAAACATAACGATTAACATTACATAACATCATAATACCCAATTAAAGAAGGGTTGTTCATAACTTACACTTATGATGATAAATGGATATCAAAAGTGTTTAACATAGGCAGTTGAGGTTACAATGTGCGTAATCAAATCCATCTGGGAAATCATATATATTTAATTGTGTAAACTCTTCCATTATCACTTTAAATAAATGTGAGTACCTACTTATTAATACATGAATGTATTTATAAAAAAAATTCAAGAAGTCCATACTATCCATTTTAAGAAAAATCCTGATTATCCGAAGCAGTGATAAATGAAAATTCTCAGTTTCGAGAATGATTTTGAAATCCAACCAACCCATAAATTCATCATGCTATACCGTAATACATTACAAAAAGGATAAGAAAACCAAGTACATGTTGGTGTACATACACATCGATATAATCGCATGTATGTATTTACCAATATACTTCGTATACTTGCATGATTTTGCATGTTCGTACAATTACCCAAAACCTCCATGTTTATAGGCGAAATAAAAATCAGGGTTATAAACATGAAAGAAGAATTGTATATTTGCATATATCCTCTTATTATTATGTGTATATAAATGTATATATATATATAAATTTATATACACAATGTGTATAACATTAAAACTGAGATAAAATGAACTCTAAGAGAAAACTGCCTTTAACCTGATCGAATTCTGGATGAAGAAAATAGTGGTAACCGGTTCTTAATGACTTGATGTAAACTTCTATACACATATAATTTTATGTAAGGTGTATATAAAATATAGTGTACCAAAACCGGAGAAAACGAAACCAAATGAGGGATCTTCCCATTTACCCACTATTCGGTTCTTCAAGCCGATAAAGAGATCCCAAATTCTAGGTTCGCACCAGGTTCCAACATACCAGGAACGCACATATTTTATGTAGATATAAAAATATATACATACTTATATAAAACTGAATCTTGTCAAAACCCAACCAATGTTAAAACCTGATTCTCACCTTGCTTGGAGAGGAGGAAAAGATGAGGCATGAGGAACCGGGGGTATAAACATATAAGATATATACTGATATATATATATATAACCCGAATATACTTGTATATAAATGAAAACCGAAGTTTAAAACAAATTTTTAAAAACACGGTCCGACCCTTACCAGAACGGAGAGGAGATGATGCAGCAAATGAAATCCGGTGCATAACCATAGGATGTATATATATATATATACATAACATATATATATATATATGAATATATACAAAAAAACGGAATACAAACATGAACCAAAACCGAGCATCAAAACATCACCCTTACTTGTTCGACGAGGAGGAGGAGAGGAGAGGCAGCAACCAAAGTCCTGGAGCCGAAGAGATCAAGGGAGCTTGTCCTTCGTCCTTCGGTGCAGCAGGGGGTTTAAAAAATGAATATGGATAAGAAGACTTCGGGGAGTCTTCGACCGAGGCGAGGTGTCCGCGTCAGCTTGTGGAAAGGAGGGAGCAGCGCCGGTCTTATTCGCCGGCCTAAGAGAAAAAAAAGCCTACGCTCCACTGGTTCAGCGGCGCAATGAAGGAGAAGAAACGGTGGAACGCGGGGACAAGAAAAAAAACGGAAATCAGCGGACGGCCAAGATTAAATGAGGGAGGGATCGGACGGCTGAGGGGTTTCACCGCGGTTTTTAAAAAAACGCGGTTCCTGCAGTTCTAATAAGAAAAGTTGTTTTTATATTTATATTTATATTTTTATTTTTAAAGTATTTAAACGATTAATCCAGCTTTTATATATATATATATTTTAAAAAAAGGTCATTGGCCAAATAAAATATATACATTGATTCAATAAAATCATATTATTATATATATATAGATATATTATTTTTAAAACACCAATATTTCATATTATGCTATCATTATTATTATTAAACCACTTTTATTATTTTAGTAAAAACATTGGTCAAATAAAATTATAAATTGATTTAATCAAAACATATTATTATATGTACATACATATATATTTCATTTTTTTTAAAACATCCACAATTTTTATAATATTATCATTATTATTAAACCTTATTTATTAACTACTTAGTATTTAATTATGAGAATTAAGGATCAAGAACATTGAGTAGTAAAAACATAACACAAATATATATTTTAATTTCCTTTCCTAGTTAACTACCCTAATTTTCTTAATTAATTAATATCATTTAATTCAACTATATTTTATCACACATAAAAGTGTGTTGATGAAAATATTATCACCACAAAACACACAAGTGAAAGAAACCATAATTTGACATAGTTTCCAAAACAGTTAATAAAGGTTAAATTATATGAGAAATAATGTATCTAATTTGATGCAGTATAAATATATAACTCATAAAAGAAATCCATCAGGTTTGATATAACTAGAAAAACAAAAGTTTAATTGTTCAAATCAAAATTTATAGTGGAAGAAGACAATATTATTAATTTTTCCCCATTTGAAACATAAAATAAAATTCTTATTTTGGAAAACAAGAGATAATTAACATTGATGTCATTTTAAAATATTAAAGGAAAACTACACATTTATCATTCCGATCATTTTATTTCCAACGGTCAAAATGGACATTGGATTCTTTGGGAAACCAACGGTCGGATTTGTGGCCGTTTGAGGTCCAACGGTCATATTGGTGCTTATAAAAGGGTTTGGTCTTGGGTGTCCCTTACTCCAAGTGACCGAAGAAGATAAAGGAAGATGGTTCGTGTGATCCCCTTGGTGCTGAGCATGGTCGCGGTGGCTTCAGAAATTCTTATGTTCCTTATGATGGATGCTCAAAATCCCTATCGCATTCTCGGGCTCCTAGTAGTTCTAAGCAGTCTTCCCATCGTTGTAATCGGATTCTTGGTTGGAATCTTTGGTTAGTGTTGTTTTGATTGTGGGAAGTTGTAATCGTCAAGGTGTTTCTTAATAAAAGAGTATTTCATTCATGCTTGTTGCTACGGGTTTTCGTTTATTTTCATTTTCTTTTTATAGAAAGATGGTCCAGTTAAAGGGAAACATATCATTACGTGAAACATTAATTCTCAGGTCGTTACACATAATCTGATCTGTTATTTTTAAACTCTACCTGGTGGTAGTACTCCGTTTTGAATGTATTCCATGATGAGTGTTCTCCATCCCATGATATGACCATATGGATTATAAATAGGGCTAATTTCATTAATTTCCTCCATTATAGTTTAAATAAAAGGTGATACCACACGATGAGGGGCTATAATGAGGATTATATCATTCTGATTTGGATCTGTCAGGACCATAACTACATTAGCTAGTTCATCAGCTTGGGAATTTTTTGATTGTGGAACATATGACAATGTCGAATATGAGGGAAATTAATCTATTAGCCATCTGATGTAATCACACAAAGGTATTAACTCTTGTTTTCTGATAGTATAATCCCCATTGATTTTTTTGATTACCAACTCTGAATCACCTTTTAATTTCAGGTGATTAAGTTGTACCTGAAGTGCCAACTCCAAGCCTACAATGAGATCTTGATATTCTGCCTCATTGTTGATACCACCTTCTAAAAATAGGAAGTAATAATGAAACACTACCTTTTCTGGGAAGATAAGTACAATTCTTAACCCAACATTGTTGATTTTAGGGTTTTCCATTCTCTTCCCTTTTGGACTTCTGGAGACACTGTCAAAGTAAATTTTCTATGTTTGGGAACTATCATGAATAGAGAAGACCTCTCCATCATGAAGTTCAGTATTCAATGATTTATCTTCTACAGATGGATGTTCAACAATGATATTGGCCAAATCTTGGTGTTTTATTTCTTTCTAAGTCACAGGATAGATATCAAACTATTTCAGAATAACTGCCCATCTTTCCAAATTCCCTATAAGGGTAGGGCGACTGAGGATAAATTTGAGCGGGTTATTACGAGACACCAATTGGACCACATGATGTTGCAGGTTGTGCCTCAATTCCTGAACTTAAAATATTAATTCCAAGCATCACCTTTCAATACTTTAATATTGAGTTTTTGCATCAAGCATAGTTCTACAAAGATAGTAATAGCTATTTTCATTCCCAACATCCTTCTTTTGGGCAAGGAAGGAACCTAGTGATGGCTCTAAAGATATCACATAGAGAATAAGTGAAATTCCTTTAACAAGTGGCATTAATAACGGTAGACTCAATAAAAATTTCTTGAGGGTTTCAAATACCTCTTGGAAGTCTTCATTCCATTGATAGGTGACTACCTTCTTCATTAATCTGGTGAAGAGAAAACACTTGCCTACTAAATTTGTGGTAAAGAACCAAATATAGGCCAAGTGTCCTTGGTGTCCTCTTAATTATTTCAAATTTCAAGGAGGTGACATGCTAAGGATTGATTTGTTTTCTCAGGATCAACTTTGATGCCATGATGATAGATAATGAAGCCAAAGAATTTTTCTGAGGTTACCTCGAAAGAAAATTTCAAGGAGTTCATCTTCAAAATATGTTTCTGATGTTTATTTAATATGGTCTCTAGATAATCCAAGTGATTGGATCATTGTATGTATTTAACCACCAAATCATCCCCATAATATTCTACAAATTTTCCTAATAAGGGTTTGAAGATATGGGGCATGGAATGTTGATACCTTGCACCTTAATTCCTTAATCCAAAGGTCATTACCCGATAGAAAACAAACCATGAGGGGATTTGATGGCTATATAATATTCATCCTCTTGGGCCAGGTGGATTTGATTGTACCTAGAGTAACCATACATGAAGGAAAGAGATTCATAAATAGATTTTGCATCAATTTAAAGATATGTGATCAGAACTAGAAAGTTATCTTTAAAAAAATGCCAGTTAAGATCTCTAGAATCAATGAAACCTCTGATTTTCCCATTCTTCTTTTTTATCAGGACAATGTTGGATAGCAATTTTGGATATTGATCCTCCCTGAAAAAATTATCCTTGATAAGCTTATCAACTTCAACTTCAATTTTAGAGGCATGAGTTGGGTGTGTTCTTCTTGCTGACTTCTTGAATCCATGATGTTCTTCTGGAAAAACGAAATGATGAGTGGCTACATCAGGATTAAGACCTATAATTTCTATATAATTCCAACAAAATATATCTTGATGTAGCTTCAGAAATGATTTATACACTTATTTCTCTTCAAGATTCATAACCCCACTAATTATATTAGAGAATGGATCTTCTTCTATACCCATTTTTATTTTTCGGAGCTCATCCATAGTTTT
The DNA here is from genome assembly GCA_963277665.1 of Viscum album. Taxonomy (NCBI): domain Eukaryota; kingdom Viridiplantae; phylum Streptophyta; class Magnoliopsida; order Santalales; family Viscaceae; genus Viscum; species Viscum album. The sequence continues at coordinate 404,939,180 of OY728148.1, read as the reverse complement.
AGAGACACCTTCTTCAAATGGAGGAGCAGCATACCTAAGATCGTATTCTTCTTCTTCCTCTTCCTTACATGTCACTTCTTTTGTTTCTACTTGCATAGTAGGTAATGAAACAAAACTTTCAGATCTATGAGAGGAGTCAATATTTGAACATCATGAAGAAGAGTATACCATTTCTAACCCTAATAATAATTAAGGGTCTTTCCAGAGCATTGAGGAGGATATAATTATTTCGGAATCAACACCCATGTCTTCCTTTAGTATTTCTAAAAAACTTTTAGTCTGATTGATTAAGCAGAGACTTTCTGAAGTTCAGTGGAAGAAATAAAGACATCTCTATTTAAGATTTCACCAATTCTTGGTGAATCAACAATTTATATCATGCTGTCATGATCGATTAATGTAATTGACATTATAGAAGTCACTGGATCATTGTTCAGATTTGGGTTTATCCTTTCAATCTAATTGATATGCAACATATAATCTATACTCAAATTTTTGAATTGGTTTGATGGGGTCTTTTCAAGACCATTTTTAGCATTGATTCTAGTTACCTCCTTTTTAATATACATTGTTCCCTTTGTGTGATAAAATTTTACCTCAATGTATTGAGATTCATGCATTTTTAATGGATCCTTCTCGCCATATAATGTTAAAATCTGACCATTGAAATAGTACTTGAGGCATCAGTGGTATGATGAAGGTATGGCTGCTTTTCGATGTATCCATGGCCTACCAAGTAGAATGTTAAAGGCTATATCCTGACGGAAAACCATAAAATCTGTATTAGACATAAGATATACAAACTGAGTTCGGAGTGTAATATCACCCAGAGGTTCCTGCTCATTCATATCATAACCTTATAATATTAAATTTTATGGAGATAAATTAGATTCAGTGAGGCCCAATCGACAAAGTGTACAAATAGAAATGAGATTTACTCCTAAGTCATTATCAATGAAGGCTTGTTGGATGTATATGTCATTGATCCTACCAGATAGATAAAAGGGTCTGATATATCCATGTACAAAATCATCTTCATCTTCATCTGTAAAAGATATAACTACATGAAATTCGGTAGGATCATTCTCTATACAGTAGACCTCCGCAGAAAAAACATTGGTTTCAAACTCTTGAGGACTTGAAAAATCTTCAATAAGTTCTTCTTAAAGAGTTTTTATAGATTCAAGGCATCCATAATCAACAACTTGGCCGGTACTTGGGCTAACTATTTCAAAACATCGTACTTTTGGTCCAGAGGTTGGCATTTCCCAAAATGAAGATGTGATTTTCTATGTTCATTTGAAGTTGATGCTCCTGATGTGGATATACCCTATGTCAAAGTAGAAGCAGGATATACTTCTGGATTTGGTAGAATAGATGGATTAGGTCTATCTAATTTTGGAGAGATAGATGGTGTAACCCTTAATTGGTCCTCCAAAATAATCATGTCAGGACCGAACCTATCATGCGGGGAAGAATCTCCTTGTTCTTATTGAGCCTACTAAAGGGATCTTCCATGAGTTTTTAACGCATATATGGTTTGAGCAGGGGTAGTGTTAAAATAATGGCTTCTAGAAAACCCATGTATTCCCTTGTATCCTCGGCCTTAGTTTCTTCCTATAGTTCTCCAATTAGGTATATAAAACTCAAGATTATTAAAAATAGAATCATCATCAACATAGAGATCCGTTCAGTGGATAACATTAGTAGAACCAAATATTAGTTCTTCATCTAATGAGGATTTTGCTTGACAAGTCAGTTTTTATTGTGTCGTTTGGAAGGGTGGATCCCTTCCTTTTAAATCAGATGGCATGAAATCTACCAGAGGCAAGAAACTTTGGTCTCGATAAGAGCTCGTCTTCTTTTGGTTTCTCTTTACCCTTATCATCACATCGCTTCTTTGAGGATTGACCTTTTGATGAAGGTGGTTTTGCAGTGGTGGGAGTGGAAGAAGACACAATCGATTGTTTCAATTGTGTTACTAGAATGGCATGAGTCTGGTTGATCATTTTTTTATCATCCAATCATCGTATTTATGTGAAATTTTACCTTTGACTTCTTTTCATTCGACTTCTTCCTCTAGATTGGTATCCGTAACACATGATACTTGGGCTAATGAACTTTTCATCTTTACTTGTTCAGAGTCTACCATTTTTTGAAAAAGTTATTTGAAAAAAAAATACTTCTGGATAGGATTCCCCAACATCTGATGAAAGGGAAAATAATTCAAAATATCTTAATCTTCTTATTTTTTTAGTATCTTGGGCCATGGTAAATGAACCAAATTATTTTACAGAGCTAAGATGAAGTAACTGGGAACCTATTCATTCCATAAAGAATAAAGTTTTTTCTTTAACTTCTCAAAATATTTTCCCCTTTGATGTCTTTGATCATCTTTAAGAGGCAGTCTGTTGACACACCTTTTCTTCACATTGTTTAAAGGAATAGAAAGGGAAATGACTTATCACAGATTGATTCATCCTTTGAAGAAAACTTCAAAAATCAACAAAGGCATGAACAAGGATTCAAATGAACATATGCCACGCAAGTTCCCTTACTGTCATGCATGTATACTTGTGATCCGCCTAATGGTCATGCAAGTGAATTGTGTGCCCACTTTGAAAACTACCCAAGGTCTTCAGCACTCTATAAATAGACTCTGTGGGCCCCCCATTTTAGGGGGGATTTTTTCCAGAATTCAGATACAGAGCACTGAACGCCCAAGTCTCTTCTTCAAGTATTCCAAACACTTCTAAGGTAATTATTTACCTAGAATGGAAGGTCTAAACAAGAGGAATAAGTTCTAAGTGATAGAATTCACTAACACTTGTGCGCCTAAGTGTTTTTACCCTTAAGGGAAATGAACACACTTGCGCGCCTCCTTACCTACTCATTGAAACTTGTGCGCCACTCTTCTGGAAGTACCTCAGGATGATTATAATAGCTTTGGTCAAGAATCACCCATTTATTACTCTACTGGTCAAGGATCATGCATGTTCCCATGTGCCGCATAGGTATACCTGTGCGGTCAGGACTTGCACACCCACGCAATACCTGCGCGACCCCTCAGGACTTGCGCGCCCTTCTACATTTGGGTGCCCTTCCTACCCCTTTCACCCATCTTATGCCATTCCACCTCTCCTATTCATTATTCAGTCTTTAAGACACTCTTCAAAGCCATTTATGGAATGTTTTCTTGATTGACATCCTTATCTGAAAGGAATTCTATGGAAAATCTCTCAAAACCTAGTGATTTAAACATCGTTATGTCACTAAAGTTAGAGAGTTCATTCATTCAACCTCATCCTTAAAGAAGAGAGAATCCATAAACTGGGCCTCTTTTTCCGAAGTAAGCCCCAGTCCAAATTCTCATTAATATGGGAATCCTCCTTAGGATTAATCCCCAAGTCCTCATTAAACTAGGCCTTCTTTTCAGGAGTAATCCCCAGACCAAATTTTCATTAATATGGGAATCCTCCTCAGGAGTAAGCCTGAAGTTCCCAAATATGGGAATCCTTTTCAAGAGTAATCCCCAAGTCTCTTAATTCTAAAATTCCCTTAACCTGGGCCTCCTCCTTAGGAGTTAAGACCCAGTTTTCAAATCCCTTTTAACCTGGGCATCCTTTTCAGGAGTAATCCCCAGTCTTAGTTTCTCTTGACCAGTCATAATTCCTTTTGATCTGGGCATCCTTCTCAGGAGTAAAACCCAGTAATAAGTCCCCTCCTAACTTGGGAATCTTCTTTAGGAGTAAGCCCCAAGATTAGAGTATCTAAATCTCCATGAAGCACATATACCTTTATGGACCCTGTTCATGGATTTCTTCCCTGAAGTAAATCTTAATCCTAATCTATTTGGGCAGTCATACATACATAAGCCCCACATCATTGCATGGCACAGTTTTCTGGTTTCACCAATACCTCTTGTTTCTCACACAAAGCATGACTCACGTGAGCTTAGAGTGTAAAAGTAATCATGACATCTTTCTTTGAGCAATAAATCATTTATAAAAGTCATACTCATTTACTCGAACTATGTGGGTTCTGATTCCTTTTCCAAAACAAAGGATGCGTAGGTAGCCAATCTACGAGTATGATCCCAACTCTGAAATAATCAATGTCCTTCTGAATGACAATAAACTTCAAGTGCCCCCACAAAGTGGATTTAAAACCATTTTGGTCATCATAATGACCAAGAGAGTTTTATGTATTAAAGGATACAATTGACTAAGAATCTCTAACAAATACAGATGATTCTCTATCGATGAAGAACCTCAAATACATATAAAAGATTCTCTAAATTTCCTACATATCAATCATTGATTGTCAAATCTAAAGGAATGCTCATTTTATACTTGTTAATGTATAAGGATTCACAAACATAACTTAAATCTATAAGGAGTCCTGAAGTAGACAATAATTCCCCTAAAAAGGGTGTGATGAGTCTGACCTCCCATCCGCTCGACCAATGCAAATTCCTATGCCTCGTCAGTCCATAACTAAGGAGCGACTACCTTTGGAAAGTAGGTTAAAATGGATATGGAATCATTGGATGTTTACGGTTCTATGGACAAACTCGTTAGAAACTGCTTGGTATGTTTGAATCTTAAATCAATGAGGTCATCCCCAAATTCTAGAGGAAACAAAAAATGGTGAACCCGACGTGAATCCTTAACCAAGTTAAAATAATGCTTTGATTATTTGTTAGGACCCTATTTAAACTCAATGAGAGGGCCAACAAAGAAATCAATAACATATTTACTCATCCAAAAGATGTAGTGGCCAGAATTGTCTTGATTATGTCTATTATATCAAACATGCACTCTTTTCCAAGATCTTCTGCATTTACAGAATGGCTTATCTTAAGTTCACATATGTGAATACCTCTGTTGTGAAAACATCTGCTGCAAATTCCACTACTGCTACTCTTGCTAGATCGTCCTCCACTCTAAGGATGACATCACCTACTCAGCGTCTTGAACACTGAGTATCAAATGTGCTAGTAAAGGAGTATCGTCAAAACGGTACTATTCCAACTCTGGAGGCTGCTCGACAAGATCTCCAAGTGAATAACTCACATTGGTCATCCGGACAATGATGAACAATGATCACGAAGAAGGCGGTTCTAACCACTGTCTCCAACCTTTTTGGGTCATTATCCCCAGAACGCAATCACCATTCACTCCCATATTCTGAGGAGGTGAATGAGAGGGTCGCTCAGGGCCTTAATTAAAGGAGACAGGAGTCCTTACCGAGGGATACCATCAACAATCGCCGCCAGACTCGTGTGGTAGTGTTCCCTCAACATGATGAGGGTATCGACTCCAGGCGTTTAGCTTAGGTTCCTCGAACCCGAGCAGGCAAGACGAATAGCCAGAGGCGAAATCCGGTCAATAGTGAGCAGGTTATCATCTATGCCATCTCCGAAGAAGTCCACCAACCTAACTTGGTGAAAAGCAATGAGTGGGCACACACACCCATCCGTTTTAATTCCGCTGTCCAGCAGACTCGTCTGGCAGCTTCACACTAATCTCGTCAGGCAATTCTGGCAGAGTACTATAGACAAGAACATATACCAATTTATACAACATCAGCTAGTCAGCATGCTCTTCTAACTACATATGATGGAACTCGTCAACCACGTTTGGCGAAGTAAAATCAGCAGACACATACACCGACTAATATTGATCAAGCCTACCAATAGTCTCTCTTGGTAGCACTCAGAGAAGTCATTCGGAAAGCTCCAGTGAAAAATAGGAGGCAGACTCAACTCTATACCCCCACACTTGAGTACTTTCAGGATTCACTGATAGGAAAAAGAGGACAAGTGCAGGCACACACACCTACTCTATGTATGGAATAGACGTATATCCATGTTCTGGTAGCTGAAGTCACCAAGCATATTCTATCAATGGTGAAAGAGCATAAGAAAATCCCTGCTCATATTCTGGATGCTTTCCAGGATATTATAACAGCTTTGGCAACATGTCAGGGAAAGACACATAAATCTATCCCTACCAATGGAGTGACACATCAACAGTTCACTCTGGAACAAACACACACATATGTTCCAGTCCAAGAGGGTTATGGAGAATATTCCCCCATATCATATGGACAACCAAGTCAGGCACATACACCTGATTTGAGTGAAGATCGTCAGCCTTACCTGGCCATCTCTCCTGATCAGACACATACTACTACTCAGAGTAGCCACTTTCATCAACAAGTGGTTTCCAAGGTGAGTAAGAAGGCGTCTAAGAAGAAGACCCGCCCAACATAGTCAAGAGATCAAGAGGCATTCTGTAACAAGGCCTTGCTCGATGCTGGAGTTCTTGAAGCCCTCAGACAGTTATTTGTTGGAATCCAAGATTCTACTCCCTCATTTCCCAATAGTGGGAACATTAATTCTGAAGGCATTCAACAGACACTTCATCATGAAGGCTTGCTTCATGACAGTTCGTTCGATCTAGAAGTTTCATCTTTAGAAAAGATCCACAGGAACCCTATGTGTGGTCAGATTACCAAGGAGCAAGAGATCTCATCTTATACTATAACCCACCATGGTTGTCATCCCCATGATGAATAATTTCGCTGCGAAAGTTCTCTCCGCAGTAGTGATACACATTGCCTGGAAAATTCTCTAGTGGAAAATGTAGTGCTGAGAAAGCCCTCTTATCTTGAGGCACTTTCAAATGTGAAACTAGTCATGTCGTATGCTTCATCGTTAGTAGGTGAAATACTTTCTCAATCAGAAGATAGCCCATGGTGTAGGTCATTCTCCAAACCACCCCTAAGTCATGCATCTTCTAGTTTAATCAGTGATCTCTCTATTAATCTTGTTGAATCTGATGAAGCAACAAGGAAGCACCAGCTCTGGTCAAATCAGGTAGAAGAATCTTCATTGAATGATAAAGAGGAAATAATGAACATGAGAAAAAAACTGGAAAAAAGGTGAAGTGCCAGTCATGTTTTGGCCTCTAGATGAATCTCAGTATGACATTCCAAAGATGTTGACGGAAGATGGAATTCATGATATTCATCTCAATATATGGAAAAATCTTTTTCAGTTGAAAAAGAAAGTATTATCTTATGATAAATATGAAAATCATGTTAAGATAATACAAGGGTTACAACGTCGGATTGATTTGGCATCTCTATCAGTCTATCGATATCCGAAGGCTGAAAAGTAGTAGAGAGCCCTTCAACGTTCATGCCTTGGCGCACTAAGAAGATTTCACCAGTTAATTGCCAATTCCTCATCTGGTATTCATGTTAGAGGATGGGTTGTTCATGGAGCACTACATTTCACTATGCTCTCTAGTCAGCAAAGACCGCCGAAAATGGTCTCATGCAATGTTATTGCCCGTGGCCGGACACAGTCAATGGTTTTTTTTATAATCAAATGCTTTCCCAAGAACAGGCCTCAACTAGTTCTTCTAAAAATCAAGAATATAGAGAACATGTTGTGGAATTACTCCTACATCAAGCAAATGATAATATTAAACATGCCTCTTGTATGGAAAATCACATCATCAAGTGAGAGAAGTTTCAGAAATCATCCAACGTTCTTTTGAACTGGGTGATAAAAGTGGATTTCGATTGATGCATCCAGCAGATTTTCGGACTAAGTTCTATTAGATCAGGAGAGATTCTAATAAAGTCTCAGAAATAGCATGTCAAGAGCCACCACAGCTTTCTAGACTAGGGACCCTTTTGACCCAACCCACGGAATCAACAAATAAGATTCGATGAGTTGATCAAAGTAAACAGGAACAGCCCCAGTCCACCGGATTGGAGACTTTTTCAAATCTTCAGTCCTCTCCTCAATGAAATTTGGTCTTTTCTTGATTGGGGAAGAAGCCTCAAGAGGAACAAAGAGCCAAATTATCAATAGATTCTCTCCAAATTACGGTTCTCCAAGAAGTTCCTAAGGGATCAAATCAACAAAAGGCAATGTCTTGTCAGGGGCATGGTAGAAGACAATATCACAGAAATGATGATTGAAGGGATGCGATGCATTATGCATCAATTAATGTCATCAATTTCGTTGTTGCCAATCCACCAGATGAAGCTCACTCAGAGGGATCAGATGAAGAGGACCCTGCTCCTGAAGTTGTAAGCAAAGACACAAATGAAGAAGGTGTGCGTACATGAAATCAAAGGTTTACCCAAAATCTGGGTGTTCCTTCAAGTAACCCACTTCCCCCTCTCTGAATGGGAGTTAAAAGGGGGAAAGGAAAGAACCAGGTTACATACCCTTCCTCTGGAAAAGGCCAATCACTCTCACTAGAGCAATGATTTGCATAACAAGAGGAATAAATGAAGGAATTGAGGAGGATGAATGTCGAAATACTTCAAGGTAGTCTTCCTCCAAAGCGTACTAGAGTCAGTCAGCCAAGGGAATTGGTTGCAGTTACTGAAATGGATCAAGAATATCCTCCTCTATCAGTACACCCTCACATGTCTAATCGTCCAGGTCAAGTACAACAACAATTGGAGGTGCTACCATCAGTTGTAGTACTAGCCACCACATCTGTACCAGCTCCAGTTATTACACCTACCCAAGTCCATGTTCAACCGGATGTTTCTAAAAAGTTAATAACTACCATTGAGTAATTAGTGGCTTTGTTAGAGATTATGGAAGTTAAGAATGCATAGGTTCAACCAGAAAAGAGAGATTACCCTGAATGGGTAGATTCAGTCTCTCCATCATCAAGTTTTGGGAACCCTATTTTCCCTATTTTCAATGGATCAGGCGATCCTGAATAGAATTTGACGCATTACGTGTCTTTTTGCAATCTTATGATGGGAACTCTGGAACAACAAGATGCAGTGAAACTCAGATGCTTCATGCGAACCTTGTAAGGACCAACTTTTGTTTGGTATACAAGATTGTAATCCCAGACAATTACTGGGTGGGAGGATCCTTGCCAAAAATTCATTCTTCAGTTCAACTCAACATTGCCAAAGACAACAGTTTTTTATCTTACAAACTGTAAGAAAAAGGAGAATGAAAGGGTCTCATATTTCATTGCTTGCTAGAAGGGATTAACATATTCCCAAATATTAGCACTCCCTCATGAAGAACTGTTGCCAATCTGTGTGGAAAATCTGCATGAAGAAATACACACACCGTTGATCCATTTGAATTACATAGGAGGGTTTCGATACCTTACTTCAATCGCTCAACATATTTAAGAATATCTTATAAAGACTAAGTATAAAGCGTGTGTAATTCCATCAGCTCCAGGAAAGAGAATGGGTAAATAAGATACTGCTATAATTATGCTTAAACAAGCACCTGTACCTGCTTCTACTTCAAAACCTTCATCTTCTCGAAGGGCTCCACCTACTAAACATAAAAAACAGAGGTCATTTTGTCAAGATGATCAGTGAGATAAAAGACGAAAACAATTTGAGGATTTGAAAAGAAAAGTTTACTCTTTCTTAAATGAACAAGTTCCTGGTTATTTCATTTCGGCTTTGGAAAATAATTTGGTTCAATTTCCAAGGCCCAAGAGGCCAAATAAGGAAGGAGATGAAGACCGTCCCAACTATTTCCTGTTTGATCAAATGTTGGGGAATCCCATTTAGGAGTGTTTTTTTCGAGGACCTCCTGCAAAAATGGTCGATTTGGGACAAGTCAAACTGAAAGGTTCTTCAGCTCAGGTAGCATGTGTTACTGCTACAGTTCCAGAGGAGGAAGTCGAGTGGCAAGAAGTTAAGAGAAAAAATGCACAAAAATATGATTATTGGATGGTCAGAATGATGATCAACCAAACTCATTCTATTTTACAAACTCAATTAAAGAAACCAATTGTGCCTTCTGCCATGAATGCCACAGAAAAACCATCTTCATCAGAGAGAAAATCCTCAAATAAATGACATGATTCAAAGAAAGAAAAAGGATCAGAAGAAGATGATTATGTGTCAAAGCCTAAGTTGTCTTTGACTCTGGAAGACTTCATGCCATCTACTTCAAATTCACAAGCACCTCCCCACCAAACGGCATAGCCCAAATTGGCTAATCAGACAGAGTCTTCATCAGATGAAGAGTTGATTTTCAGTTCTATTAATATGATTAAATTAACAGATCCATATGCCAGTCGCAGTTTCAATTTTGATGAGCCTGAATTTCCTGTATCAAACAGAGGAATCAGAGGAAGTTACAGAGTCTCAGGATACAGGGGAAGTCATGGATCTTTCAAACGCCACTATTCCAATTCTACCCCTGCTAGAACTGTGTATGTTGCAGAAACTCATGGTAGAGCCCTTCAAAAAACTCAACAAGAACAAGAAAGTTCTTCCACACAAGGCAGACTCAGTCCTAGCACAATTATTCTAGAAGATCGGCTGAATGTTCCATCTTCTTCCTCTTAGAAAGTAAATAGACCTAATCTGTCTAATCTTCCAAATCCAGGAGTATTACCAACTCTTATCCCAGTACAAGATGCATCAAATTCCAAAGCATTAACTTCCAAGGCACCTGCAAAACCACATGTCCCTATTGGGAAACACAGACCTTTGGATCAAAAGTATGATATATTAAAACACCTAGCCCAAGTACCGACCAAGTTATAAATTTTTGATGCCTTGAATTTATAAAAGGATATTCGAGAGTCCCTCATTGAGGCTTTGTCAAGTCCTTAGGAGTTTAAGACTGAAATTGTTGTAGCTGAAGTCTACCATGTAGAGAATAATCCTACAGAATACCATGCAGTAATATCTTTTACTGATGAAGATGGAGATGATGTCGTTCATGGACATATTAGACCTTTGTACTTATCTGGAAAGGACAATGGAATAGACATCATAATATCTTTCATTGATAATGGTTCAGGAGTCAACCTCATGCCCATTCATACACTTCGTCGATTGGGCCTCACAGAATTTGATTTATCTCCTTTAAATATGATGTTACAAGGATATGATAAAAATGAATAAGAACCACTAGGAGAGATTACACTCAGAACATAGTTTTGAGATCTTATGTCCAATTCAGATTTCATGTTTGTTGATCAAGACTCAACCTTCAACATCTTGCTTGGAAGACCCTGGCTACATCGACATGCAGCAATCCCTTCATCATACCATCAATGTATCAAGTTTTGTTTTGATGCTCAATTTGGGACATTATGTGGTGATAAATCACCATTCAAGACATGTGAATCTAAATACATCAAGGAGGAATTATATCACATAAACGGAAAGGAGGAATCAACAACAAATGAGATTATCAAAGTTAATGCTCCGTATGGTTTGGAAAATATTCCAGTAAACCCATTAGCACACGTGATTACAGATTATGTGTTACCTATCAGTAAAATTGATACGATAGACCCAAATCAAAATACTCTTATGAAAAGATCCATCATGTTAATTACGGAAATTGAGCCAGACAACATGGGAGAAATTGGTGAGCCACCAAGAAATGATGAAAGCTTAAATGGAGATGTCTTCATTTCATTTGCTGAAATCCAGCAAGTTTATACTTCGCCAACCAGGCCAGAAGAAGTTATAGCAAGGATATAGGTGAACAATGATGTCTATTCTCAATCCATCATTTCCTATTTATTACCCTTGGAAGACCCTTCATCATCAGTTGGGTCATAAATGGAAGCCTCTACTTCAAGATGTTCAAATTTTAACATCTCTCTTAATCATGGTAATTCTGCTTCATCCTCTACTATGCAAGTAGAAATGGAAGAAATAACACCTGCTGAAGAAGAAGAGGAAGATCTCAGAGATTCTCCTCCAGCATTTGAAGAGGGGATCTCTACCACTATGGATGAACATAGAGAAATCAATCCGGGTACAAAAGAAGATCCACGCCCCACTTTAATCAGTGTGGATATGACTCTTGAAGAGAAAGAGATGTATATTTACTTTTTAAAGAAAAATCGAGATATATTTTCTTGGAACTATACAGAGATTCAAGGGCTTGATCCTGATGTTGCCACTCCTCATTTGGGTTTTCCAGAAGAACATCGAGGATTCAAACAAGCTTCTAGAAGAACGCACCCAACCTATACTTCAAAAATTGAGGCTGAAGTGGATAAGCTTATCAAAGCTAACTTCATTAGAGAAGTTCAATGTCCCAAGTGGTTGGATAATATTTTCCCAGTGAAAAAGAAGAATGGGAAAATTAGAGTTTTCATTGATTTTAGATATCTTAATTGGCATTGTCCTAAGGATGATTTTCCAATTCTGATTATAGAACTTTTAATCAATGCAACAGTCGACTATGAAGAACATTCCTTCAAGGATGGATATTCCGGATATAATCAAATCTGAATGGCTATAGAAGATGAGGAATCTATAGCCTTCAGAGCCCCTCTAGGTGTGTTTTTCTATCAGGTAATTCCATTTGGCCTGAAGAATGCAGATGCAACATATCAGCATGCAATGCATCGTATCTTCAAACCCTTTCTGGGAAAGTTTGTTGAATGTTATGTGGAAGATTTGGTGGTCAAATCCAAACAACATTATAATCACTTGGCTGATTTGGAAGTCATATTACACAAACTTTGACAACATAATTTTAAGTTGAATCCCTTAAAATGTGCTTTTGGGGTAACCTCAGGAAAATTCCTCGGCTTTGTTGTACGCCATCGTGGTATCGAAGTCGATCCTGAGAAGACCAAGTAAATCCTTGGTATGTCACCTCCTCAAAATTTGAAATAATTGAGAGGACTTCAAGGAAACTTAGCCTATATTTAGAGTTTCATCACTAATTTGGCAGGAAAAAGTTTACCCTTCACCAAATTGATGAAGAAGGGAGTCACTTACCAGTGGATTGAAGAATGTCAAGAAGCATTCTATATTCTCAAGAAGTATCTATTGAGTCCACCAATACTTATTCCACCTGTTGATGGAAGACCACTTATCCTCTATGTGACAGCTTTAGATCGATCATTGGGCGCCTTTCTTGCTCAAAAGAATGATACTAGGAATGAAAACAGCCTATACTATCTCAGTCAGACTATTCTTGAAGCAGAAACCCGATATTCAAGTATTGAGAAGTTCTTCCTGGAATTAATCATTGCAGTTCAGAAGTTGAGACACTACCTGTAACATCATGAGGTCCAATTCGTATCTCACAATAACCCACTCAAATTTATCCTTAGTCGTCCAATGCTTACCGGACGTCTGGAAAGGTGGACAGTTATTTTGCAGCAGTTCAACATTCAGTATGTGTCTCAAATGGCAATAAAGGGCCAAGCTCTGGCGGATATCCTAGTTAAACACCCTTCAGTCGAAGATACATCATCAGATATTGAACTCCCTGATGAGTAAGTCTTCTTTATTCAAAAAGTCCTCAGGCATGGGAAATGTACTTTGATGGTGCTTCCAGAAGTCCAACAGGGAGGAAAATGGAAAATCCTAAATTCAACAAAGTTGGCTTAGGAATTGTACTCATTTTTTCAGAAAAGGTAGTGTTACCTTATTCCTTATTATTGTGGGAACGTGGTACCAATAATGAAGCCAAATACCAAGCTCTCATCACAGTCTTAGAGTTGGCGCTTCAAGCACAAGTGAGTCACTTAAAGGTGAAAGGTGATTCAGACCTTGTAATCAAACAAGTTAATGGGGATTATGCCATCAGAAAAGAAGAACTAATCCCTTTTTATGATTATCTAAGAGATTTAATGGCGGAGTTTCCTTCAGAAATTAAATTTTCTTATGTCCCAAGATCAAAAAATGCCCAAGATGATGCACTGGCTAATATAGCCACATCTCTGGAAGATCCAAATTGGGACGATACAACCATCAGTATTACCCACTGTCGTGCAATTTCACCTTATGTTCAAACTAGAATAGAGGAAATCAATGAAAATAGTCCCATCTCTGAACCATATGGTCACACTATGGGATGGATAACACCTATCAGGGAATACCTTAAAAATGGAATACTTCCACCTGATAGAGTCGGGAAAGAACAAATCTGGCGACGTGTGGTCAATTTTACTCTTTATGATAGCCTAGATCACCTAGAGAAAATTCTCTACAAGAGTGGTTTTGATGGAGTTCTCTTCAAATGCATTGATGAGGAAGAGTCAATGGCTATCATGAAAGAAGTGCATGCAGGAGTCTGTCATGCCCACTAGTCTGGACATAGACTGTCTGATCATATTCTAAGTCTTGGATACTTTTTTCCTTCAATGATACAAGATTATGTTGATTTCACAAAGAAGAGTCATTCATGCCAAGTTCATTCCAACTTTATTCATCAACCTCTAGAGTTTCTTCATATAGATAAATACTCGTGGCCATTTTCCACATGGGGAATGGATGTGATGGGACTTTACCCTTCAGCTATGGTCAAGCAGTTTAAGTATATTCTTACTGCTACTGACTTATTTTACAAATGGGAAGATGAAATACCTCTCAAAGATGTTAGTTCTAAAATTATTGTTAGCTTTATCAAGTCTAGCATCATAAACAGATTTGGTTTCCCTCATACCATATTGACGGACAATGGCACCAACTTATGTTCATCCGAGGTGAAGAAGATGTATCAAGAATACAACATCAAATCCAATCATTCATCTCGGTATCAAACAGCGGAAAATGGCCAGATATAATCTTTCAACAAGACTCTGTCAAATATACTGCAAAATATGGTGGATAAAGATAAGAATCCATGGCCTAATAAACTCTTTCATGCTTTATGGGATTATCGAACTACCACCTGCACTATAACACGATCAACTCCATATTCCCTGGTATATGGAACGGAAGCAGTCTTGCCCATTGAAGTTCAATTACCTTCTATCAGAGTATCCATTTGTGATCAATCATCTACAGATGAACAATATCAAAAGCAGTTGAATGAATTGGAACGGTTAGATGAAAAAAGATTGTGCACCCTGCAGCACATGGAAGTCTATCAGAATCAAATAGCACGAGCTTTCAACAAAAAAGTTCGTCTTCATTCATTCATTCATGGAGAGTAGGTATTAGTTCTCAGAACTCCAATGATACCAGGAAAGAAACCTCCCAAGCTTGAACCAAAGTGGGAAGGACCTTATTCAATACATAAGGTCTATTCCAATGGAGCTTATTCTTTAATCTCAATGGATGGAGAACTCATCACTACTCCAACCAATGCCAATTTTCTGAAGAAGTATTTTGTATAAACACAAAATACACCATTCACGATCCATGCATATGACCTTAAAATATTTGCATGTCCCTTACGTCCAGCACGACGTTAAACTGCACCACTCACGGTCTATGCATATGACCTTAAACTATTTTCTTTTCTTGAGTCAAACATGACATTAAACTGTGTCCCCTTCATTGTCTTATACGATGTTAAAATATAAACCCACGGTCCATGCATATGAACTTAAACAATTTCCATTTCCCTTACGTCCAACATAACGTTAAACTCCACCATTCAGTGTCCATGCATATGACTTTAAACTATTTTCATTTCTTTCATCCCACACGATGATAAACTGTGACATCCTAACTACATGACGTAAAACTGTAAAGAAGTCCCTTACATCCCGCCAGACGTTAAACTGCATAACCAATGGTCCATGAATATGACCTTAAACTATTCACACTTTCATCCAATAAGACTCTAAACTGTATCGTCCCTTTTTCATCCAACATGATGTTAAACTGTGGAAAAAGTCCCTAATACGTCAAACATGATGTTAAAATGTGTTCTCTTTTGTCCTTATAGTATGAAATTAAACCGCACAGTCCCCCTTTCATCTAACATAACATTAAACTATATTGTCCCCATCGTCCTAGCTACACGACGTTAACTATAAAAACGTCCTTTAATATTTCCTACATGACATTAAACTATACTTTGTCCCTGCTACATGACATTAAACTGTGCAACACTAATAGTCCTACCTGCAATACTTTAAACTCCATAGTCCCTTCATATGCCCTACATGACATTAAACTGTGCATCGTTAAGGTTGTTTTTACCTCTTGTTTCTCATACCAAGTATGACTCACATGAGCTTAGATCAAATTTCAACCATAACACCCTCTTTGGGCCGCTAACCACACGTAAGTCCCAACATCATTTTTTTAGGTCGTTGTCCCGAAGAACAACTTGATCATTAATTTATATTTAATTGAACTATGTGGACTCTGATCCTTGCCTTCCAGGCTGGGTACGTAGGCAACCTCTCAAGGTTCAAGCCCAAAACCAATCTCTTCACATCGGTTCACCTCCATCTTGTATGATGTTGATTTGTGAAACCGCCCCTAGAATCAATATCTTTACATTGGTTCACTTTCGTCCCTGCTATATGACGTTAAACTGTACAACACTTTTTTTCCAGTATGACAATAAACTACAATATTCTTTGATACCCTCACCTGAGAGGGAGTCATTATTTAAATTTATTTTCAATCATGTTTCATTCCAAAGACTACGTGTATACATGGAAATGCCCGAACCATTTATCTTGGGTTAAACCATCATTGCACTAAAGCCCCCTTTCACCCGTCACATGTACGAACCAAATTTGTACAGAGGGGATTTCTAGAACTACATGGGCTTCATTCCCATCCTTATGGGATATGTAGGAACCTTCGAGTGTCCCTCAAATCCAGCCCCAAGTCTTTTGGTCCTAACCCCAAATTCCTCTTTCAGTCCCTTCGCTGAAAAGTCCCCATGAAAACACACACTATGTATTTCTTATAAATGGTCCAAGATCTATGACCCTAAACTAAGATCTCCTATTTTTTCGTCTCACACGACGTTAAACTGTTGTTTAATAACTATGTATGGCTTGATTCCCATCCTTATGGGATACGTAGTGAAGTCCAAAATTTCAATTCAGGATCCAACCACAACATGATTATGGTTATCATTGATTCGTGTATCTCTTCATACATTGGACAATACCCATATTTATGTGTCAAAATACTAACCTTAAATATTTTGAGATCTTCATAACCCTTTTCTTGACTTTTAATCAAAAAAATTCTAAATTCTGAGAATTCTTTTTCCTAACTATGCAGCACGTGCCCTTAGGCGGCCTTGCATAAGTAGTATATATAACTGACCTTTCATCCAACAGATTCTATTATTTGACTATGCAGCCAATACCCTTAGGTTTCCCTGCATAATTCAACCCCCTAACGGGTTTGTTAAATAGTGGTAACTTCATTCATGGGAGGAAAACCTCTTTTGTCCTTATTTGACTTAATTCCAATATGTAGGCATCTGTAAAAATAGCCATCCTTAACATATTTGTCCCATATCCTTTTTCTTGATCTAAAAGTATTAATGTCTATAGTTTATATTCTCATTCCCTGCGTTTGGGTCAGACCTTCATAGGAGTGATATCCATCCAGTTCTTCAATAATCTTGTTTGGAAATATCGTCTCCATATTCAAGTACCTCTTTCCATACAACAAACTCTATACTTTGGAAAAGTTGAATCCCCATTAAATTTCACTGGCTTCTTAGCAGTAGAAAAGTAAATTTCTGAGAGTTCTTTTTCCTGACTATGCAGCATGTTCCCTTAGGTGGCCTTGTATAAGTATTCTACATAACAGACCTGGAATCCAAAAGATGCTATTTATTTGACTATGCATCCAATGCCCTTTAGGTGGCCCTGCATAATTCAACCCCCTAACAGGTTTTTTAAATAATGGTAACTTCATTCTCGGGAACTACTTCTTCTAATTCCTTTTAGCTCTTTTTCATATCATTCCTCAGATTCAAATTTTCTTATGTCATAGTTTACATATCTTCCCTCGTACTTGAGTATGATAATATGTTTTCAGATAAATTGTCAAGGAATTGAATCAGTTTTAATCCATTTCAGTCAAAGTTATATCGACCTTAAACATTATCCTCTTTATATCTGACGTGAATGACTTTAAACTACCCACAAAAGACAAGGTAACTCAGAAAAAAGTCAAGTTCTAGCTCACTGAACATACATTTTGTAAGATTTAGGTAATATTGAACAATTAAAAGATTTTAAGTTTGTAGGGTTATTTATAATAATCGTTGTAAAAATCAAACTATGCTTACTAGGCCCATTGGATTAGGTAAAATCTGAAGCAGGTAGTAGGAAATGCGTGCATACATGATTGAATATAAAAATATTTTTCATTGATGCACAAGAGTTAGAAGGATATCCACATACTAGAGTCTCTTCTCTTTTTCAAGAATTACAAAAGAATTTCAACATAACCCTCCTTTTGATTTACGATATCCTAAGCTGCATCAGTAGCCTCTTGGAATTCATTCATTAAACTGGATACCATAAGATATGCAGTGATACTAGCTCTTCTTGGAACAATTGTAAAAGAATGTTCTTGAGTGCGGTTTGAGAAAATTTATGCTGATCAAAAAATGACTCTGTTTCTGCCCAAGAGATTTGAAAGATGGATACATGGATTTGTGAATGAATAATTGGATGTAAAGAGGCATTTGGAGAGAGTAATCTTTTCAGATATTGTTCTATTTCCATGTTTTTCTTTTCTCCACCAAATGGCAGCAGAAAACATTTCAGCCCATGCGTTTTCCATTTTCATATCTGCAAGGAAATGGCATAGAGGACAAATATTAAAGTTGACACCAATGTTTTTGCTCTTAATGCACATCATAACTGAAATAGAGGAGTAGTGGTGCAGATACATCTTAGGTATATAGTTCTTTTCATCTGGAACATTGACTCCTTGCAGATGAACATGACCATACAAAGGTAGGTAGATGCTCTGTGTGAAATTAAGATGATATTTCTTCAGGTACTTTGCCAAATCTGGGAAAGTGTTGTCGCAGATATGATAGTAATCATGGCCAACAATGTTCATCATGTCATCAATCCTCTTACTAGCCAGTTCATCAGCCGTTCCGATTCTATTGGGAGCCATTGAATCAGCACAAAGGTTGAATAATTAACTCTTAAGTAAGTTGATTTTTCATAGAATTTGTGAAGGAATTCGAAAAAATGGCTAAGTCATTATCACACGCAAGTCTAATTTTGGCGTACAAGTGTGGATGTGTCGAACAAGTATTTCACATGCAAGTATCACCACGTAGGTCCAGATACCTTGACAGCAGTACGACGACAAATGAAAAGAGGAAAATAGATCAACTTGTGCGGCGGAGATGACTTGCGTGGCGGGAGCTCAAAAATCTGAAGTTCGGTGCAATGTGTGACAAATGAGTGCATATATATAGGCCAGGCCGGCCACCTGTGCGCCTACAGCCAGCGCGCTCCGGCCCTGTGCGACTCGCACCAGCACGATGAACACCTACACGCCTCTTTCCCTTTGGTTTTCTTCTATTCCTCAGAGTCACATCCTTATTCTTTTGGATCCAACTCTGAGGGGGGACTTTTTTTTACGCTCCTTTTCCTCACATTGTTTAAAGTAATGGAAAGGGAAATGACTTAGCACAAATTGATTCATCCTTTGAAGAAAACATCAAAAATCGACAAAGGCATGAACAAGGATTCAAATGTATATATGCCACGCAAGTTCCCTTACTGTCGTGCAAGTATACTTGTGTGCCGCCAAATGGTCACGCAAGTGACTTGCACGCCCTCTTTGAAAACAGACCAGGGTCTTCAGCAGCCTATAAATAGACCCTGTGGGCCCCCCATTTCGGGAGAAATTTTTTCCATAATTCAGATACAGAGCTCTGAACGCCCAAGTCTCTTCTTCAAGTCTTCCAAACACTTCTAAGGTAATTATTCACCTAGACGGGAAGGTCTAAACAAGAGGAATAAGGTCTAAGTGTTAGAATTCAATAACACATGCACACCTAAGTGTTTTACCCTTAAGGGAAATGAACACACTTGTGTGCCTCCTTACCTACTCATTGAAACTTGCACGCCACTCTTCTGGAAGTACGTAAGGATGATTCTAAAGGCTTTGGTCAAGAATCGCCCAAGTATTACTCTATTGGTCAAGGATCACACAAGTACCCATGTGCCGCGTAGGTATACCTACAGGACCAAAACTTGCGCTCCCACGCAGTACCTGCGTGACCCCTTAGGACTTGTGTGCCCTTCTACTTGTGGGTGCCCTTCCTGCCCATTTCACACCTGTTATGCCATTCCACCTATCCTATTCAAGATTCAGTCTTCAAGACACTCTTCAAAGCCATTTATGTCATTTTTTCTTCATTGACATCCTTATATGAAAGTAGTTTCGTGGAACATCTCTCAAAACCTAGTGATTTACACATCTTTATGTCACTAATGTTAGAGAGTTCATTCATTCAACCTCATCCTTTAAGATGAAAGAATCCTTAACCTGGGACTCCTTTTTAGGAGTAAGCCCCAGTCCAAATTCTCATTAATATGGGCATCCTCCTTAGGATTAAGCCCCAATTCCTCATTATCCTAGGACTTCTTTTCAGGAGTAAGCCCCAGTCCAAATTTTCCTTAATATGGGAATCCTCCTCAGGAGTAAGACCCAAGTTCCCAAATATGGGTATCCTTTTCAGGAGTAAGCCCCAAGTCCCTTAATTCTAAAATTCCCTTAACCAGGGCATCCTCCTTAGGAGTTAAGCCCCAGTTATCAAAACCCTTTTAACCTGGGCCTCCTTTTCTGGAGTAATCCCTAGTATTAATTTCCTTGACCAATCATAATTCCTTTTAATATGTGATTCCTTCTCAGGAGTAAAACCCAATCCTAAGTCCCCTCCTAACTTGGGCATCTTCCTTAGGAGTAATCCCCAAGATTAGAGTATCCAAATCACCATGAAGCACATATACCTTTACGAACCCTGTTCATGGATTTCTTCACTGAAGTAAATCTTAATCCTAATCTATTTGGGCAGTCATACATACATAAGCCTCACATCATTGCATGGCACAATTGTCTGGTTTCACCAATACCTCTTGTTTCTCACACCGAACATAACTCATGTGAGATTAGAGTGTAAAAGTAATCATGAAATCTTTCTTGGAGACATCAATCATGCATAAACATCATACTCCTTTACTAAAACTACGTGGGTTCTAATTCATTTTCCAAAACAAAGGACAAGTAGGTAGCCCATCTGCTGGTACGATCCCAACTCTGAAATAATCAATGTCCTTCTGAATGACAATAATCTTCATGTGCCCCACTAAGTGGATTTAAAACCAGTATGGTCATCATAATGACCAAGAGACTTTTATGTATTAAAGGATACCATTGACTAAGAATCTCTAACAAATAAAGATGATTCTTTATCGATGAAGAACTTCGAATACATATAAAATATTCTCTAAATTTCCTACATATCAATCATTGATTGTCAAATCTAATGTAAAGCTCATTTTATACTTGGTAATGTAATAAGTATTCACAAACATAACTTAAATATATAAATAGATAACCGTAGTAGAAAATAATTCCCCTCAAAAAGGTTTGATGAGTCCGACCTCCCATCCTCTCAACAAATGAAAATTCATAAGCCTCACCAGTCCATAAATAATGAGCGCCTACCTTTGGAAGTAGGTTCAAATGGATATGGAATCATTGGATGATTCTAGTTCTACAAACAAACCCGTTAGAAACCGCTTGGAATGTTTGAATCTTAAATCAATGATATCATCCCCAAATTCCAGAGGAAACACAGTCATTTCTACTGAATCTCAGAAGGTGGAGATCTTAGATATGATAAAGGTTTGGATATGGAAGCAGGTATAGGTGCTTGCTTGAGTGTGACTATATTATCCTCTTATTTCCCTGTTCTCCTTCCTAGATCTGATGGAATTACATGATATTTAGCTTTAGTTTCCACAATGGAATCCTCCACCAACTAGGAAATTGATTCCAAGTCTTGAAAACCTCTTGTGTATTTCACATGGATCAGTGGTGTGTGTAACTCATCATGTATATTTTCCATAAAAATTTGCAGCAACTCTTCTTGAGGGAGTTCTATATTTAAGTAATATGTTAATCCTTTCCATTGAGAAATGAAATTTGAGACTCTTTCACTTTCACATTGTTTACAATTTATGAGATCAAAAACTATCATCTTCAGCATCATTGAGCTACATTGAAGAATAAATTTCTGACAGAGATCTTCCCTTAAAGTAATTAATCAAGATTGAAAACTTGTATACCAAACAAAAGTTGGACCATGTAATGACTGCATAAAACACCTAAGATTTACTCCTTGTTGTTGGGGAGTCCCCATCATGGGATCAGAAAAATAAACAAAATGTGTTTTTTTTTCTGGATCTCCCAAAGCATTAATGATTGGGAATGTAGTCTTCACAAAATTTGGTGGGGGAGGGATCAGATCCACATATTCAGGGAAAGCTCTTTTTTTGTATGAACTAGAGCACACTATATTCCGTAGCTTCTGATCCAGTTGTTAATGCCTCAATTGTGTTTATAAGAATTTGGGGAATATTCAGATGAGATCGGACCTATACAGGTACAGTTTTGAGAGCTTGAACTGGTGAAATGATCGGAAAAACCATTGGTGGTGGTATTGGTATTTGTCTTGCATAACCCATGGGAAAATCCTTATAAGGATATGATTGATCCTACCCTAGCTATGTTCCCAATGGATGAAATTAATATCCACATTTTTAGTTATCACAAGTCCTCTTTGTTGAGGAGATTCTATAGGATGTGCAAGTTAACGATCTTCCTGGAGAGTATGTCTAGAAGAAATGATACTTTGAAGTAACTCTATATTGAGTATTTTCAACTCTTTCATCTCCTATTCTTTCTATGAAAATATATCTTCAAGTGAAAGAGATTGACTTTCTCCAGTATAAAAGTGATATGTGATCTAACTTTTACCTTTCCTCTTGTTAGATACCTTTCAAAGGGGAAGGAGTTGATTATTTGAGGGCATACCAAGATTCTGGGTAAGCCTCTTATTTTGGGTACGCACACCTCCTTCATTTTCTTCAGTGTGTACCGTATTATGGATAATAACTTCATCTTCGTATTTCCCTGAGTTTGACTCACTTTTTGGAGGATCTTCTTC
Source organism: Viscum album (assembly GCA_963277665.1). Taxonomy (NCBI): domain Eukaryota; kingdom Viridiplantae; phylum Streptophyta; class Magnoliopsida; order Santalales; family Viscaceae; genus Viscum; species Viscum album. Next base: position 404,916,238 of record OY728148.1, on the reverse strand, counting down.
AATGGTGTTAATATCATTCACAAACACAAAATGCATTGATGTAATTATGTCATTATCTTTGTAATATCATATCCTTCTGTATCTTCCATGAGACTCTTTGATCCTATATGATGAATTCCCAGGAACAGTATGATGGACAGTTACCTGAAGGGAATCCTTGAATAGTTCATTTGTGAACTCTTTTGTGGCTTCTTCACCAATCAGAGGAAAATTGACTTCCATTAATGACTGGATTATAGATGTGAAAAATCCTATAGCCCTATAGGATGAGGCTATTACTATTCTTATTCATCAAATCTTTAAACAATTTTAAATTAATTTCATGGTTGAATTAAACAATTCCCCATCCCTATAAGATGGGGCGTCTCTTGAACTACAATAGATAAGATTCATGTATATGCTCTTTTTATTTTGTTAATTTTGGTTTGGAAATTAGTTGGGTTCATTATTCAGTAACCACTAAAATCACTAGTTTTATATTATTGTTGTGCTATTTTAGATATTTACGTTATCTGATGGTAGACATCCTCTATGAAGGACACCTGCAGATGATTCTCAGATGCTTGATACAAAAGTAACTCAACAAATTGTTTTATTTTGGTCTAACTCTGATGAGACCTAGTTGAGGCCTATTCTTGAGCGTAAATTTGATTACATAAAAGATATGTTAATTGTAGACGACCGTGGGTAATAACATTGCATGATACCCCTTTTGGTGGGCTTTACTGATTCTGGAGTGAAGTAAAATGAAATTCTTATAGCGACCCAGCCTTTTCTTACATTACTATCACATCATATTAAGGATAAAAAACATAATATTATCACACATATAGTATCCAATGGTTTAGTGACTTGGGAAAACTAAGACCATACATAACAATTACTGCATCAAGCATAAAAATTTATTTAATTTCATCTTCTCTAGATTCTTATTGAAACTTGACCTCTCCTTAGTACATGTAGCCACTTGAGGATATACATCAAAAGTGGTGATTTAAAATCCCAGTAAGAGGATAGATAATAACAATATGGCATGGGGTGAGCATAATCATCTCATAGGCAAGAATCATGAACCTGAGAGGAAGCATAAATAAAATACATTAAATATGGAAATGTATAAAAAATGAAACATCATGTCTTAGTGGTTTAATATAACACATACTTGTGAACAAAGAGAGAATATTATTCACAGATCATTTCAAATTAACTCATGAGATTTTTCATTTTACCCAATGCATTGGAGTGTTGTACAGTTCCTGGTGCACCCGTCACATTGAAACATTCATGTTGCGCTATATAATTCTGGGTGCACCCCTCACATCATAACATCATCATTTATCATACAGGCCACAATGAATATATATAAAAAATTAACAAAACTAACCCATGGAAAGGAGTGGGTTTCTTCTCATAAGAACACATTCATAAACATGAGGTTCCCAAAATAATGAGGGAATGACATACATGTTACAAGAACTGTCAACAATGAGTGAGAAGTAAAAGGTGAGTTTTTAAAAGAAGAGTTCTTTTGGAAACCTTTTTTTTTGACATAAATACCAATGGTAAACATGTATATCCCAGAAAAGGAAATTAAATAATGAAAAAATGATTTTTAATTAATAAACATATCAAAAATTGAGTGAAAGATGGAGAACCTGAAGGATGAAATTGGGTTCGAGAATTTCCCCTTACCTTGTATTTGAATGCTTCTTTCTCTTTAATGTCCTATATAATGTCATTATATTCATTAATTAGAAATTATAGAACCGTTTATACATGAATAGGGTAAATTTTGGTTTCATTATGTAAATGTATGGGCCTTTTGATTAGTTATATGGTTTAAAAACAGTGTTCGTGAATGTTCATTTTTATGTTTTTCTTGAGTGCTTCACTTGTATTATTAAATGAAAGTTCTTGTATAACATGGATAAACATAAACATATGATATTTCATGTTAATAATGATATTACATATGTTTAAATGATATTATAATGAATTATGTTATATACCATGTGGATGAATAATTAGATGAGAATTAAATGATGATTGTTTGGGTTAATTTGGGTGGTTTTTCGACCATAACGAAATTGTTTTGATTAATCATTTAGTTATATGCACATAATATAGTTCCAGAACATTAAATAGGACATAATATATATAACATATTCTGGATCAACCATAAAAATGGTTTCATGACCAGATCTGAATGCAAAAATGGAAATAGAAAACATGTCGTTCTTGAAGGTGATAGATTAACACCTCACAAACAATGTTTTCTTTTATAAAATAAAAAGAAGAGGAGAAGGGGGTTGGATGGTATAATATCCCAGTAATATCATAAAATTCCATTATATGTTTGATACTAGAGTTACCATACAATGTGGATGATGTTCGGTGGGATAGAATAATAAAAGAACTTGAAATTGAATGGAAATTAAAGGAAAGAGGAAGGGAAATTACCTCTTGAATCCTCCTCTTGAGATCCTCTTTAAGAGACCTAGGATTGGTATTTTGATGAGACCCGAAGATCATGGACGTGGGGCAGGATCTAGGTAAGATTCTTGGGCAGAGTTTAGAAAAGGCTTGATTCTTGAGAGGTGTGTGGAATTGAGGGTGTGGAGGTGGTTTTTGTAGTGGAGGGGAGAGGGGTTTTCTAAATATAAAATTCACTAGTTTATTATTTCCCCACAAGACAAGGAATTGTGAGTATTCCATGACCAAGAATAGTAATTTTATCATGTGATCCCGAACCAATTGGTCTTACATGAGCAAAAAATCATGCATAAATTTATAATTATCTTATTTAGCTTATTTTGTAAATTATGGTATTTCACAATTCATAAAAAATTCAAGTATTTCATAAAAATCCAAAAATTTAACCTAACCATTTTTCAATGTGTAGAATCCAAAAATGAAGTCCATTTTTCAAATATAATTTTATAAATATTATTATTTTAATATTTAATTAAAATCATAATTTTGTATTAAAAACCAGTTTTAAAACTGTCATTTACTTATTCTAAAATATTGAATTATCATACTTTCAACTTGAATATTATTTATATATTATCATATGTAATGTTCCTATTCATTAGGGTATATCACTATTCATAAGGGCATGTCAGTATTCATAAGGTTAGGTTACTATTCACCAAAAATTATGTTTTTCTTATTGGACTCCAAAAAACTTACTGATCACAACCGATTATGTCAGATTTTCAAAATTCCAAACAGAGAAGTAGAAAAATATTTTTAAAGTTCACTTAGCATGTATTTTTTCATTATGTTGTGTTTTCATGTGATTTTATGACATATTTATAATAAGGGAATTTCCATTGAAAATCATTGGGTCATTACATTCTTCCCCCCCTTATGAAAATTCTCCCTTGACATTTCGTTTTACATAAACATGTAAGGGTACTTCTCCTTCCTCGCCTCTACTAGTTCCCAAGTAGCTTATTCAATATTATGGTTCCTCCACAACACTTTGACAAGGTGGGTTTTCTTGTTTCATAGAACTTTATCTCTTCGATCCACAATCTCTACTGGCTTCTCCTCATAGGATATATCATCTTCTAGTTTTACCACCTCAGAGTTTAGTACATTGGAGGGGTCTGGTATGTGCTTCCCCAGGGGTGATACGTGAAACATATCATGAACTTGATCCATATTCGGTAGAAGTACAAGCCGATAGGCCACAGATCCTATGTGGTAAAGGATCTCAAAGGGGCTAATGTACCTTGGGCTTAGCTTCCCTTTCTTTCCAAACCACATTAATCTCTTCCATAGTGACATTCAAAGGAAGACTTTATCTCCAACGTCGAACTCCAAGTCTCTTCAACGGTTGTCATCATAGCAATTTTGTCAACTATGAGTAGGTTTATGAGTTTCTGTATGACTTGAACAATCTCTATCATTTGTTGCACATGATCGGGTCCAAATAGCTTCTATTCTCTAACTTCATCCCAACAGGTTGGAGTTCTACATTTCTTTCCATAAAGAGCTTCATATAGAGCCATTTGAATACTCAAGCGGAAGCTATTGTTGTACAAGAACTCAACCAATGGGAGATTCTGATCCCATCCACCATTGAATTCTAGAGAGCAGGCTCTTATCATATCTTCAAGTGTCTAAATAGTCCTTTAAAATTGGACATCAGTTTGGAGGTGATAGGTCGTGCTGAAATTTAATTTAGTACTCAAATCATGTTGAAGTATCCTCCAGAATTTAGATACGAACCTTGGTTAACGATCAGATATAATTGTGAGAAGAACAAAATTCATTATCACCATTTCCTTCACTTATATTTCTACAAGTTTTACAACTGAGAGATCTTCCTGGATAGCGATAAAATGGGTATTCTTGGTGAGTCGGTCAACCACAACCCATATCACATTATTTCCCTTCGACGTCTTCAGGAGACCCATGACAAAGTCCATTGTAACATTATCCCATTTTTGCATGGGTATAGACAATGGCTTCATCAACCATTTGGACTTTTGTCGCTCTTCTTTAGCTTTTTGACATACCAAGCACCTTGATATATATTCTGAAATATCCTTCTTCATGTTATCCCACCAGAAGTGTTCTCGGTGATCACGATACATCTTGGTACTCCCATGATGGATTGATAATTTTGATCTATGTGCACTTTCTAATTGATCGTTATTTATCCCAGGTGATGAAGGCACACAAACATGAGTTCCAAAAAGAATCACACCATCATCGTCAATATGGAACTCTTGCAGCTTCCCTTCCTTTACTGCACTCACCCTCTTATTTAAATCCAGATCACCACATTGTTCTTCCTTAAACTCCTCTTTCATAGATTGTTGCATAATCATTTGGGAAAGGTATGATGTATCCCCTTTCCTTATTATTTCTAAATCCATCCTTTTCATATCCAAGAAGATAGGGTCTTTCTCAACCATAACATGGATAGAGTAGTAGGGTATTTTCTGCTTAGAGCATTAGCTACCTTGTTCGCCCTTCTAGGATGATAGTGAATAGAGAAATTGTAATACTTGATTAGCTATATCCATCTACTTTGATGCATTTTGAGATCCTTTTTTGTGAATATATACTTTAGGATCTTGTGGTTGGTGTATATGTCACACTTCTCACCATAAAGGTAGTGTTTCCATATTTTCAAGGCAAAAAACACAGCTTCTAGCTCTAGATCATGCATCAAGTAGTTTTTCTCCTGGATCTTCAACTGCCTTGAGGTGTAGGTTATACCATTATCATTTTTCATGAGTACACAAACAAAGCCTTTCATTAAAGCATCATTGTATATCATAGAACTTTCTACACTTTTTAGTAGTGTGAGTACAAGTGTAGGGATCAACCTTCTCTTTAGATTCTTGAAGCTTCCCTCACATTCTTCCTTCCAGAAATACATTACCCCTTTCCATGTTAACATAGTTAGCGGGCTTGACAATCATGAGAAATTTATCACATAACGTCATTAGTACCCAACTAATCCAAGAAAACTATGGATTTCTATGACACTAGAGGGCCTGGGCCATTCCTCAATCGCCTTTGTTTTTGAAGGGAGCACAAAAATTCTTTCACTTGTGATCACATGTCCCAAGAATTTGACTTGCTTCATCCAAAATTCACACTTTATGAACTTATCATACAACTTCTCCTTTCTCATTGTCACCAACATAAGTCTTATATGTTCTTCATATTCCTCCTTACTATTTGAGTAGATGATAATATCATCAATAAAAAATACAACAAATTTATTGAGGTAATGTCTAAAGAAACTATTAATAAAATCCATGAATATTTTAGGGGAATTAGTAAGTTCGAAGGGCGTCACCAAAAACTCATAGTGCCCATACCTTGTATGGAGGTAGTCTTCTGAATATCTTCCTTCTTCACCTTTATTTGATGATATCTAGAAAGAAGATCTACCTTTGAGAAGTATTGAGTTCCTATTAATTGATCTAATAAGTAATCAATCCTAGGAAGAGGATACTTGTTCATTATGGTGATCTTGTTGTGTTCCTGATAATCAATACACAATCACATTATTCCATCCTTATTCTTCCCAAAGAGCACTGAAACACCAAAAGGTGATGCACTAGGGTGTATGAACCCTTTTTCTAGATGCTCTTATAGCCACTTCTTTAACTCTTCCAATTTGATTAGAGCCATCCTATAGGGACATCTTGATATTGGATTAGCTCCGGGTATGAGTTCTATTGAGAACTCTACCTCATGATCTAGGGGAATTTTGTGTAACTCTTTGGAAAATACATTGTCATATTCCCTTATGATGGGAATTTCTGAAAGTTTGGAACTTTCCTTTGACTCAACCATTTGGGTGAGGTATGATTATTCATAGGGAATCAACACCCACACCATTGAAGGATTTTTCAAAGGATATTCATGATATTCCTCGAATTTGTAGAGGAGCATGGGATGGTTCAGAATATGAAAATATATTTCCTTTTTCTGATAGTTGATATGTTCTCTATATAATGAGATCTAATCCATTACCATTATAGTGTTTAATTCCACCAAGGTAAGTATTACGAGATTATCTGGAAGAATCTTCCAACATATTCCAATAGGAGAAGATTCAAACACTAGTTTTGTGATGATTGCACCACTTGGTGTTTTTACAGATATCTCTACGTCAAGGTTTCATGGCTTCAAATCTATAGTTCTAGCAAAATTTCAGGATATAAAAGAATGCATAAAACCAGAATCAAGTAATAGTTTTTCCATTATTGAGTGAATATGAAGTTTACCTTGTATGACTTCATTATCTTTCTCCAAATCCACAGTAGGGATGGAATAATCTTTCTCTTTTTCCTTTTTATTTGGTGGCTACTGACATTGATTACCCTTGAGAACTCAAGGTTTAGTGCACTGGCTTGCATAGTGCCCTAGCTCCCTATAGTTTTAGCATTGAACCATGGGTGTTTCACTCCATTATTTAACCACATTATCCTTCCTTTTCATGTCTTTTTGACACTCTTGAGCATGGTGACCTTCTTTCCCAAACTTTAAGCCCTTCCTGGTCTCTTTGAGGTAGTTCCCATGGTGCAACGTCCCACATTTTTGGCATGTGGTTCGTTGAGTTTTCTTCACACCTTTTTCATTGGATCCTCTGGTTTGAAAATCCATCTTTCATTTATTATCACCATAGACATAGGACCATTCTACAAACTCTATCTCTACTTTAAGAGCACACCGAAAAACCTCTCCATAACTCTCAAAGTCTCGAATTGCATGATCCTTTTGAAAGAGTAGTTATAATTCACTAAAGAATATTTCAATTTTTCTATCATTGTTGATAAAACCCCCAAAGTGTACCTTGAATGCCTTTTGAAATTTTCTTCATAGGTTGTGACAGATTCTCTTTCTTTTTTCTTGAGCTCTATGAATTCTATCTCCATATTTTTGTAAAGAGTTATTAGGAAGTACTTGTTAAGAAACAATATATTAAAGTCTTCTCATTCCATCTCTTCAATTTTTCCCTTGGATTGGTGTTCTTAATATAATCCCACCATTTATTGGCCTCTCCATATAGATGATAAATGGCTATATTTACCTTCTCCGTACCAGAATAGTGAAGAATATAAAAGATCTTCTCCATGGAGTTGACCCACTGCTCCGCAACTAGTGGATCGGAAGATCCACTAAACATCGATGGTAGTTTCCTCATAAAGAACTCTACATCCATTTTCTCCCTAGTTGGTGAATGAGGATGTTCCCCATTATTATGGTTATTTTTCATAACCTGAGATAGTTGGGTAAGCATCGTCATGAAGTTCGAAACTCCACCTCCCATGTCATTGGGGATGTCATTCGGGTAATCGTTACATTGGCCCTCACACGAGTTGTTGGCCTGGTTTCTACCAGTTCCCATCATTTTCTAAAATAGAAAATGTTAGAACAAAATATAATTCAACAATTCATGAATAACTTATTCATTTTTACTATTTATACTAAAATAATAACATATTGGATCCCTATGTATAGATTATTGTGTGCATATTTGTAGTTAGTCTCATGATAGAGGTTTTCTCTAGGGTTCAATAATCCTAATTCCCAAATTAACTAAACCCTACCTATGATACCAACTATTTCAACCTAGAATTTTCTTAATTTACTGTTAAATAATTTTAAAGATAAACAACATAATAGTATTACACATAGAGGATCCAAAGGTTTAGTGTCTTGGGAAAACTAGGACCATATATAACAATTACTACATCAAGCATAAACATTTAATTAATTTATTCTTATATAGATTATTGTTGGAACTTGACCTATCTTTCTACATGTAGACACCTGAGGATATACATAGAAATGGGTGAGCTAAAATCCTATTAAGGGGATAGATAAAGACAATATGGCATGGGGTGAGCATAATCATATCATAGGCAAGAATCATGAACAAGAGAGGAAGCATAAATAAAATATGTAAAATGTGGTGATGCATAATAAATTAAGCATCATTTCTTAGTGGTCAACTACCACACATAATTGTGAACAAATCTATTATCATTTTCACACATCATTTCACATTAACTCATGAGATTCATCACTTTACCCAATGCATGGAGCGATGTATAATTCAAGGAACACCTGTCACATCATAACACTATCAATTATCATGCATGCCACAATGAACATATATAAAAAATGGAAATAAATAACCAAAAAAATGTAATTGGTTTCATCTCATAATAATTCATTCATAAGCATTGCGTTCCCAAAACAATGAGGGAATAACATACATGTTACAAGAACCGTCAACCATGAGTGAGAAGTAAAAATTGAGTTATTAAAAGAAGAGTACTTTTGGAAAACAATTGGTTTGAAATAAACACTAGTGGTAAAAATTTATATCCCATAAAATTAAATACAATGATTAAAAAATTATTTTTAAGGAATAACCATATCAAAAATGGTGTGAAAGAGGGATAACCTGAAGGATGAAATTGGGTTTGAGAATTTATCCTTACCTTGTATCTGAATGCTTCCTTCTCCTTAATGTCCTGAATAATTAAATTATATTCATTAATTAGAAATTTAAGAACCTTTAATACATTAATAGAGTTAATTTTTGTTTCATTATGTTATTTTATGGGCCTTTTGATTAGTTATGGGGTTTAAAAACATTGTTCGGGAATGTTCGTTTTTATGGTTTTCTTGAGTGGTTCACTTGTATTCTTAAATGAAAGTTTTTGTAGAACATGGATAAACATTCAGAAATGATATTTAACTTTATTAATGATATTAAATATTTTTAAATGATATTATAATTAATTATATTATATACCATGTGGATGAATCATTAGATAATAATTAAATAATGACTGTTTGGGTTAATTTAGGCTGTTTTTCGACCACAACAAAATTGTTTTGATTAATAATTTAGTAATATGAACATAAAATAGTTCCAAAATTTAAATAGGACTTAATAAATATAAAATATTCTTGTTCAACCATAAAAATGGTTTCAAGACCATATCTGAAAGAAAAAATGGAAAATGAAAACATGTCGTTCTTTAAGGTGATAGATTAACACCTCACGAACAACGTTTTATTTTATAAAATAAAAGGAAGAGGATAAAGGGCTTGGATGGTATAATATCGGATAAGTATCATAAAATTATATTATAAGCATGATACTGGAATTACCATACCATGTGGATGAAGATAGGTTGGAGAGAATAAGAAAAGAACTTGAAATTGAATGGAAATTAATAAAAATAGGTAGGGAAATTACTTCTTGAATCCTCCTATTGAGATCCTCTTAAGGTCTTTTGATGAGACCAAAAACGCTTGGATGTGGGGGAGGGTCTAGGAAAGATTCTTGGGTAGAGTTTATACAAGGATTGAAGCTTGAGAGGTGTGAGGAAATGAGAGTGTGAAGGGTGGTTTTAATAGTGGAGGGGGGAGGGGTTTACTCAATATAAAATTCATTAGTTTATTATTTCCCCACAAGAAAATGAATAGTGAGTATTCCATGGCCAAGAATAGTAATTTTACCATGTGATCTTTAACCATTTGGTCTTACATAAGTTAAACATCATGCATGAATTTATAATTAGCTTATTTAGCTTATTTTGTAAATTATGGTATTTCATTATTCATAAAAATTAATGTATTTTAGAAAAAATCCCAAAAATTCACCCCAACCATTTTTCGACATGTAGAATCCAAAAAGAAAGTCCATTTTTCAAAAATAATTTTCCAAATATAATTATATTAATATTTAATTAAAATCAAAATTTAGTATCAAAAACCTGTTTTAAAACAGTCATTTACATATTCTAAAATATAGGTATATCATACTTTCAACTTGAATATTATTAATTTATTATCATAGGTAAGGTTACTATTCATTAGTTTGAATCACTATTCATAAGGGTATGTCACTATTCATAATGGTAGGTTACTATTCACCAAAAATTATGTTTTCCTTATAAGACTCCAAACAACTTACTGATCAAAACCATTTATTTAAGATTTTTAAAATTTCCAAACACAGAAGTGGAAAAATATGTTTAAAGGTCACTTAGAACTTATTAGTTCACTATGTTGTGCTTTCATGTGATTTTATGAAATATTTATAAGAATGTAATTACCATTTGAAAACATTGGGTCATTACAATGCTCCATGTGCACCACAAACTTTAATATAAACACCAGATGGGGTATGAGAAATTAACTAGCGTAGCCTCTTTAAAGAAATGATACATCCATGCTGAAGGGTAATCTATTGATTTTAAACCTTTGGATGTTGGATTACTGAGAGAGATTGCAAGTCAATTTGGCATTGAAACCCATATATTACCTTTACATGATTTTGATATTCATCATATGGTAATAATTTAGTTTTTAAATGATGAATAGTCTTCCATAAGTTGAGGCGGACAACATGAATGAAATCTTCTACCATCAATTCCAGAATATTGTATTGAGAATTTTCCAAAGGACCGAACATGATTGGTATTTTTCTTTTAGGCAATTTGTTTCTCATGTTTAACATATCTTCATCATCTTTCACTAGAGTTTTCTCTAGTTGGTTTTTCCAAAGTGGACGCTTCTCGATTGTTTTATTAAAAACAATGGATTCAGTCATTTTTTCCTCTATTGTATTGGAAGAAAAATGACTAAAGGGAGTTTTGGAGGATGACTATTCCCTTAATATGTCTTTTGGTTGAGAAAGTATTTCATCCATTAATGACAATGCATCAGACATGACTGGCCTTATGTTGGTAAGTTCCTCGAGATAAGAGGGCTTTCTCATTAATACATTGTCAATTATAGAATTATCTTGACAATGAGAAATACTACTGTAGAGAGAACTTTCACAAAAAATTCCATCATGGGGAGAACCACCATGGTGGATCAAAGCAAGGGATAAATCCTCTTTCTCCTTGGTCTTATGTCCACATAGAGGGTTGTTGTGGCTCTCATCTAGAGATAGGATCTCTAGATTGACTGAATTTTCATGAAGCAAGCATTCATGATAAAGTGTCCATTGGGGAACTTCATAATTACTAATAATACTCCCATAAATTGGAAATAAGAGGGTAGGATCTTGAGTTTCAACATATAAATTTTCTAAGGGCTTTAAGAACTACAACATTAAGAGGAGCTAGATTACAACTTGTCTCTTGATTTTCCAACTGTGTTTGGTGATACTTCTTCTTAGATACTATCTTACACTTAGTTGGGGCCACTTGCTGGGAGAAGTGGTTATCATGGGTAGGTGTATGTTCCTGCCTTGGAGTGGTTATCATAACTAGCCGATTAAATTCAATGGGAATGGGTGTATGGTCCTGATCCTATGGTCTGTATGATATGGGGGAGTATGCCCCCTAACCCTCCTGGACTAGATCATAGATATATATCTACTATGGGATGGCATGCCGATGTGTCATCCCAGATGTGGGGATAGATTTATGTGTATATTCCCCTGGTACATCTGAATTTTTTGTTATAATATTCTGGAATACTTACAGAATATGGGCAGGAATTTGTGTTAACCCTTTAACCATTGCTAAGATATGTTTAGTGACTTCAGCGGTTGTAATGGGAATATACATCCATTCAGTATTGGTAGTAGGTGTATGTTCCTACCATTGTTCTCCTTTTCCTATCAATGGATACTAACAATACTCATGTATGGGGGTAGAGAGTTGAGTCTGCCCCGGATTTGTCATTGGAGCTTTCTGACTGACTTCTCTATGTGCGGCCAAATGAGACCATTGATAGGATTGATGAATGCTGGTAGGTGTATGTACCTGCGAGCTGTTTTCCATAAATAATGTTTGAAAAACCTCTTTTAATAATGGAAGAATAGAAAACTTGAAGAATTGGTTTGTGTAAGTAGATGTCTGTTCCTATTTACTAGTTACCACCACATTTGATTGGAGGGCTTACTTAAATGCATTCTGATGAGGCTGCTAACTAGATGATAATTTTTAATCAAGCATATGGGCCTATTCGTGGTACTCAACCAAATTTTCCTAGAGGGATTGGTTAGTATCTTCTAGATGATTTTGCTGGGTAGTGAAATTAGGATGAACGAGTGTATATTCCCGCTCGTTGTTTTCCATCAAGTTAGGTTGATGGACTTCTCTGGAGGGGGAAAAGGTAAGAACCTACACTATGTTGACCAGAAGTTCTCCCTGTCAGTTCGTCTTGCATTCCCGGGTCTGAGAGACCTAGGCTGAACATCTAGAGCCAACACCACCATCATTTTGGGGTTTCACTACCGCAAGATTCTTCTAACAGCGATTGTTGGTTGGAGTCATTGGGAAGGACCCCTACAGCTTTGAATTGAGGCCATGAGTGACCTCTTGATCCACCTCCCTATAGTACATAAGGTACTGGTTATTGAATACTATGGATAAGGACCAGAATATGGTGGTTGTAAATGTCTGCTTCTTGACCATTGGTCATCATTGACCGGGTGATCAAGGGTTGTTATTAACCTTGAGAGCCTATCAGGGAGCCTCCAAGGTTGGGATAGTACTTTGATGATTGTACTCCCTTACCAGCACATTGGAAAACCCGCATTGAAGACACTGAGAGGGTGATGACTTCCTTCTCGTGGATGAAGATCCAGCTTGACTAGCGACCAAGACATTCACGGGTGCAAACTTGATGGAATCCATTTTGGAGTGAAGGGAGTTCTGGGAAAAAATTGAGAAAAACAATAAACTTCATTAAAGAAACATCCATTAGATGGATACATGCATGATTGATTCCATTGTCTGTTCTTCTTTTATCAATTGATAGGGGCATGATAGGTGGGTAACATTATGCACTTGGTTAAGGATTCACATCAGGTTTACAATTTTTGTTTCATTATTCCTTGAAACGTTTGTTTTGGTTTTATAAATATTTTCTTCCAGGAGGTTTTCAAGGGATTTATTCATGGAACCGGAAACACCCAACAATTATTTATCCAAAAGGGACCTGCTATCCAATGGTAGGAGTTCGTTATGATTGAACTTTACAATACTTTAAAACGTGCATTGGTTGATAGGATGGGAGGTCAGACTCATCACACCCTTTTGGAGGAAATTATTGTCTACTCTGAGACACTCTTTATATATTTAAGATATTTTCATAAATCCTTATTAATTTACCAAGTTTAAAATATGTTTACCTTGGAATTTTCAATCACTTATTAACATGTGTTAATTTTAGAATCATCCATATGTATTTGAGGTTCTTTATTAATGGAGATATCTATATGTGTTTGAGGTTATCCATCAATGGTATACTCTCATATACTATTTAGATATTCTTTTAATCGTCATTATGATGATACTAGTTTTTAATCCACTTAGTGGAGCACTCTGGAATGTATTGTTGTCCAATGAGATGAAGGTTTGTTTTGATATTGCAATCGTACCCATAAAATGGGCCACCTACGTATTCGTGTGAATGGAATCCGAACCCTCGTAGTTTGGTGCCACTTAATGGGACACATCATACCTTTTAAGGTCATATGATAAGTAACTAACCATATAGTTTACTGCCTTGTGGTAAAGACATATAAGAAATAGGTGCTTAGTTAAAGTTTGGTGTGGGAATTATGTCAAAGAAACCCAAGGAACTTGTAAAGGATATTGGTTTCCACGTAAGATTAGACCATTTTGGGAATATGTCCCAAGGAGAACAGGTTTAATTTGAAGTGCTGGGTTTGAACCTCAAGGAGGATTCCTATGTATCCCATGTGTATTAGAATAAAATCCCACGTATTTCGATAAGTCTCATAGGAAAGTACAGTCCTTTGAGAGAAATTAGTTTGGGATTTCTTCTTGAAAAGGATTCCTTGATGATTTGGGGGTTTAATTTGGGGCTTACTCCTAAGGAAGATGCCAAGATTAAGGGAGTTAGGGTTGGATTCCTGGATAGGATATCCCATAAGCTCAGGCCCTAAGAAGGCTTCCTATGTATCATTGTTTGAATAGGAATCAGAGTTCTCTTAGTTCAAGTAGTTGAGAAAATTTTGTGATCATGAAAAATATCTAAGCCCACGTGAGTCATGATCAGTGTGAGAAACAAGAGGATGTCAAAGATTCAACAAAGGCACCCAAAAATTTCATTCTCCACTAGTGGAAGAGGGCGTGCCTACGGCAGTGAGGGGAGATGTGGTTGAGAAAACCCAAGAAGAAGGCAAGGTGATGAACCATCCATCTATTATCTTTACATTGGAAAAGGGTCTAATGAATGGAAGGAGTAAAGGTGAAGGAAGTAGAGAGGATAAAGACTGCAACCTCCTACATGAAAGGTTAGGGGCTTACACCAGGATGGATACCTTTGTGGATCTCGGTAGGGGAGGGAGACTTCGTCTTTGCTTGCATGGAAAAGAAATCATAAATTGTACCTTCCCTAATAGAGACCTGAGGTTCCGGATCTTAGAGACGAAAAGGGGAGGATAGAATCCAAACCCTAATCCTCCAAACTGGGATCTTCCCAGCACTATTCCTGGGAGAAAGGTCCATGTGACGGTGGATATATAAACCCAAAAATACTCCATGAATCCTTAATCCATTGTGAAACAAATGTCAGTGACCTATGACTATGGATATACAATCCCAAATTGGAGACACGATGATGTGCCTTTCCCAAAAGTTTGATAAGTCGGGAGGGTTTGGTGGAGGTTTTAACTCATTCCCATTCAGATAAGTGAACTAAAGAAAGAGATACCCTACCATGAGTGGCCTTGAAGAGGGTACCTATGTTGATATGTAGGACTTATACACAACTCTTCCAGGTAGGTACCCCATGTAGGTATGCCGCGTAGGTACCCCACGTAGGTAAGTCACATAGCTGTACCACGTAGGTGTGCCGCGTAGGCCTTTATGATGACTAAAAAGTGCCTCACATAGAGGAACCAAGCCTACGTGGGATTAAAATTGTGAAAGACTTTCAAACCATTCTAATCCCATCTAATTATCTATTCTCCCATGTTTTTAGAGATCTACCTGATACAATTAGAGGGATATAGACAAAAGATCTACGTAATGGGAGCGTTAGGAAATCCTTTAACTTTTTTAGTCTCGGAAATGGGGAGCCCAAGGGTCTTATTTATAGGCATGGAGGGGGCCTTGTTGAAGGGAGGTTGTCCGCACAGGTCATATGCGTAGGTCTCGGTGCAGGTCCACTATGTAGGGGTAAGAAAAGTATACTGCCACACAGGTATGTCACACAGGTCTGTCGTCCAGGTCTGCCGCACAGGTCTTTTGAGACTTTGGATTTCCTTTTAATTCTTCAAACCTTTTCTTGGGATTTTGAAATATCTTCGGCTATCTTTATAGTCTTTTGTATTTTTAAAATTTTAACATCAATAAAGTCCCTAAAAACCATGAAAATACTAAAAAACCATAAAAATACCTCAAAATGTGAAAAATCATAAAAACCCTAATAAACCAAAGAAAAAAATAAAAACCATAAAACTCAAAAGAAATCCTAAAAACCAAAAAAATTTAAAAACATAAAAATATCTAAAAATCCTAAATACAATAAAAACCCCTAAAAA
Source organism: Viscum album (assembly GCA_963277665.1). Lineage (NCBI taxonomy): Eukaryota > Viridiplantae > Streptophyta > Magnoliopsida > Santalales > Viscaceae > Viscum > Viscum album. The sequence goes on along the minus strand of OY728148.1, from coordinate 404,900,199 downwards.
CCTTAAAAGACCATGAAAACACAGAAAACCCCTAAGAACACACTAAAAACTCTAAAAACCCTTTTAATACATAAAAATTTCAAAAAACTCTAAAAAACTCTAAAAACCATAAAAACCTTCAAAATCACTAAAAATCATAAAAATCAAGTAATACTAAATAAGCCCTAAAAATTCCTAAAATAATAGAGAAACCCTAAAACCCTAAAAACCCATAAAAACCATAAAATATCCTAAAACCCTAAAAACCCATAAAAACCATAAAATATCCTAAAACCCTAAAAAACCTAAATTTTTTTGAAAATCTCTAAAACCCCGATAAAACCCATAAGAATCCCTAAAAATATGTAAATATGTAAAAAAACCCTAAAAACATGAAAAATGATAAGAAACCCTTAAAAACATAAAAACTATTGAAACCCTTAAAAACCGAAAAAAATGAAAACACCCTTAAAACCCCTAAAAATACCCTAAAACTCTTAAAACCCATAAATACCATAAATACCATAAAAACCATAGAAAACCAAAAAACTTCTAAAACCCTTAAAAATGATGAAAAATTCTAAAAAACCCTTTAAACCCCTTAAATCGTTAAAGAATATAAAAAACTATAAAACCCTAAAAACTCAAAAAACCCTAAAACCCCATGAAAACCATAAAAACCCCAAAACACTAAAATCCATAAAACCCCACAAAATCCCTAAAATCCCTAAAAAGTCATAAAATCATAAAAGACCAAAAAATAGCTAAAATTGTTAAAGACCATAAAAATCATGAAAACCCCTAAGAAAACATTAAAAGCCTAAAAAACACAAAACCCATAAAAACCTAAAAGCACTAAAAACCATAAAAACCCTAAAAAACCAAAAAAAACAAAAAAAAACCAAAAACCTTAAACACCACTAAAAAGCCTAAATACCTACAAAAAATATAAAAGCCAACTTAAACCTCTAAAAATCGATTAAATCAATAAAAACATTAAGAAAATCTAAAACTGTAAAACCTTAAAAAACTCAAAAAAACCCTACAACCCCAAAAATCATACAACTCTAATAACTCTAAAAAACTCTAAAACCCATAAAAATCCAAAAAACTACAAAAATCATAAATATATTAAAAATCCAAAAAAATCCCTAAAAACCTAAAAAACCCAAAAAACATTAAAAACCTTAAAAACCTTAAAAAATTAATAACCTCAAAAACATAAAAAATGAAAAAAACCCATAAAAATCATAAACCCCCCCAAAATCCCCAAAAAACCAACATCCCTAAAAACCCTAAAAACAATAAAAATCTGATAAAACCACCCTAAAATTTTCTAAATACCATAAAACCCCAAAAATTCTTGAAAACCAACAAGAAAACCTAAAAAACTAAAAACAATTAAAACCACTAAAAACCTCAAAAATGCTAAAAACCTCAAAAATGCTAAAAACCCAAAAAAAACCCCTAAAAACAAAAATCCTCAAAAACCCACAAGACCCTTAAAAACCATAAAACCCATAAAACCAAAAAATCCACTAAAAACTCTAAAAACTATTTAAACACATAGAAGAGTTAAACAAATATAAAAAAACATAAAAAATCATGAAAAACCCCTAATGAAACCATAAAAACCTAACAACCCTAAAAACCTTAAATAATCCCAAATCCATAAAAACACAAAAACCATAAAAATCCTAAAAAACCCAAAATAATCCATAAAAACATAAAAAACCCTAAAAATCTTATTAATACCTCTAAAACCTTAATACACTTAAAACCCCAAAACACCAAAAACGGCTAAAACCGCTAAAACCCCTAAAAACCCTAATTACCCTAAAAACCATAAAATCCCTAAATACCTCAAAACCTACAAATCCCAAAAAAACCCATTAAAATTTATAAAAATCCATTAAGCACCTAGAATATTAAAAACTAGGAAAAACATTACAAAGCTAAAAACCCCAAAAAACATCGTAAAACCCAAAAAACCCATAAAATTCCTAAAACCCCTAAAAACCCATTGATTCCCTAAAAACAATAAAAAACCATAAAAGCAATAAAAATCCTTAAAATATATTAAAATCCCTAAATACCTAAAAATCATTAAAATACTGAAAACCCTAATAAAACCTTAAAAACCAAAAAATGATTAAAACCCCAAAAAACCTAAAAAATGCTAAAAAATTTAAAACCCTAAAAACCATGAAAACCCTAAAACCCATAAAATCCCTTAAAAACATTAAAACCCCCCAAAACCCGCTAACACCCTAGAAAACTAATAAAAATCCAAACAACTCTTTAAACCCCTAAAAATGTAAAAAACTCTAAAAAAACCTTAAAACCAAAAAATACTCAAAAAATACCTAAAAACCTAGAAAACCATAAAAACGATAAATCACTAATAAACCACAAGACCCTCAATTTCCCCAGAAACCCTAAAAACCATACAAATAAAAGAAAACATCTAAAAATACCAAAAATCATAAAAAATACTAAAATCCTAGAAAACCATAAGAAAAACCTAAAAACACAAGAAACCATTAAAAAGTAAAAAACACTAAAAACCCTAAAAACTCTAAAAACCCTAAAACGCCTAAAACCATAAAATAATCATAATAATCCATAAAAATCCTCAAAAATCATTAAAAATCACAAAAAAGTTAAAAAAATCCAAAAATCCTTGAAAAATCCCATGAAATCCATAAAAATAAAAAACCAATAAAAAACTGAAAATTCTAAAAAATCCTAACAATCCTAAAAATGCACAAAACACTAAACACCATAAACCCATAAAAATATACCCGCCCCCACAAACCCAAAAAAAACTAAAGAACCCCACTAAAAACTCTAAAACCCCTTTAAACCCCTAAAATGTTAAAAACCTCTAAAAACCCAACAAAAACAAATAACACAAAACCCTTTAAACCCTAAAACCCCAAAAAATTCAAAAAACCCTAAAAACCCAGAAAACCCTCAAAATCCCAAATAACCTTAACAACCCTAAATATAATTATAAATCCGTATAAAATACTACAAACATAAAAAAACTTTAAAAATCTAGAAAAATCTTTAGAAACCCTTCAAAACCTAAAAATGCTTAAAACCCTGAAGCACCTAAAAATGCTTAAAACCCCTGAAATACCAAAAAAATCTATAACCCTAGAAATCCCTAAAAACCCTAAAAACAATAAAATCCTAAAAATAACTAAAAATGTAATAAAACCCTAAATACATGAAAACCCCTATGAAAATGATAAAAACCATGAGACACATAAATCCCCTAAAAAACTAAAACAAATGAAATAACCCTTTAAACCACTAAAAAGACCCTAAAAACCCTAAATCTCTAAAAACTATAAAAACCCCTAAAAACCTAAACAACCCCTAAAACCCATTAAAAACACTGAAACTACAAAAAAAACAAAAAACCATTTAAGCCCTTAAAATATTAAAATCTCTAAAACCAGTAAAAAAAAGTAAAAAATATAAGAACATAAGAAAACCATAAATCCTTAAAAACCATAAAAAAACCAAAAACCATTCAAAAATCCAAAAAAAAATACTAAACCATAACAATCCTAAAAATCCCAAAAAATTCCTTAAAACCTAAGGAACTATTAATACCTTGAAACCCCCAAAGAAAACATCAAAATAATAAAATAAAAAAAAACTAAAATCCCAAAAATCTAAAAACCCTAAAACACCTAAAAACCATAATCCCCAATTTTTTTTAAAAAACCCTAATAAATCCATAAAAACCATAAAACCCCTAAAAACTCTCTAATTTTTTTTAAATCCCTTTAAACCTCTAATAATATTAAAAAACTATAAAAACTCTTTAAAACCTTATAAACTCAAAAACCCTAAAAACCTTTAAAACAAAAAAACCCAAAAAACTTCAAAATCTATACGGACCGTATAAGACATAAAAATCCCTAAAATCCCTAAAAACATAAAAAATTAAAAACCCAAAACTACCTTAAAAACCTTAAAAACCTAAAATACACATAAAACCCCTAATAATATAAAAATGATAAAAACTTTTAATGGCCATAAAACACCATAAAACCCCTTAAAACCTTAAAAACCCCCAAACCCCATAAGACCCCTAAAAATGATAAATACTCTAAAAAACTATTAAACCGCTAACAATGTTAAAAATTTTATAAATTCACAAATCCCCTAAAAACTAAAAAAACATAATACCCCAACATTTATAAAAACCATAAAAACAATAAAATTTTTAATAACCATAAAAGCCATAAAATTCATAAAAAACCCTATAATTATCCAAAAACATAAAAAACACTAGAAAAACTAAAAAATAATATGAAAAGCTTAAAAATATAAATACACTTTAAATCCTTAAAAACTAAAAAGGATAAAAACCCATGAAAACCCTAAAATACACTAAAACATTAAAAACTCCTAAATATCATAAAATCCTAAAAATCCGTAGTAACCCTAAAAACCACAAAAAAATTAAATTCCCTTTAAAACCCTAAAAATGGTTAAAACTCTAAAAACCCATAAATTCCTAAAAATGAAAGAAAAATCCTTAGAACTCAGAAAAACCAAATCAAAAAACAAAAAACCTCTAAATACCCTCAAAATATCTAAAAAACCTAAAAACCATAAAAATCCTATAAAATCCCTTAAAATCACTAAAAATATAAAAACCATAAATACCCTGAAAACCTATAAGAAAACATAAAAAACCTAAAACACTAATAACGCTTAAGAAACTAAAATCTAAAACAACCCTAAAACCCTAAAAACTCAAAAACCATAAAAACCCATAGAAAGCATAAAAACTCCTAAAACCCACAAAAACCCTTAAACCCCACTAAATCCCACTAAAAACACTAAAAACACTAAAAACTATTAAAACCCCTAAAATCCTTAAAAAAATACAAAAAACATTAAAACACTATAAAACTCACATGAACCATAAAAATCGTAAAAAAATATAAAGACCATAAAAACCATAAAAACCCTAATACCCCTCAAAATCCCAAAAATATCCAAAAATCCATAAAAATCCAACGAAATTTCAAAAAATACCTAAAATGTAAAAATATTAAAAACAATGAAAAACCCTAATAAAAAACATAAAACAACAAAATTACTTGAAACCCCTACAAACCTAAAAATTCTAAAAACCATAAAATACCCCAAAAATCCTTAAAACCCTAAATATCCATAAAACCCCTAAAACCCATAAAAATCCTAAAAGAAGACATAAAGATCCATAAAAATTTTGAGAACCCTATAAAAATATAAAATTCATTAGAAAACCCTAAAAACCTATCAACACTCAAAATCCCTAAAAATGTAGAAATGGTAAAAACCCTCAAAACTCTAAAAGTCCCTAAAAATCATAAACCTCTAAGAACAATAAATACCCATAAAAACATTAATAACTCCTAAAAACAAATAAAAACCCTAAAAACACAAAAAAAACTAAAAACCCTTTAAACCCTTAAAATTGTTAAAAGACTCTAAAATAACTTGAAGACCCTAAAAACTCAAAAAAACCCTAAAACCCAAAAATACCATAAAAACTCTAAAAAATGAAAAAACCCTAACAAACCTCAAAATCCCTAAAAACTATATAAAACCATAAAAATCCTAAAAAATTATAAAAATCTCAAACAACTTAAACCCATCCCCCCCCCCCAAATAGTGAAACCCCCTATGAAAAACTAAAATACCCTAAAAACTTATAAAACCACAATAAAACCTAAAAACTATAAAAACTATAAGAACCATTAAAACCCTTAGAAACCTTAAAAATCATAAAAACATATCAACACCACAAAAAACCATGAAAATGTTTAAAAATAATTTAAACCATAAAAAAATCACCATTAAACCATCAAAATACTTAAAAAAACTAAAACACATAAAAATCCAAAAAAAAGACTAAAAATGAATTAAAATGTAAAAATCCTAAATACACTAAAAAATATAAGGAAAATATAAAATATTAAAATCCCGTAAAACCCCTAAAAACCTAAAAAACACTAATAACCCTAAAAAACAATAATGACCCAAAAAACCCAAAGAAACCATAAAAATTTTAAACACCAATAAAAACCCTAAAAACTGCCAAAAAAATCTAAAACCCATTTAAACCATTAAAAACATTAAAAAAATATAAAAAACCTTAATAACCCTATAAAACATAAAAAACCCAGAAAAATTTAAAAAATAATAATAAACTAAAAACCCTTAAAACCCTGAAACCATAAAACCATAAAAATCTCTAAAATCCCTTAAAACCACAATCAAATTAAAAAAATCCCTAAAAATCCTAAAATATGTAAATGACTAAAAATATAAGGAAATATTAAAAACATAAAAACACTTAAGACACCCTAAAAACACTAAAGTAAATAAGAAACCTAAAACCGTAAAAAACCAATAAAATCATGAATAACCCTAGACCCCATAAACACCATAAAAAATACTAAAATCTATAAAAACCCATTATGTCCGTAAAAGTGCTACAAAACTGGTAAAAATATTAAGAACCATAAAAAATCAAAATAACTCCTAAAAACGAAAAAAAAACCCAATAACATCCCCAAAAACCATAAAACCTATCATGATATCTATAAATCCAATAAAACCATAAAAATCCTAAAAATTTCTTGAAAGTGCTTAAAAATGTGAAAAATCATAAAAACCATGAAATCCCATAATAAAACCTTAAAATGAAGAAAAAACTGAAAACCCCTAAAAACCATAAAAATGATGAATACCATAAAACCCCTAAAAACCTAAAAACCATAGAAACCCTAAAAAAAATAAAAACCTATATATAATAATAAAAATAATAATAAATTCCCAAAACCCTTAAAAACATAACACACATTAAAATCCTAAACACCCCTTAGAAAACCTTAAAACCTTAAAACACTTAAATAGCCTAAAATCCTGAAAGACACTAAAAACCCTAAAAACACCTAAAAATCTTGAAAATACATAAATAAAAATATGAAAATCCCCTAAAACCCCATAAAACCCAAAATCCCACTAAAATCCCTAAAAACATTTTCAACCCCTAAAAATGATAAAAACTCTTAAAAACCATAAAAACCATAAAAATATTAAAAAAATAAAAATCTAAAAAACCATAAAAACCCTAAAAACACTAAAAAACCTAAAAACCTCTAAAACCATCAAAATTAAAAAAACCCCTACAAAACATAAGAAACCAAAAGAATTCCTAAATATTCATAATAAAGTAAAAGACCTAGAAACCCTGAAAAAACTAAATGAAAATTGTAAAAAACTAAAAAATGCTAAAAATCCTAAAACATAAAAAAACACAAATTATTTCCAAATATATTTATCTATTCTATTCAAAAAAAACCGAAAAATTCTAAAAACTCTAAAGAATCATTGAATATACCATAAATACAAAAAACACCAAAAGAACCAAAAAAACCCCTAAAACCATTAGAAACTCTAAAACCCATAAAAGCCTTAAAAACCCAATAAAAACACTAAAAACCCACAAAACCCCAAAATATGTTAAGAAACACTAAAAAACATCAAAACCCTAAAAAGTAATAAAAAAAATACATACCAAAAAAAATGTAAACATCCCTAAAACCTGAAAAACCCGAGAAACCCTAAAAAACCTTAAAAGCCCAAAAAACCATAAGAATCCAATATAATCATTAAAAAATCCCTAAAATGTAAAAAACCATAAAAACTATTTAAAGCTATAAGAAAAAATAAAAACATATAAACACTTAAAACCCATAAAAATTCTAAAAAGCCTAAAAAATTATAAAAAACTAAAAAACCCTAAAAACCCTCAAAATACTTTCAAACCCTACAAACAAAAAAATTACAAAATAACTAAAAATATTTAAATATTTAAAAAACCCTAAAAACCCTAAAGAACCCTAAGAAAACCATAAAAAACTAAAAATAATTAAGACACCTAAAACCCTAAAAACACTAAAAATCTTATATACCCTAAAAATCCCTAAAAACCCATAAAAATCCTAAAAATCACGAAAAGTCCCAAAAATAGAAAACCCCTAAAAACCCAAAAATAAAATAATAAATCCTTAAAGACCTAAAAACAATTAATACCCCTAAAAAATATAAAATCTATAAAAACCCATAATAGACACAAAAACCTCTAAAAACCCCTAAAAATAATAAAATCCCACAAAACCCTTAAAAACAATAAGAAATTCCAAGAACCCATAAAACACTAACTAATCTGAAACCCCTTTAAAATATTTAAAAAAATATAAAAAATATATAAAACCTTTAAAACCATAAATATCAAAAATAAAACCCCCTAAAAACACAAAAAATAAAAAACCTAAAACCCTAAACACCCCCAATAAATAAAATTTTTTAAGAAAAAAATCAATAAAATCCCTATAATTTCGTTAAATGTAAAAAAACCTAATATCACTAAAAACAATAAAAAACAAAAAACCCTACACAAAATGAAAACCTCTAAAAATCTATAAAATTCTAAAATCCTTTAATAAACCTAAAACCCTAAAAACCCTAAACCCCTAAAACAATAAAACCCTTCAAAACCAATAAAATATATAAAATCCATTTAAACGCAATTTTTTTTAAAACGCTAAAGAACCTTTAATCCCTAAAAACTCAAGGAAACGTTAAAAACCCAAAAAGCAATAAAAATCCTAAAACCCTCAAAATCTCTAAAATCCCAAAAAACTATAAAACCCATGAAAATACCTAAACTACTAAAAACCATAAAAATGTTGAAGAACCATAAGTAAAACATAAAACCATAAAAAATGTTAAAAACCCTAAAAGACAAAAAACCCCAAAAAATAAAAACCATGACAAATTGTAAAACTATAAAACCCATGAAAACCCATAAAACCAATAAAAAATTACCAAAACCCTAAAACCCAATGACTATAAAACTCTAAAGACCTAAAAAGTATAAAAAGTCCCTAAAAACTATAAAAATCCATAAAAACCCAAAAAATCACTAATAATCCATAAAAAACCTGAAAACCCCTAAGAAAACATAAAAACATTGGATCTTATAAAATCCCTAAAAACCTAATAAATGATAGAAACCTAAAAACCCTAAAAACACTAAGATGATAAAAGCTATAAAACCCCAAAAATTTTTTAAAACCCCATAGAATAGTGCAGATCTCTTCAGTATAGTAGTTGTTTTCCAAGCGGCGGCGTTGGATGGGTTTTCAACACCTAAACCTTTCATGAACTTTCTCTTTCATGCCATGGGGGGTACATCTTGGCGACATCGGGACTCATCTACACTTTCTGGACCACCGATGGAAGGGGATACTTGGTAGTTTCCCCAATTCTAAGTGATGGTGTCGTTCGGGACTCCTGCGTCTCTAGAATCGTGGAATGTTGCAGCTTTGTTTTCGTTGTGGTCGTCGGGCGACAGTGTTGTTTACTCATCTCAAATCTCAGATTCTCTTTCTCGTGATGCTGGTGAATGTTTTTATTGTGTGCTATTCTAGCCTTGTTTTCGATTTGTGAAGCATATGAAGGTGTGTGTGCGACCTATTCCCTTAGTTCCATCTCTGTTGCACATTGTTGATTCTAGCTTTGGTTGGATTTCTTCTATTTTCATGTTCTTTTGTTTACGGGATGCAGTTGTGGCAATGAGTCAATGTGAGTTCTGGTTTTTGTACTACTGAGAGGTGTTAGTCCTGTTTTGATGATGCTCGGTAAAGTTGTTTTGTCCAAGGAGTGCTAGGTGATGTGGTCTAGTACTCGCTATGGTAGATGGTGGGGCGCAGTTCGCTATGCCACGAGGTGTGGAATGATACAAGTTTTCTGGTTTAAAGGCTTTGGTTGCTGGATATTGTGTTCTGTCCTCTTAATAGTAGATGGGCTAGGAGGCTGCTGTTGATTTCTTGGGTAGATCGGATTGGAAAGGCATGATCTGCTTCATGCTGTTGATGAAGGGCGTGTCATGCTGTGCTGCACTATGAATGATATTCTGGATTGCGGTCAACTATACTGTGGATGTCTTGCTAGTGAATCATTGCGTGTGATGGTTCTTGATTGGCTCTGATGTGGTTAATGATGATGTTGCTTGGTGATGGTTGTTGTTTTCCTGAGATGTGTGTGCTATTGATAATGTGTTGATGAATGTTTATGAAGTTGACAAAGTTATTGTTGATGGTTATGGTGCTGCTAGATGCTGGTTGCTTCTTGGTTGGAATCTATGAGTATGGATGTTGGTCGCTACTTGGCTTTGAGCTGTTGGATACTGGTTATTGCTGGTTTTTGGTGATGGTAGTTTCATGGTTCTTGTGTGTTTTTCTCTGGGCTTTGTTTTGTTTCTTGACTTTTTTTGGTTTCCTTTTCTGGGTTTGGGGTGTTTAATTGTTTTTGGGTGTGGGTCGTTTGACCCCTCCCCTCCCTTGTCTACTGTGTCTTTTTTATTAATAAATCATGTGGGGTCGGCAATAGCCTGAACCTCACATCTTCCTTTCCCTAAAAACAAAAAAAACCCTACAATCCATAAAAATAAAAAAAATCCCTAAAAATCCATAAAATATAAAAAGCACTGAAAAACACTATGAAAAACTAAAAACCCTAAAAATATATAAAACACCTAAAAAATAAAAAATGCTAAAACCCTAGAAACCATAAAACCAAAAGAACACTGAAAACCATAAAATTCCTAATAAGCCTAAAAACCAAAAAAATCCTTAAAGCCCTAAAAATCCAAAAATTAAATAAATAACCCTGAAAATCCAAATGAAAACTGTAAAAACTTAAAAACACTTAAGACCCAAAAAACCCCAAAAAACCCTAAACCCCTAAAATACCATAAAAACCCTATAAACCATAAAACCCCTAAAAATTTAAAAATCTTAAAACCCCCTTAAAATAGTAAAACCCCACTAAAAACTCTAAAAACCCTTTAAAACCCTAAATACATTAGAAAAACTCTAATAAATCATTAAACCCCTAAGATACTCAAAAAATCCTTAAAACCCCAAAAACCATAAAACCCTACAAATTTTAAAAACCCTCAATAACCCTAAATCCAAAAAATAATAAAAATCGTAAAAAGTTCTATATATCCCTAAAAATGTAAAAAAAAATAAAACCCCTAAAAAACAAAAGAGGACATTATAACCATAAGAAAAATAAAACCTCTAAAAACCTAAAAAATTATAAGAACCCTAAAAACCCAAAAAACCCTAAGAATATTAAAAGCCTCTAAAAACCAAAAAACGCCCAAAAAACCATAAAATTCTAAAAAAACTAAAAACTATAAAATCCATTTAAACACATAAAAACATTAAAAAATAAAACATAAACTTAAAACCCATAAAAACGAAAAAACCCAAAATTCTAGAAATTCTGTAAAAAACCATAAAACCCCCCAAAAAATCGCTTAAAATCCCTATAAACATAAAGAACCCTAAAAACTATGAAAACCCCTATGAAAACCTTAAAAACCTATAATCACTTAAAACCTCAAAACACATAAAAAACACTAAAACCACTAAAAATCATAAAAATAACTAAAATCCCTGAAAACCATAAAACCCCCTAAAAACATTAAAAATCCATAAAAACACAAGAAACTCACTAAAAATATAAAAACATTAGACCCATAAAAATGTCAAAAAACACTAAAAACCATAAAAACCCTATCAAAACTCTTAAAACCCCTAAAACACTAAATACTATAAAAAAATTAAAACCATAAAAACCCTAAAACCCTCATAATTCATATAATCCTTTAAAACCATAAAAATCTTAAAAAATCCCAAAAAATAAAAAATTACCTAAAAAATATAAATAACCTCGAAAACCCTATGAGAACATTAAAATAATAAAAACAATTAAACCCCATAAAAACCTATAAATGAAAAAAAAAATCCTAAAACATCCTAAAACAATATAAACCCTAAAAAAATTAAAAACCATAAAAACCATAAAAAATAAAAAACCAATAAAAACACCAACAACCCTTTAAACCCCTAAAAACATTAAAAAATCAAAAACACCTAAATACCCTAAAAAACTCAAAAAAAAAACCATAACAAAACCATAGAACCATAAAAACATAAAAACATGAAAACCTATTAGAATCCCTAAAAACTCATGAAAACCATAAAAAACATTTAATGCCCATAAAAATATCTAAAAATGTAAAAAATGTAAAAAATGAAAAAACCAAGAAAACCTTTTGAAAACCTTAAAAACCTAAAAAACATAAAACCCTCAAAAACCTAAAAATCACAAAAAACATTAAAAACCCTAAAAGACCTAAAAACATTAAAAAACCTAAAACCGCATAAATCCCTACAAACCCACTAAAACCCCACTAGAAACTCTGAGAACCCTTTATACCCCCAAAAAATGTATAAAAACCCTAAAACCATTTGCAAACATAAAAAATCAATAAAATAGTTGTAAAACCCATAAAAATCCCAAAAAATACATTAAAAACCTAAAATCTCAAAAAACCTAAAAAACACCAAAAACTATTAAACCCCTAAAAAAAATCAAAATCCCTAAAATCCATAGAAATTCATACAATGTTAAAAAATCCCTAAAATCCCAAAAGGCTCAAAAACCATGGAAACTCTAAAAAATATCTAATAAGTCCTTAAAAAACTAAAAACACATGAAACACATAAAACTCTAAAAGAACTAAAATCCATAAAAAATATAGAAACCCCTAAAACCAATGAAAACTATAACATCAACTAAAACCATAAAAACCAAGAAACCCTAAAAACCTATTAAAAACTCTAAAAACCCTTTCAACCCTTATAAACATTTGAAAATTCTAAATAACATTAAAAACCATAAATTCTCAAAACCCCTAAAACCCAATACAACCAAAAAAACAAAATAATACACTAAAATACATAATAAACACAAAAACAAAAAAAACTCTAAAACCCCTAAAACACAAAAAAAAATCATTTAAAACCCTAAAAATTTATAAAAATGTACAAAACCCTAAAACCCTATAAACCATAAGAAAATAATAAAAACATGAAAACACTTAAAACCCCTAAAAATAAAATAAAAACATTAGAAACCCTAAAAACCCTAGAAACCCTAAAACCATAAAAATCACTAAAAATACCTTAAACCCTAATGAACACTAAAATCTTAAAAGGCCTAGAAATTCACTAAAATTTTAAATAACCCTAAAAACCATGAAGACCCCTACGAAAACCTTCAAAACCCCAAACACATAAAAACCTTAAAATACAAAAAAAGGTAAAAATCATAAAACCTTTATAATGATATTAAAACCCCTAAAACTATAAAAACCCCAAAAACATAAAAAACCATAAAAACCTAAAACAAATAAAAATTATGAAGACCATTAAACCCCTAAATTTTTTTAAAATAACTAAAACCCCATGAAAACTCTAAAAAAACCCAAAAAAACCCCTAAAAACCACAAAAAACCATAAAACCCTAAAACCCTAAGAACCCTAAAACCCTTAAAATCACTAAAAACCAAAAAAAAATCCTAAAAAATCGATAAAAAAACAAAAACACAAAAAACCATAGAAACCATAAAAACCCTTATGAAAACATTAAAAACCTAAAAAAATTAAAATCCCTAAAAACCCTAAAAATCGCTAAATTCCATAAAAACCCTAAAAGCAATCAAAATCCTTAAAAACACTAAACACCATAAAAATCCTAAAAATCCTCTAAAAATCCTCAAAAACATCAAAAACTCTAATTTTTTTAAAAAACTAAGAAAAAATTAAAGTCTTGAGAACACTTAAAACCCTTAAAAACATAAAAATGCTAAAAACCTAAAAAGACCACAAAACCCTAAAACCCTGAAAACCATAAAAACTCCTAAAAACCTTAATAAAACCGCATAAAACCCCTAAAAAAACCAAAAACCGTAAAAACCATTTAAACCCCTAAGGTGATAAGAAACACTAAAAACCCATTAAACCCAAAAAACGATAAAACCCTAAAAACACTAAAAACACTAAAACCCTCAAATACCTAAAAACCATATAATCCATAAAAATTCACATAAAGTTAAAAAATCATTAAAAATGTAAAACCCCCCTAAAACCATGAAAATCCCTAGAAACCCCCTAAAGAAACCATTAAAACCAAAAAACACATTAAATACCTTAAACGTAAAAAGATAAGAACCCTAAAAAACCCAAAAACCCTAAAAGTCACTAAAAACCCAAAAAAACATAAAAAACATAAAAAACACTAAAATTTAAAAAATATTAAAAACTATGAAAATTTAGATAAAACCTAAAAACTAATAACACTACTAATAACACTCCTAAAAGACCCTAAAACCCTAAAAACCCAAAAAAACTATAAAACCCCTAAAAATATAAAAAACCAATAAAACCATAAAACCCATCAAAATTTATACAAACAATATAAAACCCAAAAAACATTAAAAACACTAAAAAAATAAATACACTAAAAACTCTAAAAAATCTAGTTAAAAACAAAAACACTAAAAACATTAAAAACTCTAAAACTCCACAAAATCCATAAACCCAAAAAACTATTAAAACTATAAAAAGACATAAAATCCCTAAATATATGAAAAACCAAAAACCATGAAAAAATGTAAGAAAACCACAAGAAAATAAAAACACTTAGAACCCATTATAAAACTAAAAAACTATAAAAAAAATTAAAAAGACCCTAAAAACCCCAAAATCCTTAAAAACCCTAAAACCCAATAAAAATACAAAAAAATCACTAAATTTCTCTAAAACATAAAAATGTCTAAAACCCATGAAAAATCCTAAGAAAACCATGAAAACAAAACAACACATAAACCCCTAAAAATACTAAAAAATTATAAAAAACATTAAAACCCATAAACTACCCTAAAACCCTAAAACCCATAAGAACTATAAAACCCATAAAAACCATAAAAACATTAAAATCCTTAAAAAATCCAAAACCCACTAAAAATATAAAAATACTTTAAATCCATTAAAATGTAAAAAAAACTATAAAACCCATAAAACTCATAAAAACCGTAATGCCCCGACCCCAGCTACCCAGAGTCGGTGCATTATTGCGTAACATTGTCATGATCACAAAAGATCAAGTCTCGAAAGAACGATTAATTTAGTAGCCTTGGAAACACTAGATATATTCATAAGTCTTACATTACATCATAAATTAAAACAAAACTACAACAACATCTTGTCTTCATATCCCCTTATACTATCCCTACAGGTCATTCTTAATATACTTCTTCACATCCTAAAAAAATTAAAACATTGGAATGGGTGAGCTCAGATTCTCCATAAGGATAACAATATAATAGAATCTTTCATAAATAAACATTAACATTTAAGGCAATTTATAACTAAAACAAAAGCCTTTTAAACATGAAATTCAGAATAATATAGAAAAAATAAAATGAAATAATGTCATTTACTTATTCATATGGATATTCTACTAGTCGAATAATCACATGCAATATCAATAACCACTTTTATAATGATGGAATGCATAATGCCAGACTATCATAACCATGTAGCCAAGGCCTCATGCCAAGACTACAAATAAGATTTTGTCAAGGCCTCGTGCCAAGACACTAGTTTGTCACATGATACATAACGATGCATCGATGAGCTATAGCGGGCTCCACCCGTCACTTATTAAGTCCAATGCATTCCTCATATGAACAGGTTTAAACATATCATAAACCATAACATAATCGTATCACATAAAACATGAATAAAGGAAACATAACATTACAACATTTCAATCACAAGATATCAATACAACACATTGATATAATAAAAACATTATCAAAACCATTTTCAATACCAAAATAAAATAAAAATAAAACTTGGTATTTATTTTTCATTTAAAAAATGTTATGGCTTGTAGAGGAAGCCGAAACTCAAATAATGGTCACTGTAGCAGAGAAGTCGTTGTCACCGCATACGTATGACAAGAAAAACATTCCTTTTTGTCATTTAGTAAAACACTTCGTATAAAAAAGATTCTGTTTGAGTAAACGTAAAAGTAAAAGGGGTTTATACACCGTATAAAAGAAAGTTGTGTATAAAACATAATATGCCTCAATGAAAGGAGATTGAGACGAAGTCCCATACAAAGATCATTTTTTAAATAAAATAGATCTATTATGTGTATTCACTATAAGTATACATAAAGAAAGTACAAATACAAGATAGGGAATAATAATATCATGACATAATTTCAAAGTAGGAGATTAACTCAAAGAACAGAAATTGGGTTAAGAAGTTCCCTTACCTAGTGTCCGACATGACTCAATCGTTCTTTAATCTCCTGAATAATAAACTAGAGTTAATTTATACTTTCTTAAGAACATTTTTCAAGTTCATTATTCCTTTTATATCACTTATTACTATGTTATGAACATTATGTAATTATTTATGTTTATAACGGTCGTTTTATCGATCTTTGGTACTTGAGTCAACAATAAACTTATTATAATTACAAGTTATTTATGTGATAGAATATCCATTATATACAGAATTATATTCATGATGTAGATATGATATATATCATATATATCCAGTATATACATTCATTTATAATATTACATAACATTTATAGGTATGAAATGAAATGCACCGTTCATGGAGACGGTAAGCCGTACGTACGCATGAACGCTACTTTCATTTCAATTTTGTATTTAATGGAATGAAATAACAATTATATAAAAGTGTATTATAATTCAAGTATAATATCATATATAATATCATTTACTATATCCTTTATACATCCCATATATGACATTAACGATTCAAATCACTTTGAGGGGGTGGTAGTCCACACTTCCTAAAATGAAATTATCGCATTTACCCAAGCAGGAAATCATAAAGGTATGAAATAAATGAGAAATACATAATAATAAGGAAAAAATAAACATAACATATGTAATATATAGAAATATTTTCATCAAAAGTTCCACCATTAGATGTGTTAAAATAATATTGAACAATCATCGTTTCGTGAGGCCGTATTTCTCCACCCAAAGAAACAGTATGTTCTTTAACCATTAGACCAAGGTGTGTGTAAGTGTAAATCAAAAACATCTCATAAAAACATCTTAGTATATTTTATATACTGGTGTTGTTACAAAATAAAGTAATAAAAAGATTTTAAGGGGTTGGAGAAGAAAAATAAAACAAAAGAACATAAGAAAAGACATTACCTTAAAATTGGGTAACTCTATTTGATTTGAGCCAAAGGAATCCTTGGGAAGACTTCTTACCAAAGTGAGGCTTCTAGGAGTAAGATAGAGAATTTTAGAGAGTATTTGGGTAGATTTTGGCCGACCCAAATGTATTTTATGGTGTGAATAAGGTGGTATAGGTGGGGGCCTTTTATAAGAGGAGAGGAGGGGCACTCTTTGAAAGTCACGAAATGTTACATTATTATGAAATGCTTTTCAGATTTTAAAGGTCCCACAATGATATATTTCGAGGATAAGGTGATAATGGTTCGAAATATACTCATAAAATATGTTTTTGACAAGTGTATGTCTTAGTATACTCATAAAATATGTTTTTGACAAGTGTATGTCTTAGAATTTACATTATCTTTTCATTTTATTTAAATCGTTAATTAATGAGGTAATCGTTGCATCATCATTGTGTCATAAGAAATTTAATTTATTTAATTTCTAAAAATTATAAAAAAATTACCATGATGTATAAAATATTTTTATCTTTATAATTAATATTTATAGTTAAAAAGTTAACTTATATAACCCCATGTAATAATTGTTTTAGTAAAACAACACATGTTTGCAACAATTTTATTTTTACTTTAAATAAAATGTTATTAATGTCATTTTCTTACCCAAGTGGCTACATGGGGTCCCCAAGTTTACCCATGGATTGTATGGGTCGGACATGACTCAATTTTAGGACAAGTTTCAAGATATTTTTATATTTTTATAATATCATTTTTACCTTAAATTTCACTAATTACCTTTAATCGCGATTAATAAAACTTAAAAGTTACTATTCACCAAAAAATTATTTTAATCCCATTAAACCACATTTTTCTTCCTAATTACAACCATATATGTCGTATTTTTTAAAATCATATCAGAGATGTGGCAATGTTTCATTTACATGAAAAATTAGTTTTTAAACTACCACTTTGTGGTTTCACTATTCTTCAAAAATTGAAGTTTTTCAGAAAAATACCAAAAATTCACCCTAAGCTATAATTGATATTATGAAATCAAAAATGATGTATTTTTAAAAAATTCCAAACATATATGTTGCATTAATTAATTTTATAATTAATTCCCACTGTCAAAACAAATAGCATGTTTTTAAGAAACAATATCCATCAAA
This sequence comes from Viscum album, assembly GCA_963277665.1. Classification (NCBI taxonomy): domain Eukaryota; kingdom Viridiplantae; phylum Streptophyta; class Magnoliopsida; order Santalales; family Viscaceae; genus Viscum; species Viscum album. The sequence goes on along the minus strand of OY728148.1, from coordinate 404,881,843 downwards.
AGAATAATAATTGTTTATGTCCAATTTCAAAGTGAAAATAATTCTAATGACCACCATTGGATAAAATGGTAAAAATATATTCTAATTATACTTTAAAACCAATCAATAGTATAATTTATCACTATAAATTATTTTTATTAAAAATGTTGTTTTTAAGTATTTTCTCTATTCATAGAAAATTGGAAGTTCTCAGAAAATTACAAAAAATTAAACTTAGGATAATTTCGATATTCCAAATACAAAAAATAAAGTCCATTTTGAAATATAAAATTTAAATAATTTCAAAAAGTGGGTATTACTATTCATAATGTCTACTTTGATTGGTCGCGGTGTGTTAGAACTCGAGGTTGCATACAACACACGCTGCTATATTATTCAAAGAGAATCGTACCATGGAAGCTTGGGGTGTTAAATTCTCCCCTCCTTCAATAAAGTGCATCCTCACAATTTGAAATTTTTCTTTGAATATAAAAGGTTGAAAATAGAAAATACCTTTGTGGAAAACCCATATCGGATATAAGGCTAATAAAAATATAACATTAAAAGAAAGAAAGAGAAGTACAAAGGTCACCAGAGATATCCAATACTAGGATTCTATGAAAATATGGATATGGAGGAAAAAAACCATCAAGGTATGATGGAGAGTTGTAAAAAACAGGATTAGGAGATAGTTTAACTACAAGAAAATCACAAACTTGTGATTGGTTAAACGATCATTGATTCCCCAGTAAGAAAAGTTAACCAAAAATGTTCTTTTTAAGTTACCTTTCATAAAGTTGAGGAATTTATTTAGGACATTTACTAAGAACGTAAGGAAATATACATACTTGTCAGGTAGACTTTTCATTCTTTAATAAATTTTTACCATAAACCTATATTTCACTCAAAATGATAATAGAACTCACAAATATTATATTTATCCTAATCGTACAAGGTTCTAAATATTAACACATACCATTTAGATTAGGAAAACTATTTTGTAATAATGAGGGACTTTCTGTAGGTTAGTGGTAGGTAATAATGTCATATCGCACTATGGTAGTGGGTTCGATTCTTGCAGCTTTGTCTGACGCAATGGGTTATCCCCCAATCTGTAGGTTGTCCTTTTCCTAAAACTATAGTATTACAATATTCCAAAAATAATCTTAAAAATTATTTTAACCTTAAAAAATACTATCCAAAGTTCAACATAATTCATTCCAACCATTATAGTTATCCAAAATACCTCTGTCCTGACTTTCTCTAAAATGTCTCTAAATTCCAAAATCCATTGTAACATCAGATTCCCTAAATAAAGTAATGTTTCACTTATTGTCACATAATTAAAATATGATTACCTTTATCATATTAAAACCTTAATGAAAACAACAAGTACTACAGTACAATCTTTATATATATCACATTATTCTGATAACCAGAATATAATCCTTGAGTCCAAAAGCACCAATACATTAATTATTCCACTTCAACTATAGTAACAACATAAGATTTTCCTTGATTCCTTGGTCTTTTCTGAGGTATGTTTCCCTGAATCTTAGGACATTCTTTTTCATAATGCCCTATTTATCTACAATTGTAGCAGTAAACATTGATAGCCTCTTTCTTTACCTTGCAATCATGAGCCTAGTGATGTTTTTATCCACATTTATAAAAAGCTCCAATTCCATTAAGGCAAGTACCGAGGTGATTCTTCCCACAATTATCGCATAATGGAAAATCCTTCATTCCCTTTTAACCTTTATCTGTCTCTTATTCCACCGTTATCTTCTTCTCTTTATTTACTTTGTTGTCATAAGACTTAGAGAATTCCTTTTCTTTCTTGATAGCACATGAGACTATATCTTCATATGTTGAGAAAGATTGTGATACTAAAGCTCGATGGAGAAATGGTTTTAACCCATCAAAGAAACTATCAATCTTACTTCTTGGGTTATGTATATAATTTGTAGCATGTCGTGCTAACCTAGTAATGTTGGCCTCATACTTTGCGACATTCTCATCCTCCTTTTTTCTCAGACTCAGAAATTGCCTTTCCATATCTACTCGGTGGTCAAGTGGAAAGTATTTTTCAAAGAAAATTTCCCTAAACTCCCTCCATTACATACTTGATAATTCTTCATCTTCCTTTGTGTTTTGAATCAGCGGACACTTTTGATCAACATCTCCAGTGAGGCGGTAAACTGTCATGACAACCTTCTCCCTTTCGCTACTCCCCAACGCATGGAATATTTTCTCTAAAGAGTTTATCCATTTCTCAGCTACTAATGGATTTGTACACCCATTCAATGTTGGTGGTTGTTTCCTCATGAAGCAGTCTAACATTGATCCTCCATGTTGCGGATCAGGGTGATCCATACGAGTAAGGTTATTATTCATAACCTGAATGAGTTTTCCCAGTATGGTGATAAGTTGATCAGCACAAGTTGTATCTCCATCTCCACTCTAATTATATTGAGAAGGAGGGAAATCCCTACATGGAGTGCGTGCATTGATACAGTTTCCATTCCTCCCACTAGGCGCCATTTCTAAACAATGGCATAATCTACATTAGTTTATGAATCAAAATACATAATTCCATACTTGTAAAACACTTAACATAAATTGAACTATAATCATAAAACTGTTTTCATTGAGGAATTATATACTCATAAACCCTTCATAATGGTTTGTAAAGAAAATGAGAATTATCCTAAGCATATCCCCTGAGAGTGTCGTAACCAAGAGTGCAACAAGGCCGTTTTCGTGCACTAGTTCTTATTCGTGTCTAGCTCAAAGCGGTGCTTTCGGGTTTTACCCCTAGGTACATCTGAACCAGAGCCGCCTCTACCTGCTCGTATCCAGACAGGGATTTATTTCTTAAGAAAACTCACAAAATAACTATAATACCCAAATTCTAGGAAGTTCTTCTATACTAATCCTCAAAATCTATCTTTGGGCTATGTGATCTAATTAGAGTTTATCTAAATCTTGCTTCCAAGGTTAGTACTAAACTTCCTCTGATACCAACTGTAATGCCCCGACCCTAGTTACCCAGAGTCGGTGCATTATTGCGTAACATTGGCATGATCACAAAAGATCATGTCTCAGAAGACTGATTAGTTTAGTATCCATGGAAACACTAGATACATTCATAAGTCTTACATTACATCATAAATTAAAACAAAACTACAACAACATCTTGTCTTCATGTCCCCTCATACTATCCATGCAGGTCATTCTTAATATACTTTTCACATCCTAAAAAATTTTAAACATTGGAAGGGGTGAGTTCAGATTCTCAGTAAGGATAAAAATATAGCAGAAGCTTTTATAAATAAACATTAACATTTAAGGCAATTTATAACTAAAAAAAAAGAATTATAAACTATAAATTCCGCATATTATGGAAAAAATAAAATGAAATAATGCCATTTACTTATTCACATGGATATTCTAATAGTCGAATAATCACATGCAATATGAATAACCACTTTCATAATGATGGAATGCATAATGCCAGACGATCATAACCACATAGTCAATTCCTCATGTCAAGACTACAAATAATATTTTTTTAAGGCCTCATTCCAAGACACTAGTTTGTCTCATGAGACCTACTAATGCATCGAGGAGCTATAGTGGGCTCCACCCGTCACTTTTTAAGTCCAATGCATTCCTCATATGAACAGGTTTAAACATATCATAAACCATAACATAATCGTATCACATAAAACATTCATAAAGGAAACATAACATTCCCACATTACAACACATTGATATAATAAAAACATTATTAAAACCATTTTCAGTACCAAAATAAAAGAAAATTAAAACTTGGTATTTATTTTTCATTTAAAAAAAGTTATGGCTTTTAGAGGAAGCCGAAACTCAAATAATGGTCATGGCATTATAGAATTCATTGTCACCGCATACGTACGAAAAGAAAAAAATTACTTTTTTTCATTTAGTAAAATGCTTCATATAAAAAAGATTCCTTTTGAGTAAATGTAAAATTCAAAGGTGTTTATACACCATATAAAAGAAAGTTGTTTATAAAACATAATATGCCTCAATGAAATGAGATTGAGACAAAGTCCCATACAAACATCATTTTCTAAATAAAATAGATCTATTATGTGTATTCACTATAAGTACACATAAATAAAGTACAAATACAAGATAGGATATAATAATATCAGGACATAATTTGAACGTAGGAGATTAACCCAAAGAACTGAAATTGGGTTAAGAAGTTCACTTACCTCGTGTCCGATTTGACTCGATCATTCTTTAATCTTCAGAATAATAATCTATAGTTAATTTCTACTTGCTTAAGAACCTTTTTCAAGTTCATTATTCCTTTTATAAAACTTATTACCATTTTATGAACATTATGTAATTATTTATGTCAATAACGGTCGTTTTGTCGATCTTTGGTACTTGAGTCAACAATAAACTTCTTATAATTAAAAGTTATTTATGTGGTAGAATATCCATTATATCCAGAATTATATTCATGATGTAGATATCATATATATCATATATATCCAGTATATACATTCATTTATAATATTACATAACATTTAGAGGTAATAAATGAAATGCACCGTTCATGGAGATGGTAAGCCGTACGTACACATGAACGCTACTTTCATTTGTATTTCATATTTAATGGAATGAAA